>JARJCX010000127.1:0-469534 GCA_029282285.1 Mycena rebaudengoi
TGAGAGAGCCGGGCACAGCGACAGTCGCAGGTGTCCCAACGCCTCAAATATTGGTATGTGAGATCCTGCATATATACCGCCCAGAGTATAACAGTGCTTTACCCGAAGTGGGAATGCAAAATGGTGCGGTGAATTTTCTATTTTCGGGAAGTACGATCAGAAGACAGAGGGCCGGGCACATGGACGGCCACATGTGTCCTAACGCCTCGAATATTGGTATGTAAGATCCCATACGTATTCCCCTCAGAATAGAACCGTGCTTGAAGCGAAATCGGAATGCAAAATGTCGCGGTGAATTTTCTATTTTCGGTTTTTACCCTCCCATGTCATAGGACCGGGGACAGCGACAGCCACATGTGTCCCAGCGCCTCGAATATTGGTATGTGAGCTCCTGTATAGATCCCCCCCCCCGAGTAGGAAGGGTCTTTAAACCAAATAACAATGCAAAATGGTGCGGTCAATTTTCTATTTTCGGTAAGCACCGTCAAATGTCAGAGGACCGGGCACAGCGACAGCCACATGTGTCCCAGCGCCCCAAATATTGGTATGTGAGCTCCCGTATATATTCCCCTCAGAGTAGAACCGTGCTTCAAGCGAAATCGGAATGCAAAATGTCGCGGTGAATTTTCTATTTTCGCTCATTACCCTCCCATGTCATAGGGCCGGGCACAGCGCCAGCCACAGGTGTCCCAACGCCTCAAGTTTTGGGATGTTAGCTCCTGCATATATCCCCCCAGAGTAGGAAGGGTATTTAAGCGAAATCAGAATGAAAAATGGCACGGTGAATTTTCTATTCTCGGTCATTACCCTCCCATGTCAGAGGGCCGGGCACAGCGATGGCCACATGTGTCCCAGCGCCTCCAATATTGGGGTGTGAGCTTCTGTATATATATATATCCGCCCCAGAGTAGGAAGGGTATTGGAGCGAAATCAGATTGGAAAATGGCGCGGTGAATTTTCTATTTTGGGTGAGGCCCATCAGAAAACAGAGGGCCGGGCACAGCGACAGTCACAGGTGTCCCAACGCTTCAGATTTCTATAGAAATGTTCCAGTCATTGGGGTGGGCCAATTACTCCCAATTGGGAAAGTTCTGGAAAAGCTTGCTGGCACTCATATGGGGGGGTCTAGAAAAATCAGGGGAACAATATTGATTGATCCCTCAAGATGTTTGGCCTTGTATTGGCACCGCTACGGCCGAAACGGTCCGAAATCCCACCTTTCCTTGCTGGCAGGGTGTTACACATCGGAAAAGCTTGCTGGCAGCCATGCAGCAAAATCTGGAAGGTGATTCCGGCGGGATTCCACCTTTCATCTCAGCAATTTGGGCAAGAATCCGTGCAGTGCTAGAGCATTTTTTATATTCGTGAGGGCTCGATCTGCGATGCACCCCGTCAATGCTTGCTGGCACAAGGATAAGTCGGGGAAAGGCTTGCTGGTGGATGTGCAGCAAAATTGGGAAGGTGATTCCGGTGAGTTTTCGCTTTTGGTCTGAGTGGCTTGGTTAAGAATCCACTGGGTGGTGGGCCCTCCATTATATTCAGGCCCATTACAGCACCAGAGGTAGTGAGTCAGACACCAGAAAATGTTGCAGGTGGCTGTTTAGAAAAATCAGGACAGTGATTCCAATTAGTTTCCACTTTTGGTCTGAGTGATTTGATGAGGAATCCGTGCAGTAGTAGCCTGTTCATTATATTCCTATATGGCCCTATATTCTGGTTGCCATCAATGCTTGCTGGCAGATGCTTAGACACCAGAAAAGCTTGCTGGCGGATGTGCAGTAAAATCAAGAGAGTGATTCCGGTCATTTTTCACTTTTGGTTTGAGTGATTTGGTCAAGAATCCGCTGAGTATCATTATCCTCATATATTCTTGGTTCACATCAATGCTTGCTGGCAGATGCTTAGACACTGGAAAAGCTTGCTGGCAGATGTACAGCAAAATCAAGAGAGTGATTCCGGTCAGTTTTCACTTTTGGTTACAGTGATTTGGTCAAGAATCTGTGGAGTAGTAAGCTGTTCATTATATTCAGGTATGGGAATATGATCCAATCTAATCTCGGCACTCCCAATCCGGATTGGCTGATATAAGCCAAATTGCCCGTGACAAAGGTAACAGAGGTCACACATCAGAAAGAGAGAAAAACCAGGGCTGCCTTGGTTAAGTCACAATACTTGAAAAAAAATAAAAATCAGAGCATTTGAGCTCTTTGAAGCATTTATTTGAAGTCTAATAAAATATGAAGTAAATATGGAAGTTGTAGCTCTTGAAGAGGGCTTTCCAATGGTCTTAATCCCATTCTTAGATCTGACTTGGTCAAGTCCCAAAACACAAAATACTCGGAAAAAGTGGACACTTTTGAGTGTTTTGCAAGTCCATGTTTAGTTCTGATTGCCATCACTCTGCTTCTATCATCTCACCCTGTCACCCCCCCCATTGCAGCCTCCCTGACCATCCCCTGCCCTCCCACTGTTTTCCATTGTCTCTTCATGTCTTCCCCACCCTCTTCCCAAGCCAATCCACCCATGTGAGTGATCTTTTTTTTGTTGAGTGGCACAAGTACATCCAGCCTCCTAACCCTAGTGCCACTGAACTCAGCGTTGACATTGTGGGTGTGGTGGGCTGTGATAGCATTGTGCAGTTACCTCGGTCATTTTTTCTGACCCATCATTTCTTCAGCTGCAGCTGTCCATATGGCACCATGGGCATCTTTGTTTATGACAATGATGAATTGTGCTCCAAGGACCATCTCGGAGTCGCCCATGTCGCCTATTATACCACCAACCTCAACCAAGCTAGTTTGTGCTTGTTTTGGAGGACCACCGATATATTTCTGATCCCAACTCTAGTGCTCACGATACTCCGCAAGTCAGATGAGCTTCAGTGCTTCTTTGATGACTGCGAATTTGGCTCAGCCACAAAGCACAGACTCTAGGTTATTCTCCAAAAAAATCCAGCTCTGAATTCGCGGCTGCGTAGTTGCGGTTAAACGTCAAAATTTGATATATCCTATGTGGAAATTGTAGCCATCCCTCAGACAGACATTTTGCCCCCCATAACCTCACCCCTTAACAAAAGTCCCCACCCCAATATTACCCAGATCAGGAAAATCACATTTCCCGTGGGTAGCGATTTCTCTGCATAGAACCAGCCCGCCACGCAGACCCCGATCAGTACCACCCGCTGTTGTGTGCCAATTACGCAGCCACGAATTCAAAGCCAGATTTCTTTGAAGAATACTTAACCTAGAGGCCTCAAAACAGCGCCAAACATCGTCCGCGATCCATCGAAGTCGTTCGCATGATTTTTCTGGACCCCCATGGCGACGCCTCCGGGCTCCTCTGCGGGTGGCGCGGACGGGGGGGGCGTCCGCGTAGATATATCTGTAGGATATTCCAGTAAGGTCGGGCATGTCTTCCACTTCAGTTTTTGGCTGATCAGTTACCTTTTTTGCGAAAATTATGTACATGGTCTGCTTCCAACATGGGCAACAACTCCGTGATTAGCACTCTTTGGTTCGAACACCTGCTTTGCCATCTCATGTCTTACTGTATGCTTCTGCTTGTCCCTTTGAAATTCTGGAATACGGCCGATAGACTTCAACAAAACTAAGTGAAGCACCTGTAAGCGTCTCGCGAACCTTTGGAGTGAGGCTGGATATAAATTCATGGGGCCAGCACAAATTGGCCGAATACTATTCATAGATGAAAAGTCAAGCGACGGAATTCGGCCTGGCCTGAGGTGAATGCGCGGATCACTCCGCGTGGCGGTGCACTTAACCTTTCCTCCTCCATCCATCCATGTCTTCAAATTTTTGGCTACCTCCATGGACGCACACCACAGAATCATACGCCACGACAGCCATTCAGCACATCCTTCTGGAAGATATCGAGACTCCGAACCGAGGCACTCCTGATGGATACCAGTGATGCATGTAGCACCTTGTGGGCGATGCCTGGTGCGTCAGACCAACCGTCGCGTTCTCGAATCAGGTGTAGTGTACGCCGTTTATCCTAGTGAATACTGGATGTAGTGAATCAACGACCGCGTACTCCCGCACGCATGCTTCATCTGCGTGCTCCGCCCTAGACCTGCCGCTCACAGAAGGTTGGCGGCGGTGCGCGCTCTCAGACGCGGAGTTATCGCACCTCGCCGTCTCCTGGAACATCTGGGCCACATTCCCGCGCGAATGCGGCGCCTTACGACCGGAATGCCTCTACCTCATCTGGGACGGCACTGACCACACGCGCGCACATGCACCCCCGCCACGCTCGCACACTTCATGGTTCTCGCCGTCTACGCACCCGCGGATCTCGGGGACCCCGCGCCGTGCGCCACGCGGGGCGTACTATACCAGCGCACTACCTGCGCCTCGCGCGCGTACGTCGCGGACCACATGCCGAGTCCGCGCTTGCCGGGCGCGCACATCCTGCGCAGCGGATAATGTAATGCGTGGTGCGCTCTCGCTCGTTCTCTTACTTTCCGTCCCAACTTCCTCGAGACATCTGCGCTTCCCTCCTCTACCGTCCCCTCCATCCTCTGCTTTTCCGCAGGCCTATCCTCCCCCCTCCCGTCATCGTGTTTCCCCCCTCCACCACTCCTTCCCCTCCCGCCGCTTCCCTCCCCGCATCTCATATCCACATATCCCACCCACTTTTGATCCTTTATAAATAGGCAATACCGGCTGCGTCGGATATATAGCTCCCCCGCGCGCGCGTCCTATCATACGGCGAGGCGCGTGTGCTGCGGCTCGGCGCACGTGTTCTGCGACCTAGCGAACGCGCCCTCGTACTGCGACATGGCGTGCTCGTACGGCGATTCGGCGTGGCGCCCAACGCCGATCGTCTTCGTACGCTGTGTCCAAGTCCTTTAATTTAGTTCGTGCGGCGACCCTTTTTGTGGCCCATTTTTTTT
Organism: Mycena rebaudengoi; assembly: GCA_029282285.1. Classification (NCBI taxonomy): domain Eukaryota; kingdom Fungi; phylum Basidiomycota; class Agaricomycetes; order Agaricales; family Mycenaceae; genus Mycena; species Mycena rebaudengoi. Next base: position 4,913 of record JARJCX010000127.1, read on the forward strand.
TTTTTTGGTCTGTCCGTCCGCTTTTTCGGCCCCCTTCCCGTCATCGTGCTTCTCCCGCCCACACACCCCTTCATCCTCATTCCGTCCCTTCTTTCTATCCCCTTCCCTCCCCGCGTCCCGTGTCCACCCACTTATCATTAAAAATGGCACGTACACCCGTCGCGTCGAATAGCTAGCTTTTCCCGCCCTCGCGTACGGCAGGGGTGACGCACCAATTTGCGGTCTGCGTGCGCCAACATGGCGCGTCCGGCGTGGGCGCGTGGACTCGGCGTGCGCTCGTGCTGCGACACCGCACGCGCCCTCGACGCGCATCGTCTACTCACTTTGTGCGGCGGTCCCCGCCAGGCAGATTTCAACTTTTCTACCAAGTTCTCTCCCCCCTTTGTCGTGAGTTTGTTGTATCCGTATCTTCTTGCGGAGTCGTCAACTGTGTTATGTGTATATCAGCGCGTTTCTTCTACGTCTTGGCCTGCTGTGGCATTTCTCCGCTGCATTTCGGGCGTTCTTGTTTTGCTTCTTCATATTGTATGTACGATCTTGCAACGATTCCTCGTTTTCTCCTCGTCTTCATTCCTCCTCTTCCCGTCTCCTTGTTCCTTCCGATGGTTCATCGTGGCGTACTCCATTCTGTGCTCTTTTTATTTTATTTTTTGGGGGACGGGCGCGGTGGGCTTCCCACCCAACTTCCTCCCCATATGTTCATTTTGAGATAATGCCTCCGCCGCCTTTTTTCACTTTGTTTGCGCTTCCCTCCTCAATTTCGCCAGATCCGGGCGCATTGGGTTTGGGCTCAGTGACAGACGTGCTTCCTCATTTCCTTCCATCCAATTCCCCTCCCCACCTCTTCTCCTTTGATTGCTCCTCCGTTTTCCCCATTGCTTCCTCCCTCATTTTCATCCCATTGTGAGTCAGTGACTCGCCCCTTTGTTCATTTATTTCCCTGTGTGTTGGGGTGTGGGTTCCCTGGCGTGCTTCCTCGTTTATTTCTTCTCATCGATCTTTCCGCATTCTTCCATTGCTTCCTCCCTCATTGTGAGTCACGCATTTGCGGTGACTTGCTCCTTTTTCTTTCTTTCTTTGTATCAATTCCGGGGGGTGTGGGTTCGCAGGTTGGCATCCTCGCTTTGCTCCCCATTTTATTCCGTCTTTTCTTCCCATCGATCACTCTTTCCACATCGCTTCCTCCCTCATTTTGTCGCAAATTGCGACTTGCTCACTTTTTCAGTCTCAAATTAATGTTTTTTTGAGTGGCGCGGTGGAAATGTGGGTTCGCAAGCTGCGCGACACTGGCGTGCGTCCTCGTTTTCCTCATTCATTCTTTCCCTTGATCGCTCCGCCGTTTTTCTTCCATCAATTTCGGAACACAGTGTGACCTGCCCGCTTGCGCATTTATTGTTTTATTGTTTTTTTTTTCTCGGGGGGTATGCAGTGGGGTGTGGGTGAGACACTGGCGTGCTTCCTCGTTTTCTTCCCATCCCTTTTTTCCCCATCGCTTCCTCCATCACTTCGTCCCGCATTGCAACTTACGCGCTTGCTCTGTTATTTATTTGCTTTCTTTTTGGGGGCGAAGTGGAGTAGGTTCGCTGGCATGTTTCTTCGTTTTCTCACTTTTTCTTCCGTCGATCTCCGCATTTTCTTCCATTCCTTCCTCCTCATATTCGTCACGCATTGGGACTTACGCACCTACTCTTATATTTATTTTAGGGTGCGGTGGGTTCGCTAGCGCGACACTGGCGTGCGTCTTCCTTGTTGTCCTCATTCTTCTTCCCATCAATCACTCCTCCGCATTTCTTCCCATCGCTCCGCTCCGTTTTCGGCACGCATCGTTCATTGCACGCTCCTTCGCTCTTATGCTTTTCGTTTGAAGTTGCCATTGGTGTCGTAGACTTGCAGCCGAACCAGTAACCGCTCGTGGAAAGCACTTTCACGGGGATACGTATTCACAGTTTCGAGTTCCTCTGCCCGCGTGGGCGGTGTTTTTTTGCCCTTCCTTGTCTGCTCGCCCCTCTTTCAATAAAATGACATTGCTCATGACTTTTTTCCCGCAGGCGTGGTGGATTTGGTTCTCATGGTTCTCATTCCCCTTGTCAAGGGCAGGGTGCCGGAAGGCGGGTCAGTCCGTCACAGTTTTGGTTATTTATTCTGAATCACGACTGGTTTAGGCTTTCCTTCTTTCGACTGTGTTTATAGTTGAGTAAATGTTCAATTTTTGCGAGCGTTTTAAACAAATATTCATTTCTTCCGACAGCCTGGGGGTGTTGGGCGACTTCCAAGGTCTAGATGCCTGCGTCTGTTCGCAGTTGGCGGTCAGGCCCCGTTCGCAGTTAGCGGGCGGGTTCTGAACCGGACCACGGACCAGGTTCGGGGGCTGTGAGGATCAAATTTGAACCACCAGTGATCCGGGCCGAGAGTCACGGAATTGGTACATAGAAATTCTGGACCTGCCCGAACCTTCGACAGACTGATCTGATCCTTGAGGATTTTCTCTGCCCCGTTCTCAAGGAGTGCGTTATTTTTATTGAGTATTCTGTAGTACGGGGGATTTCGTGCGGTGCGGTATACTTCGAACTTGGACATGAACAAATGTCTCTAGCTTGCAATATCGGTTCAATTCGTGACGTCAATTCCATTCTGTGAATCGTCCGATTGAAATTGGGCTTATTCTCCAACGCAACTGCGCTGAGTCACTGAGAATTGTATATCCATCCATCTGTAGTTGACATCCTGTATGGTGAAATCGGTCGCGCCTTACTTTATCTTCCCCACATATATACATCAGAGTCATACTCCTGTTTATCCCTCTGATATTCAGCGCCAGGCTGGCTGAACACCAGCGGAGGACCTCGATGATATTGCTCAATGAGACTATGGTGAAGCGCCTACAGTGTCTCAAAAACTGGTGGATGAGGAAGCTCTTACCATGACTTACACAAACTGTGAATTCTATCACTTGGTGAGGAACAGATACCCAAGATGAGAACATATGCACTAGTATTATGGACACAATCATTTTAAAATTCTATGGAAAGTTGAAGTGTAAATTGAATATATGAAATGGATCTAGGTGCAAGTCAATTCTAGAGTAGGAGGCTAGAGGTGTGGGATGTAGACACTCCAGTTCACATCCATGAGTGACCCCACAACCGGGGCTCGCAAGGCAATGAGGGGGAGTATGGTGAGGAAGAGCCGGGCGATCAGGTAGATTAGAACAGAAAGTACCCCGATCCTCCCCAGCAATGTGTACGGACCCGAATCGTATTCAACTACGTCCATGTTCTAAGCTGCAGTTACCAAAGCCATAATCGGTTGAATTGCAGTAACCAATAATGCGCAGGATCTCCACATCCACATTTAGACGCCGAGGTTGACGGGGTTTGAGCAGGTGTGATGATCGTTTCAATCTTTTTTTGGTGCGAGACGTCCTTCTCGTTTTGCTCGAGCGTGGATTTCGTTTGCCTTGGGGTTGATAAGTTCTTTCTTTGGGCTAGAGACTCTTTTCTTCGTTGCGAGATCCTTCTTCCGTCTCCGCTCTCTTTTCCTCTGAACATAGTTCACGTTGCATATGACCGTCGTACAGGTGATGCAGTTCCTAGAAAAGGCGCGCGTCTGACGGTGAACCGCGAGCACGGCGATGGATGGGTGCGGGCTGGGGGCAGTATCACCAGGGCCGCTGAGGAACGCATCGGCACGCTGAACCTTGTCGACCTCGGGTGGAGCGACCGGCTGGCGTCCTTCATTACCACCTCCTCCTCCGCCGCCTCCACTCACAACGGCAACAACAACCACAGGAATCACAGCCCTAATCAAATCACGGCGGCAACGCGAAACACACGGGAGAGCGTCGGAAGGAGACGCAGAGCATCAGGCGCAGTCCGAGGGTGCTGGGGGATGCGATTACTGCGTCGGGGAGTAATCGTGTTGGGCAAGGACATCTGCCGCACCAGAATTCGAAGGTGCGTTGTCGACTTGCCCCTTTCATTATTTTCCTTCTTTTTGTGCACAATGAGGATGGAAATATGCAGTTGACGTACCTACCGCAGAACTCACTGAGCGAAAATTCGACGACGTTGGTGCGTACCCCATGGTGCTGATTATTTTGCGTTGGTGTGTTGGGTGTAAATGTCAAGATGGTGCTAAACCTCTCGCAGCGCACCTGACCGAGATCTTTATGTTTATAAGAACCTCAGCCACGAAATGGCTCGTTTGCTGCTTTCTTCCTTTTTTTGCTTTGATTTTGTTGGATAGAAGGAAGACAGATGAGCTAACGGAATGTTTATGTGGTGTGAATTGTTGGATTATGGAGTTACGCTGTCATGGCAAACTCCAAGTATGTTACGGTTACTGTTCCCATAACCGTTACTGTCCACAGCTATTCTTGTTTCTTGGTTACGCATTGCCTTTCTTGGTTACTTAGGTACCTAGTTAGTATTTAAGTAGCCTACTTTGTACCCAGTACGTCGTCGGCATTGCAGCAGAGCAAGCCCAATCGAACCTTCTGACTTACTAAGCTTGTCCGAATCTCACATGAATAACACAATGGCCGGGAAGCTGGTGCAGATCCACATCTTAAGTTTTCATCTGCTTGTTGTTGTATCATATGCAATCTTCGTGAAAATATGGAATACTGGCAAAATAAAGCACACATTGATCATAAGGATGTCGCATCAATTTATAAGCCAATCTGATCAGCACACAGACAATGCGACAAGTTCTGTGCAAAAATACCGATATTTGCCTAATAAAGCAATTCTGATCGCGTCAGGAAAATTGCAGGTGGTGGTGGGATTCGCATTTTCATTGCCGAGAAGATGGGCATATTTTTAAGCCAAACGGAAAATAATTGAGCTCGGAATCGCTGGGCGAAAGAAAACTGACAGAGTGATGCGAGGTGATTCCGCAATCTGCAAGTCTACTCGGAGTTTACTCGCCTTTTATTCCATTATTCGAAGTACCTGTGGCCAGTCAACTTCGACTGTTAATATTTAAACCCTCCATGTACGCCGTGCATCATTGCTTACTAGGGCGGAGCGCGAATAGGGCACTGCCCAATGACAGCCTGAATGCAAGAAGAAGACCAGATAAGTGAGTTGCCTCATGTGATCATGTTGAACTCACTTTGATTGGACGATTGTCTTGCACATGTGACAATATCGACCCCCTCGTGATATTCCTTTTACCGCTAAGGTGTGGCAATGGGACCCAAATAACACGATATTCTGACGAGTGTCTCCGACTAAGTCGGGGTTGCCCAGAGGCCGCTACCGGTAAGTAGCATGGAAAGCGGCGACACGGCGCTATAAAAACAGGCGCCAAAACACCGATGCACCAGAGAGCCGATATGTTGCGCCACAATCAGGGGTACGTCGAGGCTAGTCGAGAGTATAATAACTGACCACACACTCTGCAGAAACCAAGGAGTCACTGGTTCGCCGACCTCTGCAAAACCGACGCAACCTACCTCCGGTAAACCGGTGTCGGTTCAGCGACCAGCAACTCCGCCGAAATAAATTCTGGGGGGAAAGATATTTGGAAAGGTATGTACCCCACCATTTTTGTGTATATTTTTAACGCTCTAGCAGGACAACGAAAATGTGGCTGGAGGCTTGACCATGAATGGTTGAATGTGGGGCCAAAAGCTCGAGAAGTGTACTTTGTAGGGTGTACTGTAGTGATTCAACGAAGAAGTAAACGTTTGAAAGATATGCCATCCAGTAATCTTGAGATAGTTGAGCAGAACAAGCAAGCGAAGAAATTCGCACCACGGTACGGGACTAGACTAGTGACTGTCAACAGCCATACAGGCTGGATTCGAGCGTAGTAACGAGCTGGAACGGCGTTGGACACAGCAGAAAGAACGAGGAAACCTCCGCGCACAACGATGTCGCAACGAAGCTTGCATTCTCCGCAAAGATCCACCGAAAACTGCCCACCAAAGAAATTAAAGCACTTGCGCAATCACAGCGTTGATATAGAACGGTGCGTTGAATACCCTGGAGAAGACATTACCTGAAATTACTGGACATGAAGAAATAGGAGCAGAGGATTAGCCGTTCATGCGCCCTCATGGGCTGCCGTCATCTCCGGTATTCCAACCAGCTAAACCCTACCCTGGACCCATCCCACTCAGCACCTACGCAGTCGCAGAGGATCGCCTTTTTCCTCTCCCCACACGCACATTGATCATCGTATCTCTCCTTCCCCCGCGATCGCCTCCGCGACTCTTACGGTGCGTACAGTGCCCTGCGCTGCTCGTCCTCGCCACACATCGATCTGCCAATATAGTTCCGGGCCAGCAAAAAAAAAAAAAGGGAAGAAAAACGCACGCGCGCAGGCACACGGCTAGGCGGAAAGGGACAGACCGGTGGCGATTGCACCTCACCCAACATCCTCCACTCAAGGAAAAGTGCAATGAGTGCGTTTTCCGAAGAAGCAAGTATTGCAGCGATCGAAGGCCGAGGTAAGGATGGGTCAGCAGGAGCCTCTGGACGCCTGAGGAACAGAAGGAGTAAACACCGAGTGGGGAGGAAGGCGCCGCCCCGCCGCCGCTCGTGGACCATCTACGTAGTGCAAGTTATCCACCGGGTGCCAAGCATTCACAATCTCAATGCGACAAATAGGTAGGAACGGGTACGCATGGAAGGAGATAAAAACCGGAGGAGGGCGAGCGCCAGCAAAGCTCGGACCAACCAAGTGGGATGGAAATGAGCGCGCGGACCGCGATGGGAGAATGTACAGGATGGATGGATGGTGATGATGTGCGTGGCGGAGGGAGCACGAGCGTCAAGCGATAACAATAGCTGTTTTTCGCCCCAGCGCCTTCGATTCTCTGGTTACGACGGCCAAACCGCGAAGGGTGGTCTGCGTGGGCGCGGTCCTCGATAAGTCACACCTCCCATACATGTCCCACAGAGCCTGCGCCGTACCTTGCAATAAGAACGACATCGGGCGCTACACCCGCCCCCGACGCATCGCCATCCACCGACTCGTTAATCGTGAGGTCACCAGCGACCAACCCGCACGTACGTCTCCAACAAAGCTTATCCCCGCGCACGTTAAGTGCACGGTGACGATCTGCGCGCCGATCTCCTCCTCCCTGCACGAACGCAGCAGCGGGGGCGGCGAAAAGACAGGGGGGCTACCGCCAGCCAGCGTCCGCGCACCCCATCCCCGGCAAAACGAGAAAACGGCGAGGTGTATCGCGAGATCTGTCGGGTGTGTGCGGTACGAGAGGCGTGCGCCACTCGAGAACGTCGGGCTCCATCCGATCCACACCACCGCCCTGCCCCATGTCCTACCCCACGCGTCGGATACACGAGTACGTGGCGCATGCGGGGCGCGCGAAACGCGCTCCGAAGAAGAGGACAGGTACTGTCCAAGAGGAGTGGTGGCGACGTTTCCGTATCTGGGGCGAGGGTAGTAATTGGGGGTTGGAGGTCGGTCCGGGTGGGCTGGATGACAGCCATAGCGAGAGCTATGAGATGGTGTCAGTACTGGAGAAGAAGGGAATGTGAAGTGAGAGGAGAAAGGACGACTAGCAACCGAAGATTTGGGAAGGATAGTACGGCAGCATTGTCCATCCTCGGTAGTCACTTTGTCATTTGCATGCGTGGCGGAAGACTCTTGCCATACGACCCACGCCAGCGGGGGCCAGCGGCACACAGTGCGCACTCGCACTGGCAAAGTGCGAGTTCGACAATTGAACTAAGGTGCGCGGGGAACGCGCACATCGAAGGGAAGAATACCGCCCTGCACTCTCCTGGGAAAGAGAGACATGAAGATCGAGGTGATATAAAACCCACCCGCTCGTTACATATAGCTAGCATGCATAGACACCGGATGCGTGTAAAATCCCTTGTCCGCGTTCGTGCGCCGAGTCGTTCGGGGTCTGTGTGTAGACAGAGAAAGGCGAAGGGTGGCCTGGAGTAAAGTGTCGGGTAATGGAAAGAAAGCTAACAAAGACTCTGGAAGCTTGAGACTGACAAACGACATGGGCGTGAAAGAGAAAAAGATGGTGTGGCGGTGTACGGAACAAACCGGTCCGCTAATCTTCAAATCTTGGACTCTGCACAGCACCGTCCTTCAGCCTCGCGGGCGAACACCTTGGACACCATTAAAAAATGCTGGCAGAGTTGTGGGACGGGTGTATGGGCAGATCACGCACTTGAATGTCGCGCTACGCCCTATCCTATGCCATACTCTCCTGAAGACTCCTCCCTCGACGTTGGGACGAAGGTAGTGGGATTGACGGGAATGGGTAGATGTTAGGGCGTGAATCAGGGGGAGAAGAGCGAAATAAAACTATATTAACATACCGGCGCGGCCGATATGCGATGTCCGTAGACGAACCACTGTTTTCGAGGGAATGACGCAGCATTATGGTACATGTCACCATGCGGAGACGGTGCCTGGTGGGTGGTTTTGAGGGCCGTAAGAGCCGTGCCGCGGGCCTAGGTATGGTGGAGGTGGGGCTACTAATTCGGGCTCAAACTGAGAAAAGCTGGGACGAACTGGTGCGGGGGAAAGCATATTAGTCCAAAAAATGCGAAAAAATGCAACAAAAAGAGTGCATATAACGGATCTGAGGGGCCCGCACCGTCCCGAAAGTAGAACGTTGCCTTTAATATAGGCTCGAAACCAGCCTCAATAGCGGACCACGCACTTGGAAGATAGTCGTTCACAAGTGCTATGCTATAGAGGCTGGAGTTTGATAAGCGTAGCGAACCGTAGGTGCCTCGGAGTTTGAAAAATATGATGGACATCCGTTGAGATCTTTTAAATCGTTTTTTGAAGGCTGTTTTTTTGCAAAAGTCGAGGGAACCCCATTTTGAGACGCCGGAATTTTTTCCATAAGAAATGGGCAAGTTATAAAGGACCTTGAGGCATTTCTTTTCAGCGCCTTTCCGGTCATGCAACCGAGGCAGTGACTTGGGGTAAAGGGCCGTGGCTGCACCTGGCATGACCTCGTACTTACATTTTTTTTTCTGGTACTATAAAGTTTAGCCCGTAATTTTGGTTTGTCGTGAATACAGTTTGCACTTCATTTGTCATGAACTGCCGACAGAATGATCCAGGAAACAGAATTGTCCGGTTTATCACCAGTGGGTGTTTCTTTTAATTCTAGCCTCCAATTTTACATTCCACAAGTTCCAAAGTTTTCAGGTAAGGAATGTGGGGACAGTCATGAAAATAAGCAGGTGCACACAGTGACTGCAAAGTCGCTGGTGATGTGTACACAAAATTTGGATTTGGCCATACCCGCAAATGTCACCGGGGGCTGATGTCGGCCATCTTCTGGAGGATGATCTAGGGCCCTGCCTTTAGGCAACTACGGCTGCCATTATATATATATATAAACAACAAGTGCACCATGCCGATTGGGGGGGAGATATATTATACTTGCATGGTCCACAGGCTGAACAACAATTTTACGGGAAGAAAACATGTAGCACTGTACGGTGGTTCTTCTTACATAATTCTACAAGATGTCGACCGATTAAACTCCTAGATATGCCACCGAGAGATCCAGGAGAACCCCGGTAATTTTTTCTGCATTAACGGCCGCCATCAATCCGAACAAAGTAGGGTGTTTCAATCCACACACCAAGGGCCGCGGAATAAGTGCACTGGACCTGTGTGCTTTTCAAACTAACATTGTGATAATTAAGGATTCAGGCACCCACAGGAAGATGCTGAGAGACACGCTAAATGAGACTTAAATCCGTGGACTTCAGTTCAGAATGCTTCAAAAATGTCTTTAAAAGATTGATGTTTTTTGGATTTTTTTTCCTCGGTCCACGAGGGTAAATTAATCTTGCAATAGACCTGCATGTACTTCAAATGGATGCTCTCTGACCAGATTCTAGAGTTTCAGTTCATATGGTCTGAAGAAGAGACCAACCGGAATGGTGTATCTATTATTATCTGCTGTGCGAATGGCGCAGCAAGTAAGGGGGCACCGGCATTCGAAAAAAAGACCTTAGGTCGATTTTTTTTTTTCGGACCTTGTCTCTGGACTAACTAACTAAGTGACCGTGGGAACCTTACCATATATAGTAATTTCCCCTATCTTTAGTCGCCGGAGCAGCACACAACAAGCTCATAGTAGCCCGAACATCCACTGGCCGATGAAAGTGGTTACAAATATTGGTATTAAAGATTATATGAAGGTTTTAATCCCTCCGAGAACGTTTTGGGGCACGAGAAGAACTCGCAGAAGATGCACATGCAAGGCAGGTCCAATTCTGGACGACGACGGGTTGCTCTGAGCACGGCAGGCAATACTGAACAAACTTATTAGTTCATACTAATAGTTAATATGAATGAAAACTTGCCCATCCTGTTTCGCAACCATTCCGGTTGCATTTGATGGCATGCCTATCTGAGCTAGAAATAGAACGACCGCAGAGACATTGTGAAAGGTCTCCAACGTCGCGCACCGTCCGTTTACGTTTACCACGGCCGAGTTCCACCGAATCAACGCTGTCAGAAGTTAAATTTACAGTGTTTACCTCGCTCATGGTAACATCTGAGTTGACGTCGGACAGGAGTATTTGCTCCGGTGGCGCGATGGGGGATTTCAGCGGCCACACGACTGGGGAGCTTCTGGGTAGGTCAGGGAGCTCAGCAACAGTTGGAAGATCGTTGAAAGTCTAGAGAAGATTGCATTCGGTTGATTGGGTTGACTCAAACAAAAATGACACACACCTCTTGACCCACTGCGAGTGTATTACTCGATGGATCCGTGTTTTTCAGAGGCTCCACTGTGTACTCCTCCTCGTCGCATTCTATGGCGCTGTCTTCATCCGCTTCATCGAGTACTTCAGGTAATTCAGAATCGTCGATAAAATCAGCGGAAGCGCTGACAGGGTGCCTAAAATTGAATAGTAAGTACGAGACAATAGTTAAATCATGTCTCCCTACGTCATGCTCAATCTGGAACTATGCGCTTCAGAAATAGCGAGAGACACATTTTTAGACTCCCTTTTCTTGGGAATAGGGACCCCCTTCTTTCGCGCCTTCCATACCACCTCCATTGCATTCTTCTCGTCTTGAGATAGTTCCCAAATCGAACGGTATTTTTCAACGGGTGCGGTAGGATGAGCACTGTGCAGGTGGTCAAGATAATTGTATCGCCAAACGGCAGGATGCTCAGTCCCGCACAGCGCGCAGTTGATGGGAATATTAGAGCAAGGGGATGAAGCTGCAGACTTTCCTGCAATGGAATAGGAGTACTTTATCCTGGCATTCGGGCATTTGGATCTCTTGTAGTCGATTTTCTTTGTTCCCGAAGTCGTCAGAAAGTATTGACAGAAAGGAGCAGGATTCAGACACATGCCGCATCGTTGCGTTGAACGGTCAATTGCCGGGTCAAAAAGAATATGTGCGCCGTTGTGGGCGAGGACTGGCTGGCCTTGTTTTGGGTCAAGAGGTGTATTCGGAGGGCAGGCTGTGCACGAATTCGGGGTCTCCAGAGTCTGAGAGTTGTCATTGAACTCGCAGACAAAGCAGGCCCCGCCTAAGGAAAGAGCAGGATTAGTCAATGTGCGGATGAAATTTGAAAAAAAGAATGTACCACCGCGCTCTCGGTATGGAAAGAATTTAGTACTGCTCACAGTCGCAAGGAGCATTTGATTTTGTGGTGTCAGCTTCTCGAACAGACTCGCCGTTAAAATCCGCAAGGCGCTGCTTTCAAAAAGATAAAATGGTGCGGGGTTCAGCGGCTGAATGAACGGCGCAGAAAGACTGGGATTCAACGGCTGAATGAAAGCCCCGGGAACCTTGAGTGTCTGCTCAAGAAGTCCAGCGGATTTCCAGTCGTGCTTGTTGGAAACATCGTCAAGACTGGTTGCGGGTACGATTTTAAGAAATTGGAACGACACCGTGACGGTTCTCTCGGGAAGAACATCAAACCCCAAACTATCGAGCGACTCGGAGTCCAGGTGAATGGCATTCACTTCGCCGATGCAAAGAAACACTCGCCCTTCACAGCGAAGCAGGGTGGCCACCACATCTGAAATCATCAGGCAAGGGCCACCAAATATTGAATCAAACTCCGTCATTCCCGAGTCGAGTATGGAAGAGTTTGAGTGGCGCGAAATACCGGCGACTCGTCTAGTGCGGTCTGTAGACCCTTTTTGACCATACTTGAGTCGCTGGGAAAGAGCCCGTGACTTGCGAACAAGTGTTCCGTCGACCGTAATTGAGTGGCTGACAGCAGAAGGGATCTGAGGTGCACCAATCAGTGCCTCCAGCTCCTCTTCCGCGGCGTCTTCGAGCACAGTGGATAATGGGTGAGGTGGTAGGACAGGGCCTGATGTTGTTTCGACTTCCTCATCCTCGTTATCGTCTGGGTCCACATTATCGAACACGATTTTACCGAATGGGGAGAGGATATCAATTCCCGGAGTCGTATCCAGTTCCTGCAAAATAGCCGTTGCCCATGGGCATTCATTCTCGACAAGACGGCGCCCACCATTCCAGCAGGTGAGAGGAGTTACTTCCTGCACTTGCATGTCTCCGCGCACCAATGACGGCTTGATGTGGTCGCTATGTTCCGAGAGTATTTTTGAATCCCTGGTCATGGGAGGCAGTCGCAGCCGACGAGGTGTGCGATCCCAATGAGGATGTTTGGCAAGTATCGCAGCAACTTCTACTTGACCGGAGGCGATCCGCAAGTTGGAGTACATCACAATTTGAGTCGTTTCCTATCATTGTCCGAACCAGTCCAAAGAGTTGTTCCAGGCGGTCCGTGCCTAGCAAAATCAACCAGAATTTGCCCAGCGGGTCATCGACCTTGGCCTTCGCAACGCAGAAGTATACGTTCTTGATGATTAACATGATGTCCGTGTATAAAAGAGACGCCATGAAGTGCTTTCCCTCCGTCCGGAAGAGAACCAGGGCGAGATGAGCAGCGGCACTGAGATGTTCCAGCTGTTCTGAAAGGGAGAAGTCGACACAGATGTACGGTGACACAAAATGATAGAGCAATTTCCCCAGCGTCTGAAGCGCATCACGGGCTGCCGAAATTCCTGGGCTCGTTCCAGGAGGACAAGGGGGCAGGGACCAGATATCCTTCAGCATCTCGAATGCCAGTAGCACATCTTGCTTGTCATCGGGATTAAATATGGACCGGATGTGGTCACTGGTATGACCGGTAGCACTAAAGTGCGTTCGCATGATTCCAGGTGTGAGGTGGATGCCAAGAACTCTAATTCCGCGCTCACGAAGCAGACAGTTTCGAAGGCGTTTATCGACGTGTTTGGGATCTTTATCTGGTGTCAAATCGTCGTCACCAACCATGAAGTTCATGAACTTCAGGTCTTTGAGAAGGGGATAGATGTTAGACGTGCGTGCGAGCGTGCGTTTAAATGTTTTGATAATGAAGGCGCTCCCCCTGTGGGTTTCCCCATCCGAAGAAATGGAGATGGTCCGGAGGTGAGTGACATCCTCCTTGCTCTTCAACGCAAGGAGGACAGGAGCTAAAACATTTCTGACATGTTCTTGGGCAGTTTCGCGTTTGCAGTCTGGGGAGATGAGAATTGGGCGAGCGGCGTAGAACTTTGGATCTTCGTGCATGATCCCCACTGCAGCAACGGTCGTCTAGCAAATGAATTGTGAGAAAACTGACATATGATCATCAGTCGTCGTACCTCCGAGGCGATGTGTACCAACGAGTCCATCTTTCCTTCACTATTCATCTTCTTCACCAGCGCATCGCAGAGCGCATCGAGATCTTTCTCCCCGTTGAACTCGAGCCCAATGCGGTCTGCATGCTGTCGACAAACACCCGAGAATTTGTTTGAGGGCATATGATGGCGGACGCGCTTTTCGGTGGCCACTTCGTCCCACATTACGATCTGGTGCACGACTCTCTTCCTCGCCAGCGCATCAGATATGCCAGCAAAACAAGCATCGATATTTTGCTGTATTTCGTGGACCTGTGGTACACCAGCAGATGGGGCGAGAGGCGGCGTAATCATCCGGTTGCGCAGCGTGGTAAGGCCAGGAAGGCCGAGGGCTCGATGGGCTATTTCAGCGACGCGCGTACCTCCCAGCTGCATCAACGCGACACCAACGGCGTCGTCTTCATCACTGTTGGCAGCATTGTACAGTCCTTTGGCTGCTCGAACGTACGTAGTGAGCATCCCGCGTATCCCTCGCTTCTGCCGGATGCAAGCATGGACAACCCGGTCCACCTTTTGGACTTTCCCGCTGCCGATAGCGACGACAAAGCGTTTGTAGTCCGACAAGGCAGTCGCCTGCGTCAAAAGAACCCGAGAGCTGTTCAAAACCCCCATGCGTAAGCCGCTGATCTGTTCGTTCTTTGTCTGCACAATTGCCACGAGCGCCGCAGGAGGCATGAACATCAAGCTCGTGTTCTCGTGAATGCCTTCTTGGCTGCGAGATATTATACCTTTCAGGAAGGTATTCCTTTCCAACCCCGCGCATTCTTCGCAATTTCTACGACCGCTTTGCCGTTCTCCGCTGCAGGTCTGCACACCAGTGTTCGCCCTAAGGCTTAAGGCCTTAACTGAATTAAGGCTTAATAAGGTCTTAAGTTAAGGCTTAACAATTCTCAGGATTTTTCCAGACCTTAATTAAGGCCTTAAGACCTCGGGCCGCAATCGGGCCAGGCCCAAGATCAGAGAGATCAATCCACATCAGATGTCCATGCAGCAGTGTTGCAGGCGCTCAAAAAATTCCTCCTCCCACCATCATGGGCAAAGGTGGTACGATCCTCCATGCCCCTCCAGTCGTTGCATATAGCAACTCCCTTCGGTCCTTGGCCAACGAGCGTCTCTTCGCAACGCTGTTGAAGGTCATTCTGACGAGGAATATCAGGACTAGCGCTTTGTACAATAAAAAATACTTATATCCTCCATATCTTGTGAACCATGCATCCCAGCAAAGCGAAATTTAGATGTAATGGAAGCTAGAACACTGGCGGAGAAAAATGAATTTAAGGCCTTAATTACCCCCTTATAATTAAGCCTTAAGACCTTAATAAGCCTTAAGAGATTTCAAAAGTCAATTTAAGGCCTTAAGGGCGAACACTGGTGTGCAGTGAGATACAGAACACCGCGTTTAACAGCGTAATCCCAGGAGAGGTTGAATTTATCGTGCAGCATGGGTGGATAAGCGCTCGACACGGTTTGGCCGCTCCTGAGGGGGAATATAAATCCTTCGCAGGCAAGTAAACACGGTGGCGCAGGAACATGCGCAATAAATTCGATTTCGTCCTCATCGGTTTGAGGCTCGCAAAACGTGCCCGTGAGCATTGAAGGAGCGGCGACAAGTGGAGTAGGTGTTTTCGGTTTCGGATCAGGAATTCTGGTGCAAGGTAAAATATTTTCATGTCAACTGAACATGATAGACCCACAGAAATGCTATTGCGTCTAAGATCTGCTGGATTTTCGCCCCAAAATCCTCTTCTCGAACTCCGCGCTCCTGGACGAAATAGGTGAGAAATTTCAAGAACCCATCTAGCCCCATGCTGCCTCGTCTCAATATTGCCGCGGTTTCCTTGACCGGCATTTGCCATCCGAGCACGCGATGAAATAATGGATTTAAATTCTCGAACACCTCGAGAGGGGGTATGCTGACATCCAGGTACAGCGAAGGATCTTGGCTAAATTCTGCCAGGGCGTCAGATTCCCTAGCCTCGCAAACAGTTGCCGGAAGTGTTTTTATCGCTGTTTCTAATTGCACAAGCAGGCTTGATGGATCGGATCGAGATTCCGAAGATCTAGGAGGCGCAGTCGGTTCCGGCAGAGGGACAGGTGATGATGTAGCGATGAAAATAGGTGGTGGGGCTGACACAGTAGAAGGAACCGGAGTCGGCTTTGGTCGAAGGAAGCCCAGCAACGTCATGGGCTTGAATTTTCTCTTGTCCTTCTTTGCCCTGGTCTCCTTGCACAGTTTTGAATCCATGTGTCGCTTCCGTAAGTTCCCCAGGCCTACGGGCCCACAGTGGATCCTGTCGTGGCACAGAGGGCAAATGGCGTGGTTATCTTCAGCAAGCACCACATCGGGCGGAAGAATATAAAACTATGCGCAGAAGGTTTCGTCAGGTTAAAAAAAGAAACTGAATCTACATACTCTGTCAGGGGCCAACTGCAGTTCCATTGTATGCGTTCCTTGACGTGATCGGGACGCGTTTCCAGAGAAAAATTTACCTGATGAGGCAGAGGCTTTTGACAAATAGACCACAACTCACGGATCAAGAATCAGCTGATGCGAATTGAATCAGCCTGACGCTACCTTCTACACAACCTTAAACATCACCTTAGAGGACATAAATATATCTCAGAAGCCCGTATCACCAATTTTACAGCCAAAAAGTTGGGCTCTAAATTTTTTTTTTCCGGCCTCGCGGCTGGACTAACTAACCGGGCTTAGGTAGCCGGTTTAAATGCCGGTGCCCCCTTGGCAGCAAGGGTATGCACAGTGTTGTCCGTGACGGGTCAATCGTCAAATCCGTTTGACGGCAGTCAGCCGCGTTTGACGGTTATTGACGGCTCGTTTGACGGTTGCCTAATTCGGAAAACAGGCGTACAATACCCCAAGGACACCCATAACTTGGACTGGACCATTAGGGGCAGTCAGAGTAGAAGATTATGGGCCGATTATGGTGCATGATTATGGACATGATTATTGCTGAATTAGATCGTGGGATAATCGAAAAAAATCCATAATCGAGCTTAAATGCATAAACGGCTCTGGAGGCGTTTATGCTTCGATTCACCGATTTTTTTTATCGTCGAAAAACGACGATAATCGAAGCATAATCGATCCCATAATCTTTCCTATAATCGGCCCATAATCTTCTACTCTGACTGCCCCTATTACTAAATCGATATCCATCAGTTTTACATCTGAAAAAAGCACACTCAGGCTAATAAGCACCGCTGACGAAAAAACCTCGGTCCAAAATACGCACTTCATCTTGAGGGCTTGAACGGCGTTGAGTATGAGGTATAAAATACTCCAAAAGACCGACATGGATCCCCTGAAGGTACTTGATCAGCCGCAGCCCTTCCTGCGCCCTGAAAACCGTGTTGTTCCAAAAAAGGAAACCGTCAGATGAATCGTCAGACGAATGGTCAAAATCTTGACGTTCCGTCAAACTCTGTTTGACGCCGTCAAAAACAACACTGACGGTATGCAGAAAGACACACAACAGCTTTTATGCTGTTTACAGTAGTACCAAACCTGCTAGTTCTAATGATTCTTTGCTCCCAGACTGCGGGAAAAGGCAGATAAAATACAGGAAGCCTGCCGGCATATGCCGAAAATCTCCTATTTAGATGGTGATGACAAGTGGGAATCCCACTTGATAGTATGGGCTGGGCACCCCTTAACTCTTACTAGGGGCCTCCATCCACTTGAGTCATGCACATTAATGACAGGTGTTTGTATTGAATGCCTGCCGAGGGCGAGCCGAACAACATGCTCCTGTTTACATCCGGAATGGTCCGAATTTCGGACAAGAACGGGGAATACCCCTCTTTTAACGACGGTTCTTAATTTGATCATTTCTACAGATATTCTAATTATTCTAATTATTTTGGGAGGGAGCTAGCTAAAATGCACAGCAACATTTGTCTCTCAAGAGCTAGCAGGAAATAAGCGGCAGATTCTGAGATACTGCGACACTTTGCTCACGAAATTTGGCGGACGACTCATTGTGTGGCCCTGTTTGCAACGGAGGGCAATAAAGGGTGAGCTACCGCACGTGATCTCCCTCCTGTAACCTCTTTTGGGTCGCGCCACCAATAAGTAAATAGACTAGGTGTTACTCAATGCATAAGCTACTATGTGACCATGAATACATAGACTAGGCCTAGGCTACTAAAGGAACAAGTTGAACCCCTCAGAACAAATACATCCGAAAATCCCCGAAATACGGAAGATTCCGCGAATTCCGAGGAGAAGCCCCTTTTGTAAGACCAGTCCAGATTCTGGTCAGTTCTTAATGTCTTGCAATATTGCTGGAACGGAAGGGGACCCATGTACTTCAGCTAAAGATTGATCCCATATTCTGAACTGTGATATGCAGCTGATGCTGAGATATCGGCACATCTTGTCCGTGAATTTTGGCAGGGGGCTCCTCAGATGTAACAGGAACAAAGAACAAAAAGTTTTTTTACTCGGTGAAAAATCCCGTTTTGATGAAAAATAACATCTGAAAACATTACAGCCACTAAAAACACTACAAAAATTTGAAACGAAATTAAGCACTGCCATCAATTTATCACAACACAGCCCCTAAAAAGTCCCTCAACGATCAGCGTCACTAGTCAAAAAAATCGATGAAATTGGTGATCTGAGATTTGAAAGGGACGATACTTATTACATAAGTACTCGTAACATATCAGTGATGGCCCCGCTTAAATTTTCAAACTCCGAGGCACCTACGGTTCGCTACGGTTATCAAATCCTAGCCTACCTTTAATACACGCTTCCAACGACATCTGAACCGCGATTACGACCAACGACGGCAAAACGGGCGGCTGCGACGCTGGCGATGGCTGCGCTCGAGTGGCGCGTGATTGGCAGAACGGCGGAAGATGCAGGTCTAAAATTTCGACGTGGATGGCACTTGCGGGTATCGTCCGAGGGCGTCGACCGGTTGGGAAGGAGCCTGACCCAGCCAAGAGCACAAAAGAGGAGCCGAAAGCCGGCGATGACGAAAAGGTACGCACGAAGCGCAGTTCATGACGGAAGGCGAAGTGGGAAGGGAGGAGATGGAGAGGTTGTACCCTAGAGTGCATGTGTGGTTCCGGGAAGATGACTCCAAGAGAAATGGGTCGTTTCGAGACGACACCGCATCCAGAGGTTGATATCTGATCGCCAGAGAACATGGGCTGGGCCAGAATTTGGAGGTAGAACAGTCAAAAAGGACAAGTGCAGGCCAGTATCTGGGTGGCCGGGGCTCCATTAACGGTGAGGAGCGGAAGAGGCGGACTGCGTTGCATCGTCGATGGTCGTGTCATGGGAATCAGCCAGTAAACATGCGCATACAACTAGCGGTGATGCGGGCCGGGCGGATCCGGGTGTCTTGCATAAAGAGAGGGCTGGGGCGCTGTCACGGCGGGCTTGGGCGGATTTTTACGGTCTGTGGGCGGAAGAGCGCAGCCGGAAGTACCCGGTGGCGGAATATTTTCATGCGGTGCGCAAGAAATACGAGTGAGACATCAAACCGTCCGTAATACGCCCACGGGCGTAACATTACGCTTCGCGGAATTCCCTTGACATTATGGACATGCTCTTCGATAACCGGGATACGCCCATCCGAAGAGCTGCCTTTCAGCGGTCAATCGCGTGGACAATTGCGATCTCTTCGGCGCGCTACGTCATGTCGTCCTACAATTTTCTACAATGTTGAATCTTGCGCAATGCTGCCACCCATCGTTATTTGTACAGGGCTACCTACAAGTGCCATGTTTGTTCCACATGTACATCGCATACATCATACCCCACCGGTCTCTCACGCACTCCTATTCTCAAACACAAACTTGAAATCCTCACGCGTCCTCAGCTCGGCGATCATGTCCCGGCAGAGCTCATTCCCGTCATCCGCCAGCGCCTGGAACTTGGGCAGGTTCTCGCGCATCCACTCGACATCTTGGCCGGCCTCTGGCACCATGAAACCCTGCTCGTATGCGGCCGTCACCGTGCCGAGGACAAAAACTCCCGCCAAGTGGGCGTGCGCCCCGCCCTGGGTCGCGGAGTCGCCGACGATGGCTGTCCAGGCGGCTTCGATCTGGCGGCACAACGACTCGTAAAGGGCGTGCGTGCGCGAGGGCCCTGGGCGAACATTGCCGAGCACCAAGTTTATGCTGCCTGTGCGCTTCTTGCCCCCCATGTAGTGCTCCGTCGCCGCATACTTAGTGAAGCGGACGTGCACGAATGCTGCGGGGACCGTGAACACCGTGGTGTGAATGGTGGTGATGCGCTGGGCGAGGTCGGCGCGCTGGGCCTCAGTGAGAGGGTAGCTGTACCAAACTTGGTAGAGAGGCATAGTGAATAGGCGTCAGGGATTGGAACGACGGCTGGACCCTTTTATATCTATTCCCGCTTACGTTTTACGGCGCGAGGATTCCGCGATACAGCTCACATCTCTCGCACGAGACCGTCCTATTTTCAGGCCCCGGCGTAAATCACATGTGACGCCTATGGATGATCGGGGACCAAAGACATGTCAATCCAGCACAAGCCCGAGACAAGGCCGTTGCGATATTTTGATGCCGGAACCAACACCTGGTTCGGTTAAAGATGCCAATTACAGCCGCAGAAAATCCCCGGAGCCTAACTATATTAACCCTACATTAATATTCCCCTCACCGGCTCCGGCCAATGAGCCGACCTCAGAGGTAACCAGAAGGGGTGCTCAATTCTTAAAACGTGGCGTCGTTTCGTGGCTTTATTTGTCCGAAACAAATAGAATTCAAACTCCCCCAGAACCAATCGCCCATTTCTGGTTCTGTACAGAGTTATTCCAGTCCTAAAAATTATGATCACCGTCCAAGTGACTCTATAGTGATATGTATAGGTGGTAAGAAAATAACCACGGTTTTGCTCCAAATCATTACACAAGTGCTATATCCGCATATAGCTTGTCATAACAATTGAGTCAAATGTATACACGACATTATAGTGACTTATGAGATAGAATGCTACCCATTCCGAGGGCAATATGAGGCAAAACGAGCGGAACTATTTGTGTTCACCTGGCGGAGTTTGAATTCTATTTGTTTCGGACAAACAAAGCCACGATGCGATGCCACGGTTTAAGAATTGAGCACCCCTACACAGGAGCAGCGAACTGATTTTGTTATTAATATGCAGATCTGCTTCATGCTAACTCGTCCGCAGAGGTATTTGCAGACCGCCTTTGGTGTGCCCCAGCTTATGACCAGTTGCATGGTGCAGCTCTACCTCAACGCGTCCACTTTCAAACTATTTGAAATTAAATTGCGTGCTAATGCTCGGTTCATTTTAGATTCCCAATTTGTGGTCTACTTTGGTTTCCTGTATAAATTGGGTCCTACTAGGTTGCCCAGCTGTTTCGTACTACGAAATGGTGGCTGGGGCAGTGACCTAGCCACCTGTGCCACAGACACAATTTCGTGGTATGAAACGGCTGGGCAACATAGGGAGCCAATTGATGAAAATTCGGCTCCAACCACTTGCTTAATATAGTTAGAGTGCCTTATTTCGCCTCCGGGATATTTATGAACCAATTTTGAGTGCCCTCAAGTTAGATTTGATGCAAAAATATTCGAAAATATGTCGGATATATGGGTTATTGAACCCCCAAAACATATGGGTTATGGAGTATTACAATTTTATGGATTTTAATTGGTGGTGGACCTGCCGAAAGTATGGCTTAGAGCAGGAATAACCGACGCCGTCGGATTCCCCCCCTCTCCACCTCCCAACCCGAAATCCGGCTTAAACGTGAGTCCCGCTCGGCCAACTGCGCGCCAACTCAGCGTCGCCGTCGAGCGCATACCACCAGCTGCTGCAGGCCCCGTTTTCCGTGGTTTTTGTTTGGAGGTCAAGGAAGGAGTCTATACGAGAGGTTAGACCACCTTTTGGACGCACCGAGGGGTCATGGTGCGTCATACGCACATATATTCCCATTTCCCGCCCTTTTGGGACTAATCCGCCTGGCCCAGCCCTAATTATTCACAGTATCCTTGGATTTTGCCTCATGTGAGCTGCCTAGCTCTTCCTCTATACACCCCCACCCTGCACGCTAGTTTCTCCCCCCTCAATTCGATTCCTTTCCTGCCATTTTTTCTGCTCTCGCGCGCACGGCCACACACCGGTCCTCAATGGCTCCCTCGATGACATATTCCCATTCTAGGCTCCTGAAAACGGTATATGGCTTGCCCACGCGAGTCGTGGGTATCGCCGGTACGCCCTAGCATTTTTGTTTTGCATTTTGTGGGCCAATTTGGACCATTTTCTGTCCAGGGACATCCCGCGCAGTTCGGCAAAGTCTGGCCGTCCCCTCCCCATGCCCTCTCTACGCTGGCGTCCATCTCTCGCCTTTAGCGCGCTGATTGTGTCTCAAACCGCACTGGTACGCCCACGATTGAAGCCCGCTTTGGTTGCGCGCCCACATAGAGCTGTCACCGACAAGTCTACGAGCGTAGTGGTACTCCGGTTGGAGTGCCCGTCCCTCGCCGTCTTGGACCGCGATCCGCTTAGCGTCTTGTGGCCGCACAATTTTGAGTGCGGGCTCCTGTCTTTCCCACCATCACTCCCATCCTGCGCCCGGCCATTGATAGTGGTGTCCGCAAAACTCATGCAGAGTTGGCGGGGAGGGTGGAAGATGGATGGGGGCTTCCTAGACTTATGGGCGTAGTATGTGGTACTTATTTACTGGGCCCTGTTCATCTGTTCCTAAATATTACCAGGCCACGGAAGATGTGTGTGAGCAGGGGTTCGTGTTCCTTCCCTTGCAGTTCTTTTATTTGTGCTCAGGTCCGTTGCGTAGGCCATCGCCGCCGGTATACATGCCATCGTTCCGTCGATCAAAATCACGTCAGTAGTATCTCCGAGCGAAGTGAGGATCGACGCTAATGGGCCAGTCGCAGGATAAGTATCAGGATAATATATTGCCCTGCGTGGTCCCAGTGTTTCGGCGAAAGTGCCAAAGCCAAAGATCAGCGTGTCAAGCCCATCGGCCAATTCATTGTTGAGAATTCCGATTAGGAGGATACACGACTCTCCCTTAACCCCAAGAAACTGGGCTCCAACTTCGGGACGGTACAATATTTTCGGCCCGCTCCATTTTGTGTTGTTAATGACGATTTCACAGTCGTAACTCTCTGGGCTCCAGGTACGTCGCCAGCGGCAAAGGTGACACCGTATCTATCACCCATATCTACTTCATCGGCGTCTGAAACTGTGTTTTTACAGACCATCGAACATGGAGGTTTCGGCTTATCGGGCACGTCATTCTCTGCCTGGCACCATTGCAGCCTATGATGGGGTTTCTGATGGATTCCCGGACGGATCTCGGGCTTATCAAAGGAAATAAACCGCTTGCCGACATGAAAATTTTCGTTCTGGGAAAGGCGAAATCGTCGGCGGGGATTAGGGACCACGGGATATCATGCTGCAAACACCTATCCTCAGTTCTACTGCACAGTGAGGCCGCCAGTCGTGCGCAAGCTGTTGGAGCTGCAATTATTGTACAATTGGGAATGAGTGAATGGCATCCATTACTCTGAATATTATCGCGTAAAGAGCCCAGTAGGGGTGCCCAATTCTTAGGTTATTCAGGTCAGGTCGCAAATCATTCAAATAAATATTCAAATAATTCAAACTCTGCTCATCATCAGGTCGAGCACTCCATTTATCCCAGTGCACGATGTCTTTACGCTTGAATGTGCATGGTTCAACAGAGTGGTACGTATGAGCTGTTGGGTTGGAGAATTAGCGAGGCAATGCGGAGTTTGAATTATTTCGATTTTTATTTTATTTATTGACAACCTGAACTAAACGACCTAAGGATCGAGCACCCCTAGTCACTTGGCAGCAGCCTACTCAGACCCATAATCCGGGAGATGAGGGCCAAATTCTGGGTCCTTGTCTCGATCAATTATGTACGCGCTGCACTCGGGGGACAAGGACTATGGTTCTTTCCATTGAACTTGACATCGAACACCAACATGCGGAGTCTCGAAAAAGTAATTCATTACGGCTTTTCGTAAACTTTGACCGCAGACGAAAGTAATTTCATCGAATGAGACAGCGTCTATATGTATTATTTACATTCATTCCGTCGAGCGGGATGACCTGATCATGCTACCAGTTCGATTGTGCTGGCCAATGATGATAAATCTTACCCAAAGGATCGTGCTGGCTAATGGTAATACATTTTCCTCGTAAATTCGTAGGGTAACATGAGCCAATCTAGGGATATGCTTCTACGAAGGAGTAGAGATTCGATCTTTGGTTGAAAATGCACGCCAACAAACCCCCATCTCATTCATCACGTTTGTGAACCGGCAGTAGCTGATGGCGGGTGCCTGAGTGTTCACCGGTAGGGTGGAGCGCATTAGCATCGATGCGGATCAGAATATTCCCCAATCGCGATCCGTCGGGTGGCTGGTGGAAGTAAACGCCATAAAACCACATGAATAAAGGCAAAAACACGTAGCTGTGTAGTCAGGCTCCTTCCTTGTTGGGGCCTGGAGGGACGTTCAATCACGGATTAACCAGCACAGGGACATCGAGCGAGGTGGGAGGGGCCCAAGGCAAGCCTGTAAGTTGTGAGCGGCGAGCTGAACTCCGTGGAAAATGATTTGGCGCCCAGCGTGTTCGTGGGAGCAGATACGATCCCTCAGTCGAGAGCATTCCCATCGTGGAGCCCATGGAGACGGCCGTGCTTCACCCATCACAGTGAAGCATGAATGGCACGGGAGTGGTGGGCCCCAACTCGACGAGCCCAAGCACGCCATACCCCTCCCCGCGAACGGTAATCCTTGCTGCCGCCACGACTCAGAGCAGCGACTCCGAACATAATTATGAGCGGGGAGGTGCACCGAGTATGTGGAGCGCAAAAGATTACCGTTGGCTGCTGGATGGTACCGCGGTGGCTCGAAGATTGGGGCAAGGGAGGAATCGGCGGGGGAAGTGAGTGATCCAGACGCCCTGAGAACGATGAGTCTTATGTACTGAGGTGCCAGAGTTCCCGATGGGGATTTCGAGGATTGAATGAGAAGACGGGCGGCTGCAGTTCAGCGGGTTTAAAAGCTTGTCCGACACCTAGGTAGCCAAATATATCGCATCGAAAGCGCCAAGAATCTGGCTTCCTATCTTGATCGAGCCGGCTAGTAGACCTCGTGAATGTGGGGACAATTAACGGAGGTGGAGGGAACCTAGTTATTCTCCGATTTGACGTCCCAGACCTAGAAAGAGCAGCACAATTGTAATTTTAAAGCGGCAATGCCAACGCCACTGATTCTCCTAAGATTTCCCTCATGCTTCAACGGCATTGGAAACTTCGCCGCCCTCGAGCCGGATCGGATCCCTGTGCTGGCAGGTATCGCAATGCCGATACTGGAGGATCAGAGTCTATCAGAGTCTGGCCGAAAGTAAGAATGTCGGAATATCGTAAAGAAAAATATCTCCTACTTGCCGTGGACGGCGGAAATTGAAGAGGATGAAACAGACAAAATGAACGCGTTAAGGAGGTCTGGTGAGGCGCGTAGCAGGCGCCCGTACTTATCAGCAAGTGAGATATGGGCGAGAATATCGGAGAGTTCTAGATGTCATCCGGGTCGAGGATACTGGAAGTCCTGTGAAGGCGGGCAATTCCTGTAAATTATTGTGTGCTGGGTTAGACAGTTATGTTGACTAGTTGGATGGTTTGTTAAATGGCGGCGAAGGAAGCGTCGGGCAAGATGGCGTACATCAAATCAGTCTAAATCGGGCGGGCGGTGGCTAGGAGAGTCAATCGGCCAGCACGAAGATCCCGATATAATTCGGCGGGGCGCGGTTAAGTGTGGACTATCTGAGAGAAGGGTTTTAAGGATTGTCCTGGGACGGACGCAATACAAAGCACGCTATACGCAGCGAGCCCCATCAAAAGCAACGTATCCAAAACTCTGCGCACTCTGCCGACACAGCGTAGAAACTAGGCATACTCGTTCGATGGCGCAGATATGTCCGAGGCGCAAGGATCCTAGGCCCGAAGAGCAAGCAGATCGAGCAGACAAGAAGAGATGGGGAAGAGACAAGACAGATTGATTGCGCGTGTGTGGCTGCGGCGGGCGTGGCAGATTCTGATTTGATCGATCGGCAATTTCGTGCCATCATTTTACTTGCAAGATCTCGATTCTGCGTTTTGCTCTCGGTTTGGATAGGTTCTTGCTTGAGCCTTGGAGAGAGTAATAAACTACCTTAACGCACCGAGCTAGGCCTTGCGACGCGATTGCGCCGGCCCCGACGTGCTCGGGTTCACATTTAGCCACGTCAATTTTGAGATCCCTTGTGTCCCAGGTTCTTGCAATCTGTTGGCAATATCTGGACCTTTGGTGCAGACCCTAGTCGCAAAAATTGTCTGCTCCATGGAGATTAATCCGTTATTCCCCATTTTTTGTCCATAGATAGATACCCCTCCGAGACACGGTTTTAGGTTCCCTCGGCCCATTGTCCCATTTATCAATTTTGCCGGAAGAAAATTAGCCCCGGGGTTGAAAACCGCCGGCACACATATAATTTCCCAGACCTCCTTGTCGTTTGCATCTGAGACACCTCCGTCCCGTCGGATTTTCGCAATTCTTACTACCCCCAGACATTTCTATTGCTACTGCCACAAGTATGGGCCCAAGTGCACAATATTGATAGAGCTCTGAACCCAGACCTGCGGATGCTGCTGAAGCCACGAAACATCGCACACTATACATTAATATTCCCCTCACCGGCCCCGGCCAATTAGCCGACCCCGGAGGTGACTGGAGGCACCCCCCAGAAAAATCTGCAAAAATCATCTGATCTCGGATCTAGCTATATGCGTAGTTCATTTGGGTACCCAAAATGGGGCAACATGTGGGTATGAGGATCAGATTTTTCCACTGGGTATAGCATATGCAAACATTATTTTCCACAAGATCCAAATTTAGGTCACCGATATTGCTAGGCCTCGGGTCGAATCCGGGACAGTGTTGTAGCTTCCAGCAGCTGTTTTTTAATTCCTGGCTTTTTTTTTTATCATCGGCTGTGGACCTTCTTCGGAAGTTGAACACACTGATTTGTGGTCTCGCATGCACTCTGCAAAGGGGGAAGACATACGACAGCTTTCTGTTGACTGGTGGATACCAGGGAATTTTTCCTGGGAGGAGGGACCCTCCTCCCGTACACTTGCACCTTTGGCTTGTGGTCAGGTCCCACGAGGTTACAACCAGAGGTCCCGCTGAATGGCGCGCCAGTCACAGTTGGGTCAGCGGCTTGTATTGATCGACCCCCTGGAATGGTGTTGTGCTCGGTTTGCATCTTGTAGAGTTCTAGAAGGATAACCACCCCAATAGCTCTACATGTTTGTATTCCGTAAACTCGTTGTTCATGTTGTGGACCACACGAGTATAATATATCCCCCCCCCCCATTCTGGCCGGTGCTGATGACAGCGACCACGACACCAGTAGATCGCAGGGCCGTCCCAGCCACCCAAATCGCCAAGGTGTGCGCTATATGTTGCACATCGACACTAGTCTCAGCCAAATCCGAACTTGACTGCCATGGGTGGTTGCATCTGTTTCGAGTGGTGAGCGAAGAGGACAAAAAGGGATGGTGACGGTGTCTCGGACCGCGCGGAGTTTGAAATTCGATCAGCCATCATCGCTTTGGGCCGACGCCGTTCAACTATAACTATCGTTTGCAGGTACCTTCTTCGGTTTCCCGTTGATAACACCGACCTGTTGGCACAATTGGTGCTGCGCCCGTTGACATATCATTATCCGTTCTCTTAACGAAATCCATCGAATCAGATTGTACATGTTTGGGCAACATCCCCATTTGTGTAGCCCCATTCCGACTCCTCCTCCCTGGTCCTTCGTTTGCGACATCATCAACTCCCATGAGTTCGCAGTAGACCTACAGCTATGCCCCATCTATAACCCATAACTCCATTTATTCCACCTTCCTGCACCTAGAACAGCACCGGACCAAGCCTCATGATGCAGGGCTACCAAGGGCTACTTTGCCGCAGTGCAAAGTCTTTCCCATTAGGAGATTCCACATGATGTATAAAAATCAAGCCCCTGCAGGCTTGCTGCGCCAAAGACGCTGCACCTGTGGACCAACTGCGGCCACGTATTACTCGTATCTTAAGCAGATCCCTATGTGCATGTTTGTTCTTACTTTATCTGGGATCTTGTTCGCACCAAGGTTCGCTCAAGGCCCAAGCTCTCTCAAATGGGCATGTCTCATTCCCACCGGTATTCTAACATAGTGCCAATTGTGGAGCCTGATCACCATTTAGCTTTGGCATATGTACTCCGACCAAGCTTCATTTAGAGTGGTCACACGGCCCATTATCAAGTGCTCAAGGCCCGTTCAAAAAGCAGGCTGTCTGACGTTGGTGCGTTTTACTTCTTCCCTCCATCACCTCGAAATCCACCGGTGCTTAACGACCGTCCTTCATTGAATCGAACCCTCCACAAGATGCGAAAAGCATCAAGACGTCTTGAAGACATTGCATGGTCCTGATCCCTCAACGCGGTGCTGAACGGCTGTCCTCAAACAGTCAAGCCCTCCGCAATGCTGCAAAACTTAGCTAGGATCAAGACCGACTTGGAGAGCTACGCAATGCTCAATCGAAGCTTTACCGCAATTCTGTTAGAAGCTTGCTATGGCCCTTCTTCCTCCATTATCGTTGCACCAGGCGGCCGCTCTTCCTCAATCTGATGGTTAACACCTGTGCTTTCAAGATTCAAGCCATCTGCGGTCCAGATACCGTGAGCGTGAAGACCACCACTGCGCAATGCCCGGCCGCAACTCGGCCGCAAGCCGCCCCTTTACTAGTCACGGCAATAAACACCTGGAATATTAATACGTCTGGGGGCTTCTAGGGCTTCGGAGAAATCAAGATCGGGACACTGCAAGACCCCAACCTGCATTTGCGACTTTTCCACTCCCAGATTTTTCCGTTCGGTGATTCGAAACTCGGTACGTGCCTTATCCAGGACCTATATGTCATTCCTCACGCAATATAAGTCCCCGTCCTCAACCGTGCCATCCCCACTGTTCCACCTAAATGTTTTTATTCACGGTCCCACAGCTGCGCCGGCGCGTACTCTCATCTTTACTCTTCCAATTACTTACACTGCTTAGGTACATCGCAACACACCGCACCCAGCCGGCATCCGAGTCAAACATGATATCTGGACCTTCTGCTGGCGGTCGACCGCCCGGTACGTCTCTTCCCCATGCTGTGCATGTCTTTTGCTAATATTATTTCAGTAGGATAACGAGTTTCAACAAAATCGTATGTGACATGCCACAGCCGCCGGCACGTGCTCTTATCTTTACTCTTCCAAATACTTACACTACTTAGGCACATCCCGGTATCCGAGTCTAAATATGATACCTGGACCTTCTGCTGGCGGTGGACCGCCCGGTATGACCCCTCCCCATGATGTGCACGTCCTTTGCTAATATTTTTTCAGTAGGATGACGAGTTTCAAAAAGCGTACGTGACATGCCACAACCGCTACACGAGGGATGGTTTGTACACCAGTAGTTACAATGGATGTCTGTGCACCACAAAATACCATCTGCCTACGCCGCCGGAGCGAAGCGAAGTCCCCATTACTCGACGTGCCGCAGGCAGACCAATTACTTTCATTACCTTTGTACCGTTTCAAAAGACGGCAGGAACATGTTTTCCTATGCTCTTCCTACATTGTATGCAGGTACGCTCCGCTAATATCCCTTTCAGAGTTTCTATCAAGACTTTCTGCAGTGACACCAACTTGAAAGTATCTGCAGTGCTGGGATGTACTCATTTTTTGGCTTCCACGTAAACGCTGACCTAACCATTTGAGTCCATGAATCACCCAGGCCACATCTTCAGGTAAGTTTACTACACTATACCTGAATGGTGTCTGATTTATTGCAGGTGAAAATGAAAGGAGAGCTAGAATAGTGTCAACCGGTAATAGGCTGTCCGTAGACCAATGCCATAGCAGCAAATAACCTGTATCTCATTTATTGCAAATATCTGCGCAAAAATATATAGTAGCACCGCGGACCTCGGCTTGAGGACGCGCTCTTATTGGAAGTTGCAAAGGACTTCAAGCTACCTTTCTAAAACAGGAGCTAGAAGTACACGATTTCGGTTCAACCATTATTTTACATGACATTTACTTATTTTTAGAGGTATGCAACACATGTGCCGGAGCGAAGCGAAGGCATGTCTTGTACTGTTGAATGAGTCCTAACGGGAGTCCCTAGATTGACTCTGGGGCAGGCCACATCCATTTTCGGTTTACTTTTTTCTTTCTTTTCCCAACCAGTATGAACAACATTCATGAAAAGAAAAACACCATCCTTGATATTCGTGAGCAGCAAAGTAATCGTAGCCATACAAGAACGCACTGTACCGCACTAATCCTGAATCATGCTCAATCCTCTTCAATTTGTGTCCTCAGATGTCAACTTTTTCTCTCTCTCATTCGTTCCATCAACACTTCTGGGAACCCCGCCCTTAATTCCAGCAGCAGAATGAATTGCCTGAATCCTATAAATAGTTTTGTTGGCCCCACCAAGCAATCATTCAAATTTATTGTATACTGTCGTTCTACCGCCAGGAAGACACACCTGGCAATGTGCCGCCTGCGTAACCGCGCTGTGCGGGAGGACTCACCTATTCATTTCTAATATGTATAAAATGTTTCATTTTGTTCAACCCCCTATATATATTTGAGTTCAATGTACACCTGGTAGGGCATCTGGTAGGTAACTCGCCAATTCGACTCTGGGATGCGGCATTCTGCAGTTCGTGCGGGTTTTTTTGTCCCGGGGTGGTCCATTTTACTCCGGTGGGCCATTTTAAATATTCTTAGGCCCCAGTTTGAGGCCGTTCATCACTTCTTCACATTTTTGTTCTGATTCCTCTTACTAAGCAGCTCCGAGAAATTGGCTAGGATATATTACGGACCACGGTTCAATTAGTATGACA
Source organism: Mycena rebaudengoi (assembly GCA_029282285.1). Classification (NCBI taxonomy): domain Eukaryota; kingdom Fungi; phylum Basidiomycota; class Agaricomycetes; order Agaricales; family Mycenaceae; genus Mycena; species Mycena rebaudengoi. The sequence continues at coordinate 35,617 of JARJCX010000127.1, forward strand.
GAAGGACTTGTTGGCGCAGATGGTAGCTCTCCCGCTAGACATTTCCAATTGTCCGGGCGGCGTATGCGGGAGGCCCCAGTCCGACTCTTAGGATAAGCTCATTTGCAATGTTGCCATGCCGAATTTTTCCGGCTCGTTCAAGCCATTTTTCTCAAGGCCGTCCGGCTCCAGGTCCACTACCATATGAATCAGGTTAATTAGGAACCTGTTGGTGCAGTAGGCAGCGCACTCACGTCTGCTGTATTTGGTCCAAGGCGTCGGTGGGTGGCCCCAGTCGAGGTCATTTTGCTATTTTGCGTGCCCATTTTATTCAGGTCGGTTCATTACATTTTCAATTCAAAGCCTCCCGCTGTTAGATATATATATTCTAGTTCAACAAAACGGAAAGACCTGTTGGCGCGCTCGGCAGCGCATCCCACGTCTGCTGTATTTGGCTCAAAGCATCGGTGGGAGGCCCCAGTTCGAGGTTATCAATGGTAACGGACTTTTTAATTTTTGATTAATATTGCTCAAAGTCTTCCATGGCCACATATTACGGCTTCTAACTAAAAATCCGGAAAAAGAAGACCTGTTAGCGCAGCGTCTAATGTCATGTGGACTATATTGAGTACTCGGGAGGCCTCGGTTGGAACCCGGGACAGGTTGTGGTTCCTTTCTCGTGCTTTTCTTTGTGTCTTTTTTTGTTCTTTCTGTGTCAACTCCTTTCCTTTCATTTTCATTCTGACTTAATTAAAACGCGGACTGCAGCGGCACAACTAGCCAACATCAACTTTAAGCATGCTTTGCCGCCAGCCAATATCGCGAATTATTATTCCGAACACATTATCACCAATTACTATTCACTCCGAGCACAAATTGCAACACTGACGACGCCGCCTGTATTTTCCGGTTCAATAAACATCCAGAGAAGGCCTGTTGGCGCAGTAGGGAACGGGCCTGCTGCAAATCTCCGATACTTGAGGTCATTCTGCCCTTTCTTCGGCCATTTTTTGTCCTGGGCTGGTTCATTTTATGTAGGCGGCCCCAGTTCGAGGTTTTCATTTACTGCGCATTTTTATTCCCATCGCTTTATGTTACTCCGCTCCATGTTTGAGTTCCATTGAACACCTGTTGGTGCACTTGGAAGCACACCCACTCGTCCGCTAATTGAGCTCTATGGAATCTGTGGGAGGCCCTAGTTCGATTCTAGGAGGGGTCATCCCTCTTGGCTTGAGTTTTTTTTCCGAGTCGTTGTATTTTAAATTCAGAGCCTCACATATTGTGGTTCAATTAATATGAGGGAAAGACCGGTTAGCGCACTCGGCAGCGCTCCCACAATGACTTAACCCTTTTCCCGGCTTATTTAAGTCATTTTCTGAAGGCCTTTTGTTATCAGAACCGCCACCGTATATGTTCTGGGTCAATTGAAAACAGAAAGACCGGTTGGCGCTGTGGGTTGCGCACAATAACTTAACGTTGAGCCAAACATCGAGGTAACTCCGACTTCCAATGCATTTTTGTTACTCGTTGTTTCATTTTACTCAAGCCGTCCGTTCCATGCCGTAGCTCAATTAGGATACCAGTGCACTCACCATAATTTGACGTCGCTTGAACGAGTTATGTGATAGGCCCAGTTTGACTCTAGGATGGGTCATTCATTGGGGTCCTGCTGGCATTGCTTTTTTACCCGTCGTGGCCATATCGTAGCGCAGTTAACACCACAAATTGACCTGTTGGCGCACCCGGCACCGCAACCACAATAACTGACTGTTCTTGGATAGTTTGTCGGTGGGAGGACTCTGGGATGGGTATCCTGGAGCGTTCGGTCCATTTTCTTTTTATCATAAGTTCATTTTAAATTTGAATTCATTTAGAACTCAAAGCCCAGCCTGTATTCAGGTTCAATAAAGACACCAGAAAAACCTGTGGGTGCAGATGGCAGCCCGCCCACTCGAAATACCACCTCAGCCCGAGGGTATACAGGAGGCCCCAGTTCAATAATCATGTGCATTCTGTAGTTTGTCCAGTTGTTTTATTTTGTTTAAAGCCTGGCCTATATTCCAGTTCAACTAACATGTAAGAAAGACCTGTTGGCGCAGTTGTTTGCGCACACACAATGACTCCCATTTCTTTAGATTAGGTATGTGGGCAACCCGAGTTTGACTCTGGGACAGGTCATCCGCTGTTTGCTGACATTTCTTTTTTGATTTTCAAATTTCTCCGCCATATATGTAATATTGATATTAATACGCCTTTGCACCCAACACCCTTTGCAACACCCTCCAAGACCCGTTACCGCAGATAGAAGCGCACCCATGCCATCTAACAATTGGATAGATTGCTTATGTGGGAGGCCCCGGTTCTAAGATCATTCGCCCTTCTCTCACGTTTCATTTTTTGTTTCATTTTGTTTTGTTTACAGCTAATGTCAGTACCGAAGGCACGGCAAAAAATTCCCATTTTGGTCAGATTTTGATCGGAGGCCCCGGTTCTAAGGTCATTCGCCCTTCTCTCACGTTTTATTTTTCGTTTTATTTTGTTTTGTTTACAGCTAACGTCAGTACCGAAGGCGCGGCAAAAAATTCCCATTTTGGTCAGATTTTGATCGAATTCAAAGAATTGCTTGTAACTGGACGAGTTCTACATGTATTGACCTAAAAAGTGGATAGAATTGACGGGCTAATTCATAAGCAATTAGTGATAGAGCTAAAGTAGTGAAAATGTTATATTTTTGGGTGTCTTGAGAAAATCAGAGATTCAGGTAAGAATATGGGCTGGCATGCCCAAATCACATCCAAATAAGATGGATTTTTTGTAGAGGCTGTTTATAACTACTCCTAAAATCAGAGTTTCAGGTGAGAATATGGGCTAGCATGCCAAATCACATCCAAATGAGCTGGACTTTTGGTAGGGGCTGTTTGCGACTACCCCCGTCAATGTCATACAGTCAGAATAGCTGATTTACCCCAGAGCACAGGTATATAAGCTCATTTTATCCCATTTAATCTGAAATTGGTTTCAATGAGCTACAAAGCTTAGGGAAAGTTTATACGCGGTTCTGGCTCTATGACATTTACAGGAGTAGTTATAAACGGCCTCTACAGAAAATCCAGCTCATTTGGATGTGATTTGGGCATGCCAGCCCATATTCTTACCTGAAACTCTGATTTTCTCAAGACACCCAAAAATATAACATTTTCACTACTTTAGCTCTATCACTAATTGCTTATGAATTAGCCCGTCAATTCTATCCACTTTCTAGGTCAATACATGTAGAACCTGTCCAGTTACACGCAATTCTTTGAATTCGATCAAAATTTGACCAAAATGGGATTTTTTTCACCGCGCCTTCGGTACTGACATTAGCTGTAAAGCACAGCCTATAATCTGGTTCAATAAAGATGCAAAAATGGCCTGTTGGCGCAGTCGGAAGCACGCCCACGTAATCTACACACTGTGGGCATCATCTTATGCAGGAGGCCCCGGTTTGACCCCGGGACAGGTCAAATCACTTTTGGCCGTGCGTTTTTTTGGATTTTTTTATTGTGTTGACTCCTTTCTTATTTTATTTTCATTCTGACTTTGTTCTACCAAGAAATTCAATAGCACTGGATTTTTAAGTCGCTACGCACAGCCAACACCAACGCCATTCCATCCCATTACAACACAGTATGTACTTACACCATAGATTAAGTACCTTGTCCCCGCTATTAATGAAACCCGTATTAGAGTACCCACATCGATGTCCTGAACGATGCTTAAGTGTACCCGTAATTACAGTATACTCCCGCCCGTTCCCCGAGGCACTTGCCGAGCTCCGTTTCAAAGATGGAGTGCGACGCCGAAGCCGATGGTGCCGCCGAAGAACTGGGCGAACATGGCCATGCTGGGGGGTTGGGAGATGAGCCTCGGCGTATCTTTGATCTCAACTCGCAGCCAGGCAGAGCGCAGAGAATATATACACCCAGGATGGCAAGCAGCGAGTTCTGCAAGCCCATTGTGGTCCCAATGCCGCAGAGGATCTGGAAGGCGACAAGTTGGGCAGCAGAGGTGCTCGGATCGAGTGTGTAAAGCAGCCCGGAACCGGTATCTAGGAACGTTGGCGGAATGGCTAGAACCGCGATAATGACGAGCAGGTCAATGTCCAAGGAGGTCCCAGAGTGGTTTCTGGCGGCTGGGTAGAAGCGGGCCGTCCGCTACGAGGTCGACGCTAGTGAACCTTTATCGGGAAGAGAGTCGACGCTCTGCCTTCCTTCAAGTTGCATTGGGGAGAAACGTCGAGAGTCGACGTGTTTGCGCTGCTTGAGGAGATTTACCTCGCTTTTACCTTGTATATCCGATACTTACTACAACCAAATCCGCCACTGCGCGAATCTTGGTGGTTGCATCTGGGCGTTCCAACTTGCGAGCGATGATCGATGAAGGAAGAGGAGGAAATGGCTTGATTATGGCATTGGCAGCGTCTCGGACCGCACGGAGTTTGAAATTTGATCAGCCATCATTTCTTTGAGCCGACGCGGCCATACTCATTTGGGCCCATCAACGATTCTTGCCTGAACAATGGCGGAAATAATGCGGCAGCCGGCTCAGGAATTTACTGGGGTAGTCCTGCCGTGATCAAAGAAATAACAGAGCACCCCGCAGCCCAAGGCACAACAACTCTACATCTTGCAATTTTTCTACAGATCACTCTTCAATGCCACGAAAGGAACATGTAAATTTATATTTTTTTGCCCGTGGTAGGAATCGATTCAGTCAAGCATGCGCCGGTATATTTTTGGTTGGAAGCATTCCGCCCGTCAACTGGTTGTCATCTCCTGAAAGCAGCGATCAACGTCGGTCTCGATGCGGGCAATGCCCCAAAAGAACAACAGGATCTTGCCCGCGAGGTCGGAAGCCTGGAGCCGCTTCTCACGCAGCTGCAGGACCGTCTGCAGGATAACCCGTGGTAGGAATCGACATCTGGAACTCAGTTGGCAAGCGCACCAGTATATTTTTGGTTGGAAGCATTCCAGAGCATTCCACCCGTCAACTGACTGTCATCTCCACGACTTCTGAGCATGTCCTCAAGCGCTCGCCACACCTGTCTCTTTCCCTCCCATCCTCCATGGCAGAAGTCGTCGGTCTAGTCGCTGCCGCCCTCCAATTCGTCGCTGTCCTGAAAGCAGCTATCAACATCGGTCTCGATGCGCGCAATGCCCCGAAAGAACAACAGGATCTTGCCCGCGAGGTTGGAAGCCTCGAGCCGCTTCTCACGCAGCTGCAAGACCGTCTGCGGGACAACCTGTTGGCTGGTGGCATCCAGCAGCTCATAGAGCCACTTAAGCGCTTCAAGCTGATCCTGGAGCAGATGATCAACAAACTCACCGCGGCGAATAAACCCGGGATGAAAGGTCCGAAAGTCTTGTCGTGGACATTGTGGAATAAGAAACAGGTGTATGAGGTGTTGGGCGAGATGGAGCACTTCAAAGCCCTGTTGAACCTCGGGCTGACGATGGATATTTGCTACAGTACTCTGGCATTGCACCGGTGTTGTGCTTATCATTATGGTTTTAGGGATGTGGCCCAGCAGCAACAAAAAAGCCATGACCGTGAGTCATTTGTAGAGTCCCCTTCTGAAAACTAACCCTGCATGTAACTTGGCTAAGAGCTACTCAAGACTTTCGCTGACACTACATCGGGTATTCAGGACTCTGTTGATGACATTGCACAGTTGGCTAATCGTATGTATATTGAACATTTAATGAAATGGAGTACTGATCTAAACAGGAGCTGAGCACAAAAGAATTATTGACTGGCTGTCACCCTTGAATTTCTTTCAGAGGCATAAAGATATTTTTATTGCCCAGCAGGAAGGAACCGGGACATGGCTATTTGAAGAGACCCAATTCAAAGATTGGATTGCAAGCACTGGAGGAGTGTTGTGGGGTCACGGAATACGTGCGTGGTTTTCTCATTCCCATTATATTTTTATTGAGCTCAGGACAGCTGGAGCTGGGAAGACTGTCCTTTTGTGGGTCCATTAATTCTCTTACTGACAAGGTTTATTCAACCAGGAGTAGGTCAATTGCTGTGGATCATCTTAGAACCAGATTCTCGGATGGCGATCTCGGAGTTGCCTGTGCATACTTGAACCACAAGGAGACTGAGGCACAGTCTCCTGCAAATATTCTTGCGGGTCTCTGGAAGCAGATTATATTTCAGAAACCCATCTCTGCAGACTCTCCTGTGCAGAAACTATACCTGAAGCATCAGGAACAAAGTACCAGGCCCTCTGCTGATGAGGTGTATTCTGTGCTATGCTCTGCAGTGGAGGAATGCCCCAAGGCCTACATCGTGATTGATGCTCTGGACGAGTACCTAGAGCAACAGCAGCACATACTACTGAAATATCTGGCGGCACTTAGACCCAATATCAACTTGATGTTGACTTCCCGGCCTCATATCGCCCCTGACACCTTTTTCCCTAGTCTGCAAGCACTTGAGATACGTGCAACAGAAGCAGATGTCCGCCGATATATTATTGAACAGATCCAGGCCTCTACTCGCTTGTCAAAGCATGTTCAATCCAGGCCAGAGCTGCACCAGGAAATTGAAACAAAAATTATGGGCAATGTGGATGGAATGTGAGTCTCTCCAGCTGTTTACATTTGGACATGGAATTGAATGTCATGTAGGTTCCTGCTTGCCAAACTGCACACTGATTCCCTGACTACAAAAGTCACAATCAAAGCTGTCCAGGAGGCTCTGAAAAATCTGCCAAAAGATTTAGAGCACACGTACAATGAAGCCATGGCACGCATTGACTCTCAGTGTGAAGATGAGAGAAACATTGCATATTTGGCTCTCATCTGGGTTGCCAATGCCAAGAGACCACTATCTACTGCAGAGCTGCAGGAAGCAATTGCAATTGAACTAGACTCCAAATCACTTGATTCTGATGGGATCCTTGACATCGCCCTCATTGTGTCTGTCTGTGCTGGCTTACTCATCATTGATATAGCCACTGGTCTTGTTCGTCTGATCCATTATATGACACAGGATTACCTGAACCGCATCCAAGGAACAAAATTTCCCCAGGCCCAGACACAAATTACTGCACGATGTCTCACATATTTGTTGTTTGAAACCTTCCAGAAGCTACCAGATTCTCGGGATGATGTGGAGGCACTACTTGAAAAACACTCACTTCTTCTCTATGCTTTTTGGAATGGCCTCATTCATGCATCAGGAGATGCTGAAAAACATCTGCAGCAGCTAATTGTCGAGTTTTGTGGACAGGCCACCAAATGGAAGGTCGTATTGCATACAGTTGGGTCTAAAATCCATTATGAACCAGAAAAACAACCCTGGCAATATCCAAATTGGCCACAGGTCGCTGGGAACCTCTGGCTAGCAGCATTGTTCAACTTGGAGTACACAGCCAAATATATTTTAGCCCATGCTAGACCTATTACCAATAAGGAAAAGGGAGACTGCCTGGTTGCTTCATCCTATTATGGCTACTTGGATATGGTGTGCCTACTCATTGAGAATGGTGCAGATGTCAATGCACAGAGTGGGGAATATGGAAATGCACTGCAGGCTGCAACAGCTAATGGGCATGAGTCAGTGGTCTGCCTGCTCATTGAGAAGGGTGCAGATGTCAATGCACAGGATGTGACATATGGGAATGCGCTGCAGGCTGCATCAGCTTGTGGGAACAAGTCACTGGCCAGCCTGCTCATTGAGAAGGGTGCAGACATCAATGTGCAGTGTGGGTACTATGGGAATCCACTGCAGGCTGCATCTGCTGGCGGGTATGAGTCGCTGGCCAGCCTGCTCATTGAGAAGGGTGCAGACATCAATGCACAGGGTGGGGAGTATGGGAGTGCACTGCAGGCTGCATCGGCTTCTGGGCATGAGTCACTGGCCCGGCTGCTCATTGAGAAGGGTGTGAATATTAATGTGCAGGGTGGGGTATATGGGAGCGCGCTGCAGGCTGTATCAGCTGGTGGGCATGAGTCTCTGGCCTGCCTGCTTATTGAGAATGGTGCAGACATCAATGTGCAGGGTGGGGAGTATGGGAGTGCACTGCAGGCTGCATGGGCTCATGGGCACAAGTCCCTGGCCCGCCTGCTCATTGCAAAGGGTGCAGACACCAATGTGAAGAGTGGAGTACCTGGGTAACAAACCCATGAGAATATGCCTGAATATTCTGTGATGTTGAATTGATTCCTGCCTCAGTGATCTCTGGGAACATTTAGTCACCATCATAGATAGTTCTAGTATCTGTTCTGCCTTCAATAGGTTATGTCCCTCCCAATACATGAATACCCTGAACGCAAACTGTGTCTGAGTAGCTGTGGTGGTCAAATGACCCCAAAAAGATTTTATTATCTAATGAATCCTGCTGGCATGTTTTCAGATGGCGGCCGAGGAGGCGTTATTGGTGCAGTCGGTGATCTAGGAGCGGGAGTGGGTATGGCATTGTGAGTGTGTATGTAGTGAGGGCAAGATGACTCAACAGGTGGTTGTTGGGTAGTTGTATCCACTGACAAAGATGCCGGCAGAGTATGTACGGCAATGAACGGACCTGGACCCGGTGGTTTGGTGTGGAAGTTCTGTTTTTGGTGGGTGTGGAGACACGCGACGGGAGAAGAAGATGGGAGAATTGGATGTAGATGCGGAGATGGAAAGGAATGGAAAGGAATTCTACCGATAGATTTTAGCACCCAGTGTTTTCCGCGTGAGGGGGAAGATGAGGCAAATTTAAACAGGTGGGTGTGGAAGTAAGTAGCGAGCTGAAGACTACTGAAGAGTGTGCGTGACATCGCGATCAGTGGATGAAACTGACACGGCGAGATGGGATCACAAAAAAATAGATTCAGCTGGGAGAGGCACTTGAGAGGCAGACATGTACAAGAGCGTGGCAGACCTTCCCGCAAGGTTGTGTTGTAGCGGCTGTCGGGGCTGCTAGCACAGGGAGGATAAGGTTCAGACAAATGTGTATTGTACAAGGCCTTCCTTAGTAATCGCAGATGATAAAAAAAACAAGAGAACAAGAGCTGAATGACAGGATCAGAAGATCGCAGCGCTGGTTTTTCTTCGCGAGATGATCTAAACAAAGTTCGGCTGTTGTTCCGTATGGGGACTGGTTGAATTGCCGATGTCATTTCTTCCGGCATGTTCGTTATTGTGGCGACCACGCCCTTGTCCTCCGTTTCCCTTTTACTCTCGACGAGTGGGTCCATCCATCCATCCATCCTCTTCCTTTCTGTACACCACCACCTTCCTTCCGCACTCTTGACGAGTTTCTCTTCTTTGTTTCAAAAAATACCCCTGTACTCAAGGGGGTAGCGGGATCCGAAGCCAAGACCGCGACCTGGAGAGGGGGGGGGGGTCTAGAAATCCTGGTGAAAAAAAACTTATGCACCTGCTTTTTATAAAGGCTATACCATGCAGATTTGAGGTTTTAGCAAGTTTAAAGACCCCCAGAAGAGGACCCCGGAATATCCCTCCAAAGGTCCGATTATTATGTGTACGGATTTGGGCCTAAAATGGGGTGAATGTCCCATTCGGGTGCAGTACGTTTCGGGCAAAAAAGTGCGGCATGTCCCGTTTTTTTTGACGACGGAAATTGGCCGATGCTCGGCGTACATTTTGGCCTCAATTTTTCGCGACCACCCAATTTTTTTTTGAAAACATATGTATAATATCATATTCCAGCTCTACCCTTAGGATGATTGTGTCTGGGGTGGCACGATCTGATATGCTGACACAAGTGCGTGCCAAGATGTCCCATCCATGGTGCAGACGGAACTGCTCCCAAAACATGCTACCGGATCCCAGTGCTGACGGATCAGGAGGATGAAGAGCTGTACGGAAACGCCCGAAATCAAGCAAATGGGATCGGACCTCCATAGGGATATTCCGGAGTCCTCCCAGAAGGCTTCTGTAATATGATTTTGCTTTATTTCGGCTGTGCGCCCATATTTGGCAATAGAATGTCACGTGGAGCTGTCAATCATTCTATCAAGGCCAAAGCGATTGCGAATATAACCGTGTTCTCGCCTGTTCACTCGGGGCTTGATTGAAAATGGGTAGTTTTCATGGCTACACATCAGTACTACCACACCAATCAAATTCAAATTGTATTTTTGTTTTTCTGATTCTTCACTGCGGAAGTCAGGTTTATTGGACAGGTACTAGCAGATCAGAGACCTATCTCGACCCGATCATTTTTGGAGTTCTGCAGTGATAGAAGAGTGGTCCACATGAACAGACGTGTGAACAGTTCCTGAATTCAGCTTTTAGGCTCCACGATGCTGTGTTATTATTAAATTATGCAGAACAGTTGGAGCGCGGTGTCCCGCATGTGGGATTTAAATGCTTCGGCTGTTGGACCTGCCAAGGATTTCGCTCCCCCACCCTCTCAGTCAACGGAGCAAACCAACCAACCATGGCAATTTACAACTCAGACGAAGAGTTCAGCATTCCTTCGCCCACTGGTGACAGCGAGTTTGGTGACATCTTGCTCCCACCTTCCACCCTCTCGGTTGATGGAGCAAACCAACAAACCATGGCGATTTACAACCGGGACGAAGAGTTCGGCCTTCCTTCGCCCACCGACAGTCTTCTTGACCTCATGTTGAGGCTGCTTTCACCCTACCAAGAACTCGAGAAGAAACTCGCGGATATTAACTCAAAAGCATTTCAGTCAAACCAGCACTCCGGGGCTTCTCGCTGGCGCATTCATTATGCAGGGGTGGATTATTCAAGGCAGATGCTTGGAATGATGGCATTCAAGGAAACCGAGGGTTGCTATTACCTGGACCTGAAAAAACTGATTGAATACCATGGTCCTCGAAATCATTGTGAGTTTCACTGTCTTTTGACATTTGTGTCCCTCATTGGTTCACACAGTAAAGTACCAAGATTTCTCTTGGGAGATTAACAATCTCCTTGAAAAGGCAGAGGATATCCATAATATTTCTGAAGCCTTGCTTGAGGGCCTCCAAGAAGCTACATCAGAATATCAGGCTCATGCAACATATCTGGGTGACATGCTTCTGGCTACAATTCCCCAACTGCTTCAGTCATATCAAGCATACATTGAAACCCTACCTGCTGCTCTTGCACACCTTGACCTTGAGAATCCCCAAGCTCTGCAGGAAACACTTAGTAGCATTCTTAATCTACTACCTCTTCCTCTGCTGAGACTATGCCACTATCCTGACTCACTTGCATCTCTGATCAGACTTGTGCAATCTTCCAATAATGACCTGGACAAGTCAGATCTTGTGACACTCATATGTGCACTATCTTTGATGAAAGAGCTAGTCAATACTATCAACAGTTCTGCTGTAAATGTCGAACAACACTTAACCATACTGCACTCCGACGAGTTTGCAAGCAAGGTTGAATTCAGCCATCCACAACCCCTTCATGCAGCTATGGTGTACACAGGGCGGGATTATCCTGAGATCATGCTTTTACGTTTGACATTCTTGCACAGTGAATGGATGTATAGCAAAGATCTCGATGAGCTTCTGACCTATCTTGATGCGCTTATGAGTGAGTGTGTATGATTGTCTACATTTCTGTACGCTTATAAGTTCTAGGACAAAACGAGTTCATTGCTAAAGATATAAAAATGGTCTCGGCCAATATCAAGGAACTTCAGACACTATCACAGACATTACATCACACCTCGGACCAAAGCTTCATTGAAAGTATCATCAACATGTTTTCTAATCTGGCCAGACCATATCGTCAATATGGCCAGCACTATTCTCAAGTTTCTACATGTATCCAGTCACCGCTCCAAGAGTATGAGGCATATCTCCTTAGTCTTTTAGCTCTTCCTATGCAGAGACTACGTGACTATCAAGATTTCATTGGATCCATCGTCCAAGTGACAGAATCCTTCAATCCAGATCGTCTGGCTCTCTTGTCTGCAAAGTCTCTGCTGGAGCATACCCTCAAAATCATCAAGACCTTTTCAGTAGAGGACGAAGGTCATTCTGACCCAACTGGCATGGTTCGACCAGACTCACCACCAGAAATTGGACATGCAGTCAAGTTGGCACAACAATATATGATTGCAAATGGAGGATTTGGCTCAGTCTATCAGGGAATGTACTCTGATGGATATACTCGACAGGTGGGTGGGCCAGAAAGAAAACTTACTTCATTTTTCTGACCAGACAATGAGGCTGTGGCTATTAAGATATTTATCAATCGGGAGATAATTGACGATGCGAGGTTTCAGAAGGTACACATCTACCGCTTTTGTTCAATTCTTACCAGATGCTGATTAATCTGTACAGAGGCTTCGCCGTGAGGTCAAAGTGTGGTGGCAACTCCAGCACCCAAATGTGATCCCTCTCCTTGGGATCTCTGAGTACCTTGGGGACTTAAGAGAAGCTCAAATTTGTGTGTTTTTTTATTCCTTCTTATACGGGGTAATGGTGATTCTATCTAACTGTTCTGCAGCTTAATGAAATTGCAGATGGCCTCCAGTATTGTGAGTCAAAGGGTTCTGTTTGGCTGCTGCTAACTTTTTGGATACAAAGTGCACAACAACCGGATTGTCCATGGTGACTTGACCACAGTGAGTTCTGCCGAGTGCATACCAACTGGCACCTCATCCATATTTGTAGGCAAACATACTGCTAGACAGCAAACACAATGCTGTTCTGTCAGACTTCGGGATGTCATTTCTGGTTGACGAGTTTGTTGGTACATCCTACATGACAACTACAATTGCCGGTGGTGGTGCATTGCACTGGGCTGCACCTGAACTAGTGCCTACCTGGGAGGATACCAACTTTCAACTTGTGAAAGGGTATGAAAGCGACATCTATTCACTTGGTGGTGTTCTATATCATGTGAGTGACTTCAGCTGGGGATGGTGTTGTTCTGTTGACTCAATTTCTCTTGCAGGTTCTCTCGGGACATGTCCCGTTCCATGACAAGAAAGACATGGAGATCTTCAACCTTGTAGTTCAGTTGCGACAGCATCCAGAGAGACCACCGGGTGACCTTATTACCAACTCCTGCTGGAATTTCATTGCAAAATGTTGGTCTTCAGACCAACAGCACCGTCCATTTATTTCAGATTCGGTCAGATTTATTATCAAGGAAAGAGTTTTGAGAGACTGTTTATACTTACAGATGTTGTTGAGAATGGTAGCTGGAATGATATTCATTTTGTCTTCAAGTAGGTGGCATTGGCTCAGAATGGCAGGGTTACGGAACCTTGAAGACACTAGGGGTTTCAAAGTTATAAACTCAGGGCCCAACTTGAGGCCCAACTTGACCTTCAACTTGGCCTCCAACTTGCAAAGTTGGAAACCCAAGTCGGAGCTGTTGTCTGTGAAACACCTGGGCGGACACAACTTTGGAAGTCGAGGCATCGCCTACCATAAGCGAAGTGATGCAGGCCCAGGACCCGCATTAGCCGAAGTTGGAGACGAAGTTGGCCATCAAGTTGGGAGTCCAGTTGGATGTCAAGTTGAGCTCTTGTGTACAACTTGACCTCCAACTTGACCTCCAACTTCGCAAGTTGGAAAGCAAGTTGGAGCTCAAGTTGAAGCTCAAGTTGTCTCCGAATTTCAACTTTGAAACCCCTTACTAATCATAACAGAGTTAGAGTTGGAGACTCTGGTAAAAGCACAAAGGATGAACACATCAAGATAGCGACTCAAGTAAGACCGTGTTGGATGTAAGAGTCTGACAACTCATTCCTGCTCTTTTATTTTTATTTTTTTCACAAATGTCTTTTTATGCCCATCATCATGAATTGATACCATCCATCAAACTTCTGGGATCAGGACTGGATCAGATTTAAACCCAAGTCTAGCTGCGCTTGCTCAGGCTCATGACACTCACCACAGCGTGACCAGGCTCCCCGGGAGAGCACGGCTCTCTCACAGAGTTGCAAGCTCCTACTCAGAATCCTCATCCCTGCTGACCTCAGGAGTTTTGTGGCGACAAAATTCACCACGACTTGCCGGCGGAGGATTCACAAGAATAGGAGAAAATGGAGGGGGACCAGATGTGGAGGATGCATATTCAAATGTTGTGACTGGCGCAAGGGAATTCCGAGAAGTAGAGTGAGCATTTTCAAGTTGTGGCCATCAGTACAGTTGAGATGGAGTCCGACGGATGATCATAGCAGTCGGAGCACCAGAAATCAGTACCTAACCTTGGCTTTTTTTGTGCAAATGGCTCGAGAAAACAGCCCCAATTTTTTGATGTCCCCAATTTCGCCTTCACCATCTTGGTTTTAAAGGGCTCAATCTTGGCCTGCGTGGTCTATGTACGAATGAACCTCCCACTGTTCGCTCCGATCTTCTATTGGATATACAAACCTTGACGCGACGCGACGCATCTTGACGCATTATTACGCGTCTCATGGGTAGCTCATACCCACTTGCGCTTTTTCTATCGTCTCTGTCTACTACCGGCACTGCGGACTCGTAGCTATACCACCAGTATTTATCTGACTCAGTCCTTTGTTGATTATTTAGTTTTGAACTTGTATTTAAGTACCTAGTACAGTGAATTCTACTCTAGTTCTATCTTCCCAATTCGTCTCCGTTCAACATCTTCGAGGCGACGGGGCTTATCTTTTTGGTCGCCCTCACAGCAGGTAGGCTTTTCATTCTTATCTAACCCAAAGTTATAACTGCCATGTAGTCAAGGCACAGACACGCCTGCCTCCGGTGCCTGGTGAGCGCCGCCATCTCTACATAATCGGATGCGATCTTGACCCCGACACAAGCCCAGCTATCCATCAATGCGACTTGAACCGAGTTAGCCCTGGAAGGAAAATCAGGGCTGCTCGGTTCTACTTTTTGCTGCATGAATTGACTCTGGCTCGGCAGCGATGTCGAATGCATAGAGTCTGACATGTCTTCTGGTATGTCTCATTCCACACTGGTCGACGATGCCGACTACGGTAATTTCACCCATTACAGCACGATAATTGCTTTATGCGCCAAGGAGAGCGTTGGACGGCTTTCCGTTCAGTCTCTGGCCAACGTAGACCAGACCTGGTCTACTGTAGTGTTATGACCAAGTGTTCATTAATTTTGGATTTTCCGACGCCCCAAGAGCCCGAAAAATTCCCTTTCCATCTCAACCCAATTTAAATGGCCTCTTTTTTCTCGAGCGTCACGTGTCACTTGAACACTTGGTCATAATACGGTACTAATCCGACCGTAAGTTCAGTCATTTCGGATTTTTGCATGCCCGGGATGGCCGAAAAATGTTCTTTCGATTTAAGCCGAATTTTAACGAGGATTTTTTCGCCACCGTAATGCGTAACGCGAACTTACGGTCGAGTACTACAGTATCACCAACGAGTTGAAAGCAGCCTTGGAGCTTGGGGCCTTATAAGCTTTGCTACCCTGGGGTTACCGCTGTTTTGTGGTTGACTGCCCTTTATAGTGGTATCCTTTTGTATTGACTGTTGAAGTGTGGGACTTCCAGCACCCTCATTTGTCTCACATGATTTTTGTAGTTAGTATATATACCAGGCATGTAAACCTGGAGTCCTCAGTTTCTCACTGTTGACTCCAGACCACTGTGCTTGCCTGATTCTAACAGGTTATGGGCCCCAGCTTCTAGGTCTATCAGAGTCAGTCAATTTGAGATTCCATCCATTCCTGCCTCTGCTCTCCCTCTCTGCCCAATCTTCTCTCTGCCACTTTGTGCCAGAGACTTCTGCCCTTATAGTGTGTGTGACTTTTAGAATTAGGAACACCAACTGTTGGGACAAATCCTCTCTGAGAGGTAGTCTTTAGTTCACCAGACAACAAACGGTAGTCAATCCGTTGATTCTGGGATTAGGGCCTAAGTGCCTCACAACTGGGTGTTCATTAGTTTAGCTTACCTACCTTTTCTTCTCCACACACACTCCTGAGGGCACCATCAGTATCTGGTGGTTCTAGCATTCATTTCCTTTGGGCATCCATCCATTCCCTTCCATCATGGCTTCCTCTGCAGTCACTCTGCCTATCCTTGATAAGGATTCTCTTTTCACTCAGTGGAGGAGCAATGCAAAGGCCTATCTCAAAGCCAAAGAGTGCTTCTTCTATTGCACCACCGCTTTTGACTCTTCTAATGCTAAGCATTCAGAAGTGGAGATGGACAAGTGTGCAGGCATCCTGTGGAACATGCTTTCACAGGACTGCCAGCAACTTGTTCAACAGCATGAGGACAATCCTAAACATATGTGGGATGCTTTGGAGACTATCTTTGCTCCAAGGAAGGCTGGAGCTCGCTTCAATGCCTATAGAACACTCACCTCCATTAAACTCAAGGAGGGAGAGTCACTTCTGTCTCTGACAGGGAGAGTCTCTGCTGCTGTGAGATCCTTAAAGGACTCTAGATCCACTGGCTTTGACATTGATATGGCCGATGCAGAGCTCCAAGCAGTGGTCCTTCTTATGGCCCTTCCTGATCAGGCTGGTTTTGACGCTCTGAAAGCACCTTTTGAGCAGTCACATGGCACTCTTGACCCAGATGACATTGAAAGAGCCTATGCTCATTATCAGTCTTTCAAGTCTTCTGGTCAGGAAGGAGACTCTAGTGGGATGAACCCTCTCTCTGGAGCAGCCATGGCCACTGCATCCACTGTCCCCACACCCTCTGTTGCACTGCCAGCTGAATCTCCAGTCACTTGTCCTGGCTGCCTTCAATCTGGCCACACCCTCTTCAACTGCTTTAAGTTCCTTGACCTAATCAAGGGGAATGGAAACAAAGGCAAAGGGAAAGCCAAAGGCAAAGATGCAGATGAAAAGTCCAAAGAAGTGGCTTACAATGCAAGTCTTCTCACCCAGTCTGCTTTTTCTGTGGCTAACTTCTTTCAATGGAATGCGGATTCAGGGGCCACTTCGCACATGACCAACTGTAAAAACCGCCTCAAAAACCCTAGACCTTACAGGGTAGCCATTGAAGTTGCCAACGGAGTTATAGTTTATTCTGAGCTGATTGGGGAGATAGAACTTGAGCCACTTCTAAATGGACGCAGTGGCCGACATATTATTCTTACCAATGCCTTGTTTGTTCCTCTACTATCTCATAATCTGATATCTATTACCTATCTCTCAAAGCACCATAACTACGTGGTTTCCTTCAAAGGGAACATTGTCTCTTTCACCAGGAACAATGAGCTATTATTTGAGGCAGATATCAATGAGAGGAACCAGGCATATGTAAGAGAAGTCGGTTTCCCCTCTTCTGGTTCAGCCTTGTTCACTTCTGGGACTTTGCCTATGGATTTGCACTTGTTGCATCGTCGACTTGGCCATCATTCTTATGTTGATACCAAGAACATCCTAAGCAAGGATCTGGTCACTGGTGCAAAGATCACTTCAAACCACAAACCAGATCCCCTTTGTGAACCCTGCTTAGCAGGAAAGCTGAATACTGGTCCTTTTCCATCTACTGGTCATCGTTCTGAACATCCTCTTGATCTCATTCACTCTGATTTGAAGGAATACAAAGTGCACACCCATGAGGGATGGAAGCATAGAGTGACCTTCATTGATGATCATACAAGCTTCAAAGTGAGCTATCACATGAGACGCAAGAGCGATGCATTTGCTGCATTCAAGTTGCTCAAAGCTTATGCTGAGAACCACTTTGAGCGCAAAATCAAAGCATTTCAGGATGATAAGGGTGGAGAGTACATGTCTAATGCATTCAGAAGCTTCTTAGCTGCAGAAGGCATTGTTCATCGCCACTCAACCAGGAATAGGCCACAACAGAATGGGACAGCAGAACGTGCCAATCACACTATAGATGAACACTCTACTGCAATGCTACATGAAGCCAATCTTCCTGCTTCATTCAGGGCTCTTGCTGTTGCTGCATACAATCATGTGGCTAATATGCACCCTTCTGCTCGCATTGGTGGGAACACCACTCCTTTTGAGCTGTGGCATAAGCGCAAACCAGATGTGTCTCATCTCAAGGTGTGGGGCTGCCTTGCCTATGTGCATGTGCAGAAAGATAAAAGGGATGCCTCTGGCTCCCATATTGAGAAATGTATCTTTGTGGGATATCCTACAGAGTACAAGGCATGGGAATTCTATAACCCAGTGACTCGCAAGATGGTGATCTCGGAGAGAGCTGTATTTGATGAGCGCTTCTTCCCAGGGTGCAGTGCTGAGCAGATGAAGAAATGTCCAAGACTGGATCCATCTGCACTTCACAGTCTGCCTTTGCTGTCCAAACCACCTCCACCATTAATTGACTTTGATGATGAAGAGGACAGACCCAAACAGCGCATTCATCCAGCTCCTCCAGCACCCCAACCATCCCCTCCACCTTCCCAACCTGCTTCAAGGTCTCCTTCACCACAGCAGATCCTCCACCTCCAGCTTCACCTGTTGGTGTTGCTGCACGTCGTCGCTACCACGGTCAAACCACAGAGCACAGACCAGCAGGGGACTGGTGGAAAGCACACAGGGAGCCTACCCCTGCCATAGACTCAGAGTCTGAGGATGAGCTCCGGCTGAAACCAGGCAGTGTTCTCATTGTTGCTCACCAGGGAGATCCATCTGATGAAGCACTTCAGCAAGCTAACATTGCAGCTGTTCAGTCAGCTCAGGCTGCTGTTCAGTCTGGTCATCCTCGCACCTTCTATGAGGCAATGAAACGCTCTGATGCTCATTTGTGGGAGGATGCAGCCGTCTCAGAGATTAATGCTCTTCTTGAGAACTGCACTTGGGATGTTGTTGATCCAGCTCATGGAGTGAAGCCAATTCGCTCTCAGTGGGTGTTTGTGATCAAACACAAGTCTGATGGAACTATTGAGCGCTACAAGGCCAGACTAGTTGCAGACGGTCGTGGTCAGCGCTATGGGGTTGACTACAATGAAATCTTCTCTCCCACCATCAAACCAGCCACCCTGCGCACCATTTTTGCTCTTGCTGCTCAGCATGATCTCCAACTTCGATCCATTGATTTCTCCTCTGCCTATCTCAATGGGGACCTCGATGAGGACGTCTATATGACTCAACCTGAGGGTTTCCCCAGGGCAGACCTGGCCAGCTCCTCAAACTGCGAAAATCCCTTTATGGGCTCAAGCAGGCTGGCAGGCAATGGCACAAGAAGCTGAGAGAGAAGCTCCACCAAATGGGCTTCAAGTGTCTCCAGTCTGATCGTTCATGCTTTATCTATTCAGATGGAGCTGTTCGGATCATCCTCCCTATCTATGTTGATGATGGTGTCATTGCCTCCAAGAATGATGCTGATATTGACAGAGTTATTGCTGAACTTGGCTCTGCATTCAGAGTCAAGGATCTTGGTCCCACAGAGTGGCTTCTTGGGATCAAGGTACAGCGTGACTCCAAGACTGGAGACATTTCAATTTCGCAGCGCCAATATGCTGTGAACATGCTTGAGCAGTATGGAATGGCTGATTGCAAGCCTGTCTCAACCCCAATGCTGCCTGGTCTTACCTTGACCAAAGAGATGGGAGCCAAGTCTGAAGAAGAGTCCAAACTCATCAAAGGCACTTATATCAGTGCTGTTGGCTCTCTGATGTACTTGGCTATCCAAACCCGTCCTGATATCTCCTATACAGTTGGTGTTCTGGCATGCTTCAACAGCAATCCTGGTGAAGAACATAACAAGGCTCTGAAGCACTTGTTCCGCTATATCCAAGGCACTCTTGACTATTGCATCATCTACTCCAAGAAATCACCATCCCTCTATAAATTCATTGCCTACATCGACCCAGATGAAACCTTCTTCACTTACACTGATGCCGATCTTGCTGGTGACAAGGACACCATGAAAAGCACTGGTGGATTTGTGGTGATGATGGCTGGTGGACCAGTGAGCTGGAGAAGCAAGCGACAGACTACTGTCTCTCTGTCCACTACAGAGGCAGAATATGTTGCTGGAGTAGATGCTGGCAAGGAGATTGTGTGGATGCGGAATTTGCTGCAGGAGTTGGAGTATGGATTGACTGGTGCTTCCACTTTACTGATGGACAATCAGTCTGCAATTGTTGTGGCTCAGAATCCTGAACACCATGGTCGTATCAGGCACCTTGACATGGCACATTCCTGGCTTCGTGGAACTGTTGAAAGCGGTGTGATTGATGTAAAGTATGTTCCAACTCAGGATCAACTTGCAGATATCATGACCAAAGCACTTCCCAAGCCAGCTGTGGAACGGCTGAGAGACATGATGGGATTGAGGGGGAGAAAATGAGACTGCTCTCATTCAGGGGGAGTGTTGAAGTGTGGGACTTCCAGCACCCTCATTTGTCTCACATGATTTTGCTTTGTGGTCACATGATTACTTACTCATCTGCTTACTGATCACCTTACTCACCTGCTTACTGAGCACATCACATGACCCCTTACTCAGCTGCTTATTGAGCAGCTTATTCATATTACTCATTTCCATTACTCAGCTATTTGTAGTTAGTATATATACCAGGCATGTAAACCTGGAGTCCTCAGTTTCTCACTGTTGACTCCAGGTAAGTAGTCTTCTATCTCTTCAATAGGAGTTTCTCACTGTTGACTCCAGACCACTGTGCTTGCCTGATTCTAACATTGACTGCTTAGAATTTACAGTGTGTTGGATTTAACGGCGAGCTCTACAATTCCCTCCAGCCAAACCCGAATCCCCTCTTCACCCCGGAAGTGCACCAGGCGATTGTGGCCTAGTTCCAGGTTATCACAAACGACCGCGACGTGCTTCACGGTGATATTCAATTCGAAGCTGACGATCGGACTGCTGCGGATGGAGCCTTACGCGAGGACATATCACGACTACGGGTTGAACTAACCAGAGCGCAAGGACGTAGCCACACTTCATGTTCGACTACGTGAGCAGGTCGCGACTACGGCTGATCTGCAGTAGCAGTTACGCGACGTCCAGGGCCACCATTGAGCGCCTAGAACTAGCCCCCCCCGCTCCCCTTCTACCACTGTCTGGTTCGGTCACGGCCCCAGCACGTATTGACAACACTTGTTCGCGTTCTAGGTCCCCCGCATCCAAGCGTTTGAGGCCAGCGAATCCGGAGGAGACTCTTACTTCAGATTCGCCACAAGTTATCATGGGCCCTTTCCGTCCCTCAAGCGGTCAGACAGTCACAGTCAGCCAGCGTCTTGTATGATCGACCCCCTGGAATGGTGCGATGCTCAGTTGACATCTTGTTACTTTCTAGACGGATAAACACCCTGATAGTCGTACATGTTTGTCTTCTGTAAACTCGTTGTTCATGTTGTGGACCACGCGAGTATAATATATCCCCCCCCCCCTCCGTGATACATTTGCTCAGCTGCGCATCGGGAAAAATGCGAAACGAAAGGCACAGGCCAAAGGTGGTTGTTAGGATGGAAAAACGAAGAGAGCCAGGGGTTAGATTGGGCGGATACACCTGGTTCTTGGCGTGCTAGAACTGTACAACTCCCACTATAATTTAGTTCCCACGGTTTCAACGGCTCTCTGGTTCCTACAAGCCCATCGCCTCATCGACGCAGATGATTGGAACCACAAACTCCATCCCGGACAACAGGGCGGACCCCGAGGGTTGAAGACATCTTCACGCAATGGCCGGTTTGATGGCACATCAATGTCAATCGTTCGCATGTGCCGGGTTTGAACCTGCCTTATTACAGCTGGGCGGGGTCTAATCTCGGAGAATGTTTTTCTGCCAGAAAGCGTCCCAATTAACGCGTAACATTTAGCAAAAAAATGCCCCCCAAAATCGAAAATTTACCATCAAAATACTTTAGGTCGCCATCAAATCCTTCCCCCTCCTTAACCAGTGGCCAGAAAATTCTGAAAAAATCAGATTAGGATTTCCACCCTGTTTTCAATGCCATTTTCAACCACATATCCAAAACTCGAATTCCCACGGCCCCTTGGAGTGAAGCGAGCAAATGGGGAGGGAAACAAGCACAAATTGTATCGGCGGTTGGAATTTGCGCACGGAAAGAACTGCCTCGAAAACAATCAATTTAGAAAGTATCACGACCAAGTTTGCATCATGAGAATGGATTTCCTTACCCCGTTCGAATGGTAGTGCGCAGCTGTGGAATGGCAGTCGACTCGAGGAAATAAATTCGGAAGTTGCCGTTCTGTATTCGAAGCGATCGCGAGCAGCTCGGGCTTTGGCGGATCCATATTACTTCACATCTACCAAGTATGCAGTTGAAGTATGTACAGGGGTCAATTGATCCAAAATAAATGCTCTCCTGCCGAAGGGTCAGCCGGGCGCTCGACTCAGCGCTAACCGTACAACATACTAGGCAGAAATCCTGGGCAGCAAGCACATACCACGATTTTCTGTAATGCCTACTAGTACGCCTCGCACTGACCGCACGCACGATATTGGACTTATCGGCAGCTATTCTGGGCGGCATTTGATGGCGGCATTTCGAGCTCCTAAATTTTCAGGCTGGCTGTCCGTGGTACTCGGGAAAAATCAGCCCAGGCAGAGATGATAAATATACGGGTATCCAATCGCAGCAATTTTACGTTTGTCTCCTGCGCGGCATGTTGTGGCTGTTTGTTCAAGTTTGTCAATCACATCATCGATAAACCGTGCCTCTCTCCGTCCACCATGACCCTGGGTAAGAGACTCCGTGCCACCAAGAAAAGGAAACTTAAAGAGGGGACTTGTGAGAAGAGAACTCCACCAGTGAAGGGCCGTACACTCCCGCATCAGGTTGTCTAAACGCAGCTTACAGAGCTGGGCCAACCACTACGGTATTAAACACCTCGCCGACGAACTACCATTGCGAGAACGGGCCGCATTTAATTGCAAGGAGTTGAACAAAATCCAAAAGGCAGGGAGAGGTCCCTTTCATGGGCAGCCTATGACACGTCTTCCAATGTCCAAGTCGCTCTGGCCGAACAAAAAGTATCTTCATGACTTACGTGAGTCATCCTGACTATGTTGAGGAATACCTCCTAACCTCTTGCAACAGCCGTGGCTCCCGCCACCCATGACGAATATGAGGAGAACGAAACCGAGGTCTCTCCCGTTACAGTGGGATCCTCTAGCTCTAGTAGGACATTATCATTATCCTGAAACGCCGATTTTAACGTGGGTTTGCAGCTTCCAGAAAGTAGGAGGTCAGACAGAGGTGGAAGAACTGTAGCTTGTCTCTGCATGTACACTCTCCCCCCACCCTCGGCACTTCTACTTCTAACATCATCCAGAACGACGGAGAATGCTCTGCGAAAATCACTACTAACAAGGTACGTTGTGGTCTCTTCTTGTTCTTCTATTGCTCCATTTCTGACGTTCCATGTGCAGAACAGGATCCTGGTGCCTCAAATAAATTGCCTCTACATACTCATACCATGAGTGAAGAATCCCTATGCCCATATGCAAGTGTTTGATGGTTCCTTCCCTCGTTGTTCTGCTTCTTTTATTCTCGCCGAATTTCTGTTTTCTGGGCGCAGCTGGAGTCTGACCAGGAAATAGGTACCACCATCGCCTTCCTGGAGCCCTTGTCTCCTGCCTCAAACCGGGGCTACGTGGACCCTACTCACTGTTTCCTTCTCGGGCAGGATTGTCCCTTGAGCGCATGATAGTATCTCGTATCTCGATCACAGCCTTTCACATTCAGCGCCTGGTGTGGGAGCGCTGAGCAGTCCCTTATGGCGCACCAGCTGCTGGATAAATCTTGTGGACATATTCTCCCCGTGAAGTATACGACATTACAGCGCCTTCCTGGCTCTCCCGCCGTGTTTCCCCATTGTACCATCCATGGAAATCAGGTGGCCCCTGAAGCCTGATTGTCTTCCCTTCTCCTATCGTGTATTTCGTTCGACTACATTACATGCACTTACCATGTTACCTAATACATAAATACTACTCTACTTACTTGGTCGATCCGACAAATGCGTTGAAGTTGTAGATATTGCACGAATTTAGATCGACAGAAAGCCCGCCTGTACCCTGAGTGATTGTGACTCCATTCCTGACAAGCTTGAAAGTAGGCTGGCCACTACCCATTCCAGTTGAAAAGTAGTTGATGCCAGCAGGGGCCGTGGTCGTGAGTGAGAAGGTGCCAGAAGTCATTGTGAGAGTAGCAGGCGATGCAAGGAGAGTTGCAGCCCAGATGCCGTCCGCCTGACGTAGGGGCTTATTCAAGTGAATACTATATTTGAAATTGAACCAACGGGAAAGCTCTGGCCGGTCGGAGGTCCGACGAATGGATTGGCACAAGATAAACCCTTGGGATGCGGCATGTACCAATACACGATATTCTCTTCCTACACCAAAAGTTAGTTTTGTCAGTTGTTAATGAGGTTACTTACACTGGCAGAGATTGTAACGGGTCCTCCGTTTTTGTAGGCAGCAATATATGGTGTGATAATTTTACGCCAAGCACTAAAGTCTCAAATTAGTAGAGAATGATGATTATAAAATCATCACTCGTGGGGGAAACCAGCAGCCTTGAGCAGTCATTAATCAAAGAACAAGGATACTGCACAGTATGACTCACCCATTGAATCACACCGTCGGAGTCTCCGGATGGAGCGTAGACAGAAGGACATTCCGGGTGGAGAGGACCTAAGTGAGTCGTTAGATATAGGTGCACATCAGAGTAATTGTTGGTACCGATATAGTGACTCTCGCCAAAGTCATTCCAGGTAATCAACTCAACAAGTTGGGGCTGCAAGTTCAAGATCTCATTCCAGCGGTCGATTAAGAGTGTGTCAGAGAGGAAGAGCCAATTTTTGTTGAATGTTTGTGGACTGTAAGGTGTGAAGAACCAAGGAGAGACGCCTGCGGGTTCTGTCAAGTAGCTATTTGATTCAATGAGAAGTCCGATTACCCGCCATGTAAGGTGAGCCAGCGAGCTGCGATTGATAGCTGAATGAATGAGACATTAGTTTGAACGAGTTCCATACAATAATGCGAGTACTGACAATTGGTCTCCGGCGATAGACATAGGCTGGTTGATCGGTTGGTTATTCTGCGACGGCCATGCATTCCACATGAAAAGCCCATCCGTACTATCTTGATGGGCTTGTGCTGCTTGATAGAAAGGATGTAGAGGTGGTAACTTTATTGCATTATGGCCGTAATGCATTACCACTACAACCATAGTACAGAAAGGAATGATTTCAAGAGGGGTACCGACGGCACTTCTGACCCCAGCCCAGTTGAAGCCGTCTAGAAATAATGTTGCAGTCATGCTATAACGTACAGAATAACACATACCGCCGGAAAAGGTAGATACTAAAGCACCATTTCCCCATTGAAGTTGGGCGGGATTGGAAGCATAAAGATTCAGACGAGGCACGATTTGGTTTTGGAAGTCACTGAAGCCTGGGGAAGCGGCAAAGTCGAACGAGATGAAGAGCTTGAAGCTGGTGCTGCCAGCGGCAGCATAGGCAAGAGCCAGTTGAGTATCGGTCCAACTATCAGTCCCAATGTTTACTTTCACAGATAAATCAGTGTTATAAGAGAGTACTGAGATGAGCACTTGCAAGCAAATGCGTCAATACCGGTGGCTGCTGCGAGTGCAATATCGTTGGCCCAGTCACTTTGAGTATAACCATCGATAATTCCAACCTTTATTGCAACGGTCAGTAGATCAATATATGCACATTATGGAGTAGTGTAAACCATGAAATGCATGACAACAAGCTTGGGGGTTGCACGTTTTTGGATCGTGGAGTTGGTGGGTGAGGGAATTGCTTCGACCAGGGCGGCCAGCATAGTTAAACCCAGCAGATGTAGCTTCATGGCGTAAAAGAGGAGAATGGGATGCCAATCGTATCATATGCGTCCAGCTTTATAAAGATGGAACATACAGTCCGGCGACCAGGCTGGGGCCCGAGACCTTGTCCGGCTGAGAGCGGTCTTCCATACTTGGGATATTAGGTGGTCATGTTAGTATTGCGAAATTATCCTTGCGGCCGGCCGAAATGCTCGCCACTGATCTTAACTGACGTCTCATTTCATTGAGGTGGAAGTGCGAGCTCCTTTAAAATACCGGATACGTTGAAATGCCGGATATGTTGAAAATAAAGGTGTGCACGGCCTTTACTCGGAGTTAGCAGAAGACCCTCACAAACGCGCAGGGGATTCATTCAAAATGTAAGGGTCATGGAATATGTCGGACATGCCCCTTACAGTACTAGTGATATTTACGATACACTCCGAACTCTCCGCATTTTCACGACATCACTTATGATTCTCATCATATTTATCCAGATTTATCCTAGTTCATCTCATTAGATTACTCATATTTTGATACTCGTGTACGTGTTAGCTCTTGGTTCGTCGTAGTTCTCTTCGTCGAATCAACGCCAGTTTCGGGATTCTTCTCACTTCTTGTTGTCTCTCTCCCTTTCTTTCCAGAGATTCTCTATGGCGGTCCAAATGCACATTTATTCCTCCAGGTAACTTTTAATGTGCCTTTTTGGGGCAAGTAGAATCGTCACCCCCATTTTGGGAAATTTTTGATCCGCCCCATTTGAGTTCCGCGCAATAGAAAGTCGATCTCCACGCAAAATGAAGTCGAATCCCACCCAAAGAAGGGCCCAAGTTACAATTCACCGAGTTGATTTTAGGTGAAGAAACACAAGATTCTGTTAGAAGAGATCCAATAAAATGATTGTGGTACTATATTTGTACTATGTACAGTCAAGTACGGAAACTATTCTTCAACATTTTTCTGCAGAGCTGCGCGGATAGGTTCAGCAATACTGAGTTCCATCAATGTGGCCACTGCTTGATCCAAATAACTTTTTTTTTGTCTGCAAGGCAGAGACTGTCGAAGTTGCGGGGTGGTGCTGGTAAAGTAAAATCTGTGCGCGATCCGGGGCTTCTCCGGAGGCCGAATCCTCCGAGTACGAGGTCAGTGTTGACGACACACCTAAACCCATTATCGCCGACTCCGAACATTGCAGCTCTCGGTTTCAGACTGTTCCCATTACAGTCAAGACCGAAATCGATCTCAATAGTACGACCCGTTCTCACGGCAGCAGCTCCCACTCGGGCCATCCTAGCATTCTTTTTATTCCTGGAGACAACTCGGGCATTCGAGAAATTCCCGAGCCAAACGACGACGGGTAAATTTTATTTTTGTGGACTGGATGAGCTTGTTGACAGAGGTTGAAACAGGGCCATCTCTGAAGCGTAGCTTATCACCCTCTTTCAACTCTCTGGATGTCAACTTGGAATGGAGTTCGAAGATATTCCGGGCTGCGTCCCATGGTAGCTCTTACAGTGCGTCATGTCCCTTCGAGCCGCGTATCTAGATACTTATGAGACCCTGTCAATTCCAGCAACGATACAAAGGTGTTTCGCCACTCCTTCAACCTGTCAACTTGTCTTTCCAGTACGACCCGGCCACCACATCTACAACACCCTTTGGTACCATGCCTTCCGCTGCGACATCCGCTAACCCTACAGCCAGCTCAGTGGAGACAATCCAACATTAAACACTCTCGGAAGGGCCTCCAAATTACACAGTCAGCAACTGACGTGTGGAGGCATTCATAATCCTTATTTTATTTTCTTGCACTCATTAGCACCCATTTAATACCACATCGATTTAATACTCTCCCCATTGTCCCTCATTTGATACAATACTTAGTTAATCCTATCAATTTAATTGTTGGTTAATTTTAAGTGTCTGGGATTTGTGCGAACTTCTCCTGTGTGCTATGGCCCACACTTGACTTTGCATTGCGCTGTGGTCAACTTTATATTGTGTCGTACTCGACTTTGTATTGCGCGGAACTCAAAAGGGGCGGATCAAAAACTTCCCAAATAGGGGTGCTTCTATTTGCCCCAAAAAGGCGCATCAAAAGTTACCCGGAGGAATAAATGTGCATTTAGACCGCCATAATTCCCAGCTCATATGCCCTTTCAGAGTTCCTTGCCGATACACAAAATAATACCCACTCATATGTATGTGAACAGGAACAAAGTAAGCCAAGTATGGCGAATTAAACTAAGTAAAGTGTAAACGGGGGGCGGTAAACAACTGAAAGGTGTGGCAGGACTGAATGGTTTTGACACCGTGAAGAAATGCATCCTGTTTGGATCCGGTTGCCGTTTCGGTGACAGCGCACTGCGTCTCGGAATTCCAAAAAGATAAGCTTGTAGCTCTCACTGACACCGACCCCACACCTTCCTACGCACTCCTTCACCAGTGTGCTTAAGTGTGCGGTGGACTCGGAGACGGGGGTCCGAAACAAATGGTTGTAATTGTGCAAGCGACGCACCTGCCGCAGTTGAGGAAAGTGGAGGGCGGCGGATGCGTGTCCCAAAGTGAACAGTTAATGGAGATGACTTCCACGCGCGGATGGGCCCCGGCGATTCCGGGAAACATGGGAGGCGGGAAGGCGGGCATGCCGCCGCTATCGGAGATGACGATGCTGAATTACCAGGTGAGGAAATAGGGCATAACGGGGAGAGATATTGGTTGCGGAGCAGCATAGCACATACTCTCTGGCACCAATGATGAGAAACGAGTATCGGGCTATGATTGAATAATACCTTCGTCGATCTTGAGATGCTGGAGGAATGGAGCAGCGGCCAGGAGAAGTCGCTCAGCTGATTGGATTTTAATGTGCAGTCGGTCAAGACGCACTACACATGCTGGGGCACTGAGGAGAAGATTACCGAGCCTGCACTTTGGGGTGAGCTCGTACAGTACGAAGAGACTAGTCAAGGCGGCGTCGAGATCCGGGGGAAGCTCGTCAACTACGCGAGGGGAGTTCTCGCCACTGAATACACTGAACATGCGGAGGGACAAAACAGACACAGCTGACACCCCATGCAGGAAGCATAATGGAGAAATCCCTAGCTATATGTGCGGTTCATTTGGGTATCCAAATGAACAAGCCATATGTGTAGCAGGAATCATATCATCAACCATGCAAGATTGATTTGATAACAATATTGATATAATCACATAACACTGCCACTTGATGTGGGACAAACAAACATCCAGTCACACTGCACAGCCAATCGGCGAACTTAAGCATGGTTATGTATAATATCCTACCTGAATGCTATGAGAATGGCGGGCATGACAAGGTCTTGGGCTAGGTCTGGCTAGACGGCTAGCCACGGCTAGACGGATCTCGTATAGGCGGCTAGCGTGGCCTCGCCATTTGCCACCAACTACTTCGAGGCTATACGGCTCGCCACGGGGCCCCGCTACCTGGGGCCTGAACGCAGTGACTGTTTTCTTGCTTGCACAACTACAGAGACAGATTTCAAAGATCTGAACCTATGAACACAGTTTTTAATACTTCCTGTAACTTTCCTACAACTCAGAGAGATCAAAAAATGCAGAGCGACGAAAGTTTTCTAAGTCGTATTGAATCGCCAGGTGGATTCTATTGACCGTTTTCCGTCCCTACGTTCGAGGAACCCCTATTAACTTTTTTTTTTCTTTTCTGTGATCCAATCACCTTCAGATACAACTCCGCTGTCTTGTTCCTCAACGTAGGGCTGGATACGAGTCTAGAAACGGACCTTGTTGTAGGCCAAAAGTTCCGTTAGACTGAAGAGAACGGACCATAAATGATCTCCTCTTATATACGTGCGTAGCAGTACCATAATAGATGGGAGGCAGCCTCAGACCAGGTTCCTACCCAGCCGCGGTTTCGAGGTTCAGTGGATACAGAGTAGGAACCTTTAAAATTAATACAGGATTGCTATCGGAAATATCGAGTCATTTGCCATCAATTCGACCCAAAAGGCAAATTTCGGCACATGCCGGCGGTTTCATTTTTTTTTTCTGAGGCGATTTCAAGCGGGACTGATTCTTGGTACCTTTTTTGCCCACACCATTTGCAAGCACAGTAGGCATCAAGCACAGTATTCTTAGGAGAATAATTTTAAACCACCTGTGAATTTCGAAAATGCCTGTTTACCAACTTGGATGTGCCCAGCTACATCAAAAAGTTACCCATGGGGTATGAGAAAAGTCAGAAGGCCTTTTTAAACACATTTATGAAGTGTTCTGACTCGAAGTCCAAAAACTGGATTAAGTGGTCCCAGACCCATACTATACTTTAAGCGAGTGTTTCGGCATCTTCCGGCGGGTGCCTCTTGGGCGAAGAAAAAACTGATCCGCTAAGCACATCGATCTCCCAGCAACGCCGCTCTTTACTCAGGAAGAACGGATCCAGTGTGTAAGCGAGGAAAAAAGGCAGCCCCACTAATTAGGTACTTGCTAAGTAGTTGGTTACTGCTAGGTTACAATCATAAAGCAGTAACAAAAATTACTAAAACTGAAGGTCTTTCCAAATGGGACCGCACGCGTGGGAGTAAGAGGTCATGAGGTCGACATGAGGTCCAGACAGCTTTTCAACATGCCGTCACTATTACTAATTAGGCCACTACGTAAGTACTCCACCAGCTCCCCAGCGGCGATTGTGCCGTTCGGCCGAACGGCAAGGCAGCTACTTGATCATTACTCACCCTTTCCGGCCGCTTGTTAATCCAAGCAAGCCTATTCCTGGCGCTCTCGCCAAGGGTGCTTGGATCAACTATCTCTCCTCCGGAGTCATCTAGCACGAGAGAAGCCCAGATGATGAGTCGACAGAGCTTTAGCGGAGCGGGAATATCCTGCGAATGGGAGAATGTTCCATCACAGCATAAAGTGTGGGATGTAAGTCCTCAAAATGGTGTTTTGCAGAGGTTTTATCGGTGGGAAACTTCTGCGGATCTCACAATAAAACCGCGAGGTTGGACAGCCGGGATGGACAGATCCTTCCGACCTTCCCCTGCTTTCCACCAGCATGCGCTCTTTCGACGTCTGTGTCACCCAATGCTTGCCTACTCTTTGTTTGTCCGTCTGCCTCGTCGCATTGACAGCATATGCTTGGTGGCACAGAAGAACACTACCCTTTCCTCCGGGCCCAAAATCAAGCAGAATACCATTCTTAGGGAATCTTGCAGACATGCCTAGCTCCAAAGGTACATTCCGCAGCTCGGAGATGTGCCCGACTTTAATTCTACTTTAGAATGGGAGACCTTTCACGAGTGGGGGCTAAGATTTGGTAGGAGGATCCAGAAATTCGCAGTCCGGGCTAACATTCGCTGTAGGGCCCATAGTAATGGTCAAGGTCATGGGTCAGAGGATGTGCATCATCAACTCATACGCGGTTGCCGACGAGCTTTTGAACGGCCGGAGCGGTATATACAGCGACCGCCCAGCTCTAACAATGGTTAATGATCTGTATGTCGACTACACGGGTTTCCAACAGTCTTCTGACCTCCGTCTTGCAGTATGGACTGGGTGGGCTTCCATCGTTCACCTGTCCCTAATATGCTCTCTAATAACGGCTTTCAGAAATTCAACATGGGCTTACAACAATGTTCGTTCTGGTCATGACTCAAATGCGGTAGAAACTCATCCTAGTCAGATGGTCCGGTGTATAAGAAACATCGGAAAGTGTTCCAATCCGGATTCAGTTCTGAGAGGTCTACTGGGTATCAAGCCGTTCAGAACGTACGTTTCCGGGCATCAATGAAGCTGATTAATCCTCACGGCACTCAGCGCGAGATTACGCTTCTCCTCCAAAAGTTGCTGGAACATCCCACGGAGATCGATCATTATTTGAAAAGGTATCTTTCTCCTCAAGAAAGACTCGTGTTCGTTCTGTCGACGTCAGTAATGTAGTGCAATCGGAGCCATTATTATGATGATAGGAGTGAGTGCTCTTCTCTTCTTGACAGCGGTTCTGATGACATTATTAGTTGGGCTATCCAACCACCGACCACGACCAATTCATTCGTATAGCTGAAGGTTCTTTCGATACCACTCCGACTCTCTCTCTCGTTTTTCACTTTGAGGAATCCAGCGGCGCAACTCGCAATGGTGTCTGCAGCCCGTCCCGGTGCATACCTTGTGGATCTTATTCCTGTCCTCAAGTATGTACCGGAATGGTTTCCTGGGGCCGCCTTTAAGCGAATTGCGCGTGAAGGACGAGAGCTATCGCATGAGCTTCAAACCAAGCCTTTCGCATGGGCAATGAAGCAGTTCATAGACGGGAAAGCGTTGCCAAGCTTCTTCAATGATTTGATGGAGCACCCCGAGGTTGCAAGTGAAGATCCAGTTGAGGCGGAGCACATCATTCGCTGCACAACGGCTCTGATGTACGCCAGTAGGTCAATTTTAAAGCACCTACGGGTGGCTATACTGATTTCATCGTAGCTGGGGTGGACACCATCTTTTCCTCGGCGCTCACATTCATACTTGCCATGTTACATACTCCTGAAGTTCAAAAAGTGCGACAACTATATTCATCCGAGTGTTGACTAATGCACTGAACAGAAAGCTCAAGACGAACTCGATCGTGTGGTAGGACCCGACAGACTCCCAACTTTTACCGATAAGAAAAGTCTGCCGTACATATCGGCGATCCTCAAGGAGTCGTTGCGCTGGGAATCAGTCATACCTCTCGGGGTGCCTCATCGTGTCATGAAAGACGACGTGAGCTGTCTCCTAGCTGCGCCAGGTTGGGGTCTAATTTGAGCCAGACTTATCAAGGATACTCCATCCCGGCTGGAACCATTATCATTGCCAATCAGTGGGGGATGGTACGAGATTGGGATACCTCTGCCTCGCTATTGCGAGCACCGTCGATCTGCGCATGCGCTTGCTTGGCCTGCTGCTAGGTCCTGCGTCTATACGGGTTCCTCGCGTCCTCGTGTCCCTGTATCTCCGGTTTCAAGTAGCAATGCATGTGATGTAGAAGACAATTATTAGAGCTTCAGCAAGTCGTTTCTTGAAGGACGCTCGTCACCAACCTTCAGTTGGTTCCTCGCGTCCCCGTCTCACCAGCAGTCCTGGAACAGTCAAGCCGAACTGGTGTTGGGAAGAAGTATTGCAGATTTACGTATAGATTTCTTCAAACGACGCTCGTCCGAGTCTCGTCACCAACCTTTGGTTGGTTCCTCTCGTCCCTGTATCCCGGGTGTCCTTGAAATACAGTGTTAGATGCAAGTTTGATGAATAATTACTATTGGAGATTCAGAAGTCCAACTGTCCAGTTTTCAAGGACCACGGGATACCATTCAGTTCTCGGTGTCCTATTCTCCCGGAAGATGCCGAGCATATTCAACTCCCGCCACTGTTTGGTCAAGAATGGATTGTTTGAGGGCTTCGGGCTGCTGCCTCGAAAAATCGAAACAGACAGTTCTGTCTGGATGTGTTATGCTGGACGCCACAAAAATCGGGAGCTCGGCTCGATTTTATTTGACCCCAGCGCAGCACATTGTTCGAAATGACGCGCACTGAGGGGTACACTGGTGATCTCTGTCAAAGAAAATCTGGCCCTGGGCTTCGACCGCGGTTGATATTCTTTATGGGCTCAGAATGACTGCTGCAAGCATGCAAACTCGTTTCGGTCGGAATCAGTTGTAACGAAACACAGCTGGGTGACGCCGAGCGCCGCCTGGCCAGGCAAAACGGCGCAGAATGCGACCCGGAATCCAAAAACAGGTGCGGAGGCAGATTTCCGCCATTTTGTGAAGATTTCAGATATATCGGAACATAATTGGATGCATCGCCGTGGCAAGGCAATGAATCGCTTCCTGGGCTTCCGCCGCTGTTGATATATACGCTCAGAATGATTGCTGCAGCCATGCACATCGTTTCCCATCAGAATCGGTTTTAACGAAACATAATTGGATGACCCTGACCCAAATCACCCTGACTAGGGGAAAAAACGGCTTAAAATGCGATAAAGGGCGGGGGCAGATCTCCACTCCTTTCGAAATTTCCAGATATTTCGCGTAGTGACTCGAAGTAGAGAAATTGTAGGATCTGTGATGCAGTATAACAAAAGACAATCTCCCAACTAGCCAAAACCTCGGGCTCCCTATTAATAAATGTGCTGGCCATGTAGCGTGTAATATACACTTCGTTCCCACATGAGCAACCTTACTCAGTTCTGAACCTTCCTTACAGTTTTATCGGCCTCCAAAATCTTGGTCGTGGCTCCCCATACTGGCCAATTAGTGTAGTAGCGACTAGGAGCTCTAGCCACAGGTCTTTTGCTACTGGCTTCCCCGAGAGTACGGATTTCTTCAATACTCTCAGTTTGTGTCTTCCTGGGGATTGGATATTTCGCAATCTCGAGCTCCTCAATTGGCAGCCTTGGCTCCCTCGGGCGTTCCATCATGTCCGCCTCTTCCTTGCGCCCAGAATACGTGTCCTTGAGCTCGGCTCCATCGAAAACATCTCTCATCTATCCATCTTTTCGAATCTCGCCGTTAAATGTCCCTTTTTAACGACTGTCTTCATTCGGCTACGTCCCAGGACCGTCGATGGGAATCTGGCCGTTCCCATCTTATCCAATTTCCTGGGCGGCCTGAGACGCGTTGAATCTCTCGAGCTCGAGGTGCCCCAGCTGGATCAGACGGCTCTCGCCCATCTGGTTCAGCTGCCTCATCACCAAAACCGGGAATATCTGGTGTGACCTGGTGATTGCCGCCAGGCTGGCGCGGGTTTACCAGGCCTTTTGAAGGCCTTGTAAGGGTTCATCAGGCACTGTAAGGGTTCACCAGGGTGGTATTCAGATGCAATATTACAGCCAGGCTGCTATTGATTTGTAGAGATTAACAAGCCTGCCGCCATACCTTCAGATAATTTAACGATTCATCGTAACTGTTCATCTTTTTTTGAAGATGGTACAACTTGGAAGAACTGAAATCATTATTATTTAATAAGTAGTGTACACCGCCAGTAAACGTAGTGGTCTCAAGCTCGCCGGACTTGAAATGGCAGATAGAGAAAATAAAGCTGCAGACGGAAGATAGTGCCGCGCTGCTTTCATCATTGCCGATTTGGGCGACACCTCCCCAGAAATAGCGCGAGCCTTGCATTAGAACACCTTTTCAAAGTGAAAGTGTTTGGACGGGAGATGGCGACGGATCAGTTGATCAATTGTTGGTCCGTGCACTGATGTTTGGTTCTGTGATCCAAGCACGTGCATGCACAGCCATGTTCGTCGCTCTTCTCTCTTTCCCCTCATACATCAAAGCTAACGCCATCCCTTCTGCAGTCTGCATCCTGGCGCACTTCGTCAAGTTTGCTGTTCAGAGCTCTACCTCCTGATACTTCAATCTCCAGCATAAATCCACCCTCAAGCACTTCCAAGTCCGCTTGTCTCCGATCCCAGATCCCGTCTGCGAGACCGCCTCAAGACCTCAATACTCAAGCAAACCTCAAGCTCAATGCCTCAAGCACTTGCTTTCCCTTCCAATGCGATATTGATCCTCACATCCCTTCAACGCCAAAATCGGTTTCAGAATGAGCGCCGCCAAGTTTCTATGCGTTGCCATGCGGTCCTCTTCTCCCCAAACACGCTCAAGCTTTCCGCTGCTTTGACGACTCTCATACAAGTTTCTGTGAGCACTCCAAATCTCAACGGCTACTACTGCGCGCTTCACTTCGGTGCCCTGTTTCTTTCGCACTACCGAAGCAAGCTGACTCAAATACTTCATCAAATATTCCTGTTACCTCGGATGTCTGAAGAACCCATATGCCCCACTGAGCCCATCTCCCAATTCGTTGCTACACTGGCCCCACCGACTGCCGCTTTGCATAACCTGCTTCTCGTGCCGTCCGTGATGCGCGCACTTCGTATTCAATGGCCTTATTGCGTACTATGAACGACATTTTCAAGTACGCGAGGCAGTGTTTTTTGAATCATGTACTAGTTAGCTGGCAATATGATGCTTTTATCCCTGATTTGCCGTTTTCATCGATGATTGTTGCATTGAATGTCTTGAGGTGAAAGGCACAACCAAGCATGATAAGCCATTACAAAGCCCACCAGCCTGGTGGGCCTTGCAAAAAAATATTATATGCGCAAGCCAAGGTTTGAACTCACCAGGCTGTTGCGGTTTTGCCGGGGATTTTGCCGAATATGGTGTTTGCCATGGTATGTATTGCCTGGTCAACTGTTCCTGGATTTCGTGATGCTCGCCTGTGGTCGCTGGTTCTGCGGCCATATCGCCAGACGTACGAGCCGACCTCCCGACCATCTATCGGATTCTCGAACATCGCCTGTCTCACTGTCCCCAACGTGGAGCGCGCCACTGCCCTGATCATATTGGCGTTCAACGCTCCATTGGATAGCCTCCCAATAAGCTGACGAAGAGTATCGCCCGGGATTTTTATTCTGTGCTGGAAAGGCATTGCTCCCATGACGCTCTAATGGAAATCAAGGTAGCTCAGAATTTCTCAGCAGCCTCACTGCAGGCAAATCAGATTGAAGCTTCTGTCGTGGATGTTGATATTCTGCGGCCCTTGTTTCCCTTCTGCAACCTCATCATTGTGATGCTCGCCCACCCAGTAGGCTTTGATTTGGACGATGCCGCCATTCTAGAAATGGCTTGCGCATGGCCGCGCGCCAAACAAATCGTGCTCGCTTCAAACCGCACGTGCCACATGCGATCCCGCGTCACCCTTGCCAGCCTTAGTGCTTTCGCTAGGCATTGTCCTAGTCTGCAGGTACTCGGTCTCATGTTCAACGCCACCCATCCTCCAGCTCCAGTAACCGGCGTTACTCAGCGGACCCTTGAGCTTCTCGAGGTTGCCCACTCTCCCATCAGCGAACCCAGCCGTGTGTCCGCATTTCTACGGAGCATTTTCCAGTGGTGGCTTAAGGGATAAGCCTTAAAAAAAAATTAAGCCTTATCCTGCCCTATTTATCTTGGGCTCAATTCTGTGAGCAGACCGGTGGCTGCAAACTTTTGACTGTAAAAAAAAAACAGAACAAATCGGAAAGAATTCTGAGCTGCGGGGTTTTTTTTTTCTACACTCAAAAGTGTACAGCCACCCGTCTGCCCACAGAACTGAGCCCAAGATAAATAGGTCCATTTCATACGCTCTGGAAGGCATCTAATTTAAATTCGGCCCGGCAACAGGACAGAAGACTTACCTCTCGATCGCCTCAAGAAGTGATAGATTTGTTCAAGTGTGTTGGTTGGTAAAATGGTGAGCACTTTCATTAAGGTTTGTATCTCCCGGAGTCAGGCACCAGTCGTCTTCTGGGATCGCAGACAGGAGGCCATTGATCGAAGGAAAGAACCATGGGATTGAATCCTTGTCCGAAATCCAGTCTGGTAGACTATTGGTGACATTCAAGCCCGTTGAATCTGATTTAAATATGTACCTCTGATGACTTGTACTCAGAATTCTTGCACCATTGGACGAACTCTTCTATTTCTTTCGGGGTTTCAATATATGAAAATCTTCTAATTCGGCCCATAGGTTCATCATGGACGGTCTTTGCCATGTCGGCGAATTTTCTGCAATGGTTTTAGCCCTAGTGGCAACCAAGAATCTCAATATAAAATATGCATGTTCAAAGAATGTTGAGAAGTATGAGTTTGGGATCCATTTCGTGAACTCCACTAGTGTCCAGGCGATTTCGGGTCACCAGGTAGGCACCCAGCGCATTTTCCTGCGGCTTATTTCCATCCACGAGAATCGCACGCAAGCCCTCGCCGTCGATAAACTTAAACTTCACTTCCGACTTGGTGATATGTGCAAGCCCATTTCGGACGTAACCTTCCAGATATATTGTTTTTCGTGCGGAAGGGATCGCATTTCCTTCTGTTGAAACAGAACTCCTGTGAATCAAGTGAATATTCGTCAATTTCAATTTCTGTGTGTTCTGAGGGCGAGAAAACATACCTTCAATTCCCAGACCATAGGGACTCTTAACCATTTTCATTTCTTGTATGGGGTACTGCAGAATATAGGTTAAGACAGAGTTGACTGTAGCTTGCTCTAATTGCATGCATGCACTTTAGATGCCCTTTTTCTTTATTGCCTGATACAGTAGGTGTTGTGTGGTGGATTTTTTCCTTTCTTGTTTTTTTGGGCTGTGAGGAGTCCGTACTTTCTAAGTATATCTCCAGGATATTAGCTAATGTCCTGATGATGTCCAGGGTCCACATATTTCAGGTACATTGTGTGGGTTTTTTGACTAGATTTTTAAATCTCGTAACTGCATCCAAGGGGCTGTCACCGGCATTCTCGGCCAAATACACTCCTCCCTTAGCCTCGTGGGAACGTGGCGGTGCAGGGCCCTAAGATATGACTGTTTTTTAAAACCTCGTTGCTATTCTAGCACACAACCTCAGGAGAAAATCAGGGCTCATTTTCCA
This sequence comes from Mycena rebaudengoi, assembly GCA_029282285.1. Taxonomy (NCBI): domain Eukaryota; kingdom Fungi; phylum Basidiomycota; class Agaricomycetes; order Agaricales; family Mycenaceae; genus Mycena; species Mycena rebaudengoi. The sequence continues at coordinate 73,745 of JARJCX010000127.1, forward strand.
GAATATCTTCTTGCATTTACCCACTACCAAATAATTTTTCCGAGTGCCAAAATCCGTGTAATAAGTGCGGCCGGTCCGCGCAACCGACTTCCACTGGAACTTCTAACATTGTCCACTGGAGGTCGGTGTCCACGCCTTGCCGTCCACTGAAGTACAATGGTCCTCAACTCCTTTCCACCAATGTTCAATGTATTTCATTGTATACTTAATGTATACCCCAAATCATTTAGATATGATTTAGATTTCAAATTTGCGCCGAGGTTCCATTGGATTCCACAGTACGTGATAAAACTTCCGTTGGATTCCACAGTACATGAATAGAGTTTCCACCACCATCCGCTGAATGTGTTATGAAATGAGCAGCCCGCCACACAACTTGTACAACCTATTTTCTACTCCGATCCAGTGTCCCACTCACGAACAAGTTCCGGTGGATCCCGCTATGCATTGCCTCACTTTCCACTGCACTCCACTGGAATCACTAAGAAATCCATTGAAATCCAATGGTATACACCAAATCATTCAGTGGTTTCCATTGGACGTGCAGACAGTTATACTGGATGCTCATAAAAACTCGGGTGGAGGTTACTGCCAGTCAGTGTAGCTGCACCAAATTTTGGTCTTATTCCACCGAAATTGATCAGTAGACAGCACATCGTCTAACGGATTCCAGTGCCTGTTAAACAGATTCCACTGGCTTCCGGCGGGCCTGATGGAAATATTTTTGAAAATATTTATTGGACACCTCGATTGTCTACCTACTACCTATCGATCCATACTCCCGACCTGATCCCAGAACCCTTGCATGAGTCACCTGCTCCTTCTTGGATCTGGTGGATTCCAGTGGAAGCCAGCGGAGACCCCTATATCGAATAGGTTGCTGACTATCATCAGAAAGCGGCGGATGACACTATCTAATCTTTTGCCCATCAATATCTCCTATCAACTGATCCCGTCAGCCACCGATGGATACCGTCCACTGGCGTCTCTTCATAGTCCGGGCATATAACTCCAAAATCCTGCCCGTTGGGTCCTGCACCGCCACGTTCCCACAAGGCTAAGGGAGGAGCAGATTTGGCCGAGAACACTGGTGACAGCCCCTTGACTGCATCTCTGTGTATATAATTTGTATCCTAAGATAATTCCCACCTCTTTCTCACAGGAACACCTCAAATACGATTATTTTAGTTCCCTTCAGTGGGCCTTCGACGTCTGGATATTCAAACCTATTAATAACTGAGAGCATCCCACCAGGGATTTCTTTCTCAGATTCTTCTACTCAGCCCGCGCATTCCCCGCAGGGCGGGGTTCCGTTTAGAACATAATTACCAGATGTCACGAGCGTGGGTTCAGCTTCGCTGGGAGAATCTCTATAGCCGTGGTTTCTGATGCTGCATTCTTCCCCATGTTCGAGCTCGGCATCATTCGGCATCTGCTGATGTAGCTTCTTTTTTGGCCTTCACGCTTTTTTCAGCTTCCCAGAATAGCCCATGTGTCTCAGTTTACAATGTACTGAGGGCGGGTCGGCCCTCAAAGATGATCACCAGTGCAGATTGATTCTGGGGGTAGGGAGCTGTCGCCTCTCCTGTTCCACTTCTTGACAATCCTCTGCTGCCGCAAATAAATGTATGATCAAGGGTGAGGTGAGTTTGCGGGTAATCCGTTCGGTGGAGTGGAAGCAGGGTCTTCTCCCATCATTAAATTTATCTGCCTGTGAAATTTATTCTGACATTATGAACAATGTCTGGGAGCACATCATTGATGCTGCGCAACCTCCCTATTTGTTCGGTGGCTGAATGTACATAGAACGGCTTCTCTAGCCTTATGTTCGCATTATCCTTGTCAATCATTATCCTTGTCAATTTTGAAGTGTATCAAGTTCCTGACTATATGCGCCTGCAGTTTGACATGCAGTACAACATCGTTTGGCGTATCCGTTGATAGTAATCTTGACCTGTTGTAGTACAACAGCATCCATATAAGCAACTGAGTTTTGGCTCTGCATTCCGTGATCCCCAACAATGAAAGTGCCGACACAGTTCGAAAATGTAATCCAATACACGACAGCGGCAGTTCACACTGTCGAGTGGATTGCCGGATCGTTCCAGATTCCCTTCTTGTCCTCAGCAACGGCATTGACTTTGTCAATTCTGACATGTGTGCAGGTAAGTCTAGCCCATGGTTAGTACAAAATACTTTGTTGATGAAGGTAAATATAGGCTGTTAGGTCCAACAGGGACGAGTGGATGATAATGGTTATACAATCCACGAGATCCTTTGTACTATCGCAACACTATGCTCCACATCGTAAATTAAAGGGGTGCTTCAAACGGCACTCTTGTATGACATTGCAAAATTTGCAGAGTATGTTGTCATTTCATTTTCTGAACTCCACATAGTGAGACGTTGTGGCAGAACACTTCAAAAACTTTCACTTTTCTTAAAGCACAGCAAAATATGGGAAAGATCAAGCAACTGTTCAAGCATCATGATAATGCTGGAAAATTGGAGGTGTGCAAGCAGGAACTCCATGACGCTGTTGAAATGTTCAGGGTATGTCCAATGGCATTTACTTGTGTGGCACGGCCATCTCATCACTGAAATTGATTCAGGTCAGAGCTGGAGGCTCAACACTCTCCCAGATGGGGCAAATAAAAAAGGATGCAAAGCAGCAACATGATGAGCTTATGGCTCTCCTTGATGCCAATCCCTACCTTAGCAGGTCGGATTGCTCCTCTGTTAGTTGCAATTTCAAATCAGACTCCAGTTTCCAGCTCATGGTTTTATTTAGGTGATTGGGACTCTTTCAAGTTCAGGCAATAGGTCTGTTATTGTGGTGGTGCAATAGTCCATGACTGCTGATTCCCATGTTAGTTCAGGATCATTTAGTCTGCTTCCAGCATCTCCCAAAATATTTCATGGCCGTGAGTCGGAGCTCGAGGATGTGGTGAATATTCTTGTGCAAGATTCTGCCCACATTGCTATTCTCGGTGCAGGAGGCATAGGAAAAACCAGCCTTGCCACAGCAGCTCTCCATCATCCACAAGTGGAAGCCAAATATTCACATAGATACTTTGTTCCATGCCACTCAAGCACCACTTGCAGTGAGCTGGCAGCAACAGTTGCAGATCATATTGGGTTGGAGAAGGGCTCAAACATGACAAAGAAGATTGCCCATTATTTTTCCCATGCTCCCCCCCCTCTTCTGGTCCTTGACGACCTGGAGACCCCTTGGGAAAGCCTTTCCTCTCGTGCTGAGGTTGAAGACTTACTCTCTCTTATGACTGATGCTCCCCAGTTGGGTCTTCTGGTGAGTAATGTTTTCAAGTTTATCAATAACATGTTTAAGTTGTTGTAGATCACCCTGAGAGGTGCTGAGCGGCCAAACAAGGTCAAATGGACCAGGCTGTTCCTGGCCCCTCTCAAGCCACTTTCCTATGTGGCAGCCCAGCAGACCTTCATTGAGGTTGCTGATGATGGCCATGATGATGCTAGCATCAAAGAACTCCTTGAACTGACAGGGAATCTTCCACTGGCAGTCAGCCTCATTGCAAGTGTGGCTGGCTCTGAAGGATGTGCCCAGGCACTTTCTCGCTGGAAATTGGAAAGTACTCAGATGCTTTCAGAAGGGTATGACCAGAGATCGAGCCTGGACATATCCATTATGTTATCATACACAAGCTCCCATATGACCCCAGGTGCCCAGGAGTTGCTCAGCATTCTTTCTATGCTACCTGATGGGCTCACATATGCTGATTTAGTACAAGCCAAACTCCCCATAATTGACATCCTTGCCTGCAAGACAACCCTTCTTCAGACATCATTGGCCTTTGTTGACCAGGATCAGCACTTGAAGGTGCTGGTTCCAATTCAAGAACATATCCTCAACAGTCATCCTCCCACCGATGCTTTGAAGCTAAAGCTACGGGAACACTTCCATCAAATTCTTGCCCTTTGGAACCAATTCAAAAATCTCAATGTAGCGGATATATTACCCCAAATTTCACGAAATTTGGGCAACTTGAGCACTGTTCCCTCCGATGGTCTTGAACTAGAGGGTCCTGATATTACCCAGAATTTTGCGAGCATCCTATGGCTCAATCATTTCTATCATCGGGTTCACCAGACATATACACCCCTTCTGCTCCAGCTTTCTGAGAAAATGCCTCATTGGAAAGACCATCCAATTTTGGGAGAATATCTTATTCACCTACTAGATGCTTCATCCTATTTGGCTCAATTGGATCTAAATGGCCACATCACGCTACGCATTCAGCATTTCAAATAATTAATGGTCATGTGTTCACCTAACTAATTTTTCACCAGCCGTGCCCTGGGAGTCTACTCTGAGTTTGCAAAGTCAGATTTTGTGGGAGCCCTCAGGTATTATAAGAAAGCCCATTCTCTAGCAGAAAGTGTTGGATACCCCACCCTTGTTGGCAAAGAAGCCTTGAGCAACATGGGCAATGTCCTGATTGTTACTGGAAAGCTCCTGAGTGCACTCAAATATGCCAATGAGGCACATAGATGTGCCGAGTACATAGGGGACATATATGGACAAGCATGGTCTTTCTGGCTTCAAGGAATATGCCACATAGTATTGGCAAACTATCGGCCTGCTAAACATCTTCTCCAAAAATCTAGAGACATGTTGACTGCTTGTGGTCAACAACAAAGTACCTTGGGGTTTTACATCCTTGATTATGAGGCTGAAATCCACCTTGTAAAATCCGAATATTTGAAATCTCGGAAACTTTATGTTACCATTGCATCCTCCCATCCTCCAACTTCATACCATGCCCTCCTGGCAAACTTGAACATTGGGGTCATTGATATTGCTATTGGTTCTGACTCAAAAAACATTCACCAAAATCTAGATGCAGCTCAGTCTCATTTGAGGGCATTGTATGGGTTTCAAGCCAGAGTGGCGGGTTTGCTAGCTGATTATGGAGTTGCTGAGCTCTGTCTTCGAGATGGGCCTTGCAAGAGAAATGTCCGAAAAATGTCTTGCACTGTCTCAGGACATTTCAACGGAGCGGGCACTCTCTGGTCTTGCAAGACTTGGGGATCTTTCCACTGGCATGAATGATACATCAACTACGCTCCAATGGGCTGGAATACTTCTCAGCCTGGCTCTGAAGTGCAAACACAAACTCCAGAGAATGCAAGCATTCCGGTGCCTTGGCCAGATTTCTTCTGCCAAAGGTGATGCTGAAACAGCCCTCAACCTATTCAAACTTGCTCTTGATGGATTCACATTCATGGATGTCCATCGCTGGAGGGCAGATTGCATGGTTCGAATTGCTGGGATACTCAATAATCGCGGAGAGGTCATGAAGGCAGTTGAGCTGTGCAAGGCAGCAAGGCCACTGTTTGAAAGGTCTTCACAAACGAAGGATGTAATCAAGATTGATGCAAAGCTAGCCAAGGCTGACTCGGCTGTTTTGGTTGAGTATGAGCAACAACTTCAACGACTTTCAGAATTGCATGTGCCTGGTAGTGCACCAGAGGAGACTTGCATTGTGGAGGATGAGGAAGAGGACAATTTGGCTCCAGGAAACGGTGTTGAAGGCGAGGATAAGCAAGGAGTCTTGGTTTGAGTTGAAGGCTGGGTCTCAGCTAGCCAGGGTTGGTGTTTCGGTCTTGGTGTTCTTCTCTCCGGCTTTCCTCAGCTCCGGATATTTTTGAACAAATAGATACCCACCTGTTCTCGGTGTGCACAGCACGCCACGTCCGGTTCATTACTTTTCGTTCAGTCTGTAGTTATTCATGTATTGTTGTACCACTGTGCTTGATACCAGTTTGAGTTTGAACAAGAACACTGGAATTACCGAATTGTAGTAGGGAGAAACCCCTCATGTTCGGGTTGTGTCTGAGCCATTCAAGGTGACTAAAGGTTCGTTTGGGCCAAGCTTGAACCTGGTAATAGGTATTCCTACATTAATATTCCCCTCACCGGCCCCGGCCAATGAGCCGCCCCCGGAAGTAACCAGAGGAACCCCCCCAGAAAAATCTGCAAAAATCATCTGATTTCGGATCTAGCTATATGCATAGTTCATTTGGGTACCCAAAATTGGGGTATGAGGATCAGATTTTTCCACTGGGTATATAGCATATGCAAACATTATTTTCCACAAGATCCAAATCTGGGTCGCCGATATTGCTAGGTTCATACTTAGCCTCACTCGTTGAAGTCCGTTTGGAGCAGTATGCAATGGGGTGGCAGATAAGCACCTTTTTGCCGTCTTTGCCGATATGGGGGAATTGTTGCGCAAGGAATCCTGCAAACCCTTCTCCTGACCCGTCGGTTGTAATGCGAAAGGTTCGGCCGTCGTACAGGGGCGTCTTAAGAAGCGGTTCTTGGGATACCAGACATTTGAGAGTGAGGAAGGCCTTCTGTTGTGTTGGGCCCCATTTGTTCTTGATGGAGGTCGTCTTCGGCGCCCGTTTATACGCGCCTTTCCGTGCTCGCCACTTTGAACTTGGTGCCTTTACCTCCATGTTCCGAGTCAGATCTGTTAGTGGCGCAGCAATCCTGGCGTAATTCGCAATTAAACGGCGAAAGAAGTTAGTTAAGCCCAGGAATCCCATTAAATCCGACACGGTCTCTGGTACCGGCCAATTCACGACCGCGCCAACTTTATCCAGATTCGGTTTCAGTCCGTTCGGGCCTACCATTGCACATGCAAACAGCACGTCTGTGAAGAATAGTTTTGTCTTTGACGGGGCAAGTGAGAGTTTGCGTTCTCTGCAGCGTTTAAAAAACTTAGCTAGGTTCCCCAGTTTCGTCTCGAAGACATCCCTGGGTATGCAGATGTCGTCCATCCACGCGACCAACTCGCGCCCGATCATATCATCGAGCGCCACCGCCACCATTTCACAGAATGTCGATGGCGCGCCCGTAAGTCCAAAGGGCTCCGGAGATATACAAAGTAGCCGCGTCCCTCCATGTAAAAGGCAGTATATGGTACTGATTCATCGTCTAGGGGGACAGCATAGTATCCCACGGCAAAGTCAATAACACTCGCACACCTGTGGCCTGCCGCAAACTCTTGCTTCGCCTTCAGATCGCCATGTGGAAAAGGCGGTATCTGAGTCGCCTGGTTGACTGCCGTGAACGCATGACAAACATGCCATTGTGTTTTTCTTCCCGTCGGTCCACAGTTCCGAGTTCTCGACTGCCTCAAGTAATGCTTCATTCGTCTCGCCTGGTTATATGGCTTCTTCTCAGAACGCGGAGCAATACACGTTAAGGCAACAGACCAAAATCCTCGGCAAGTTTTTGGGCATGAACTTAAAAAACAACTCACCGGCACAACTCCAGGCACAGATCACCTCAGAAGTGCGTATTCGACGCCTACAAGGCAAACTTGACGAGATGCGAGCGATGGAATGCATGGGAGAGAGTGACGGCACTGACACCAGGATACGACCAGGTGACACGGAAGTTCACGCACTCGGAGAGGTCTGCGCCGACGAGTTTAAGATCGAACGGGGAACAAATAAGACAGCACACGCAGTGGATCCATTTGGCGAGGAACGAGTACAAGAGATTTTGGGTAAAATCCAGATCGGTACGGACTTGACGGAGGAACAAGAACTAAGGTCGTCGCACTTATCCGAGAATACGCTGACATTTTCGCGCTGTCTATGTCCGAGGTCTTTTTCGTGGATTGGTGGAAACACCACTTAAACCTTGACCCCGACGCAAAGCTCCCAAAACGGATGTCTCAGCGACCTCTCACAGAGAAGCAGAAAGATTGGTTTTACGAGATCCTGGATGAGATGGAAGAGTCACACGTAATTCAGCGGGTACCAGGCAGGTTTCTCAAGTGTCTTAACAGTACAAACCTCGCACCGAAAGAGGCTGGAAAGACAGGAATCACTCGGACAGAGGTTCTTCGCAAGGTCAATGCGGAGTGCATCAAGAATGGCCTACCCCCCTACCGTGCCGTTTTCGCCTTTGAACTGTCCCAGGGTCTTCCCGAGGCAGCGGCTGCCAGTGAGCGGTGATCTGGTTGATGAGTTGTGCATCTCGCATGGTCTCCGCCCATCGCCGCTGTTGTGCGGCCCTCCGTTGTCTTGCCGACTCAGATGTTTTGGTGGGTTCGTCTTGGGTCTCTCTATCTTTCTCCTCTATGTTCGTCCCAGCTAGACTCGTCACCAGTCTGTAACCAGATACCGAAAATATGTGGCGAGCACTTACAGACTGGTACAACTCGTTGAAAGTGATTGAGCTGTCCCCGGAGTTTCAAATTTTAGCAGGTGCCATGATCGGCCGGCGCAAGAGCCATCAGACGTCATCAATTCTGGTCGAAAGTTGATGGCTCTTTCCACTCTCCCAAAAGCTAGATTAAAAAATAAGTGAGGAGACAGATTGAGCCATTTTTAAAGTAAAATAGCTCATGTGTGCTCTAAATTGATTTATACTCAAAACTGCATCCCAGAACAGGGCGCTCACCAAATTTTCAAACTCCGCGGACAGCCCAATGCAAGAACCCGAGTTGTACCAGTCTGTATACACCGAAGTGCTTGCCACATTTTTCGGCCATTGTATACAGACTGGTTACGAGTCTACGTCCCAGCGTCAGCATCACGAAATCCGGGAACAGTTGACCCGGCAATATATACCTAGATATAGGATACCTGGGATCCACCCCCGGATTCCCCATCAAAATGCGGGGAGGAAAATTCGAGGAGGCCAAGTGGGGGAGAAAAATAAATAAAAAATGGTGGCGGTTTTTTTTTAGGGGGGTCTGCTCCCGTTCGGGAGATATTCCATATTTGGGTTTCAGAGCCTGCCTGAAGCACCCGACCCTAGTAGGTTGCCATCGGAGCCTGATATTCATGTTCCGTGGCTGTTGAGCAGAGCCACCCACAGCCATTGCCCGCAGCCACGGAACGTGAATATCAGGCTCTGACGGCAACCTATTAGGTTCCTGTCACTGTATGTCCATTCAAAGTTCTTTCGATGTACACCGCCAAAGTGCCGAAACGCTCCCAGCAGCTGGCCGACTCAGGTTGTGAGCATGTGTAGCAAAAGGTGCATGCAGGTGGTAGTGATGTGGCTGCCAGCTGCTTCAGGTAGTCTCACAGCTGGCCTTGAGCTAGCCAGGCAGGTATCAACCATGTTCCTGCACCAGCTGCTTTCAACATACCAATAATATTCCAATTAATTTATACACGCCTAATAGGAAAACTCGCGCTTCGCTGCCGCCGCCCTCTGAAAAATTGTCACTTCGGAGTCGGTGTTGCCGCTCTTTCCGCTGTTTAAGACTCATGGTCCTATCGACTACCCGATGAGCTTCGTTAAACCTCATGCGTCTCAGACCATTAACCGGTTCATTGGGTTAAACCTGGTTTAACCATACAAATATGTGTTCCAAATAGCATTTCACGAAAGTTGAAACATTTAACCATGTTTAACCGTTAAACCAAATAAGTAACATTAACCACACAAGCAAATATAAACCGTTCAACCAAAATACACCGTTTAATAAAAGACCAACCAACCAACCATCCAAACCATGTTGAATCGTTAAACCAACCGTGAAACCTAAAAATGAAATATTATTAAACCGTTAATGCGGTTGAACCCAACCACAGTGGTTGAACGGTTCAACGGATTGAACCGAACCCGACCTAAACGAAGAGGCGTCAGTTTTCGGTTTTCGGTCTCAGCAAAGGAGACAAAAAACAGACCTTTATTTCTTCGGGCTCCGTGCTACATATGCCCACCCAGGTTTTGCTTTCGGACGGCCGGCATCGTCGAGAGCCTTCTGGCGACGGTCCGCAGAGGCCTCCTGCACATATATGAATCAATAAACAAAGAAATCAGGAGTACAGGATTCCGCCTACCGCGGCTGTTTTGCGCACTTGAGGGGCTCGACCTGAGCTGCTTGAAGAATCTTGGGCTGTCTCAGGCACGAGCTGAGACTCGGCCTTTCGCTTTCTGGTGCGCTTTTTCGTGCTGTCGCTATTATCGACAGCTCCATCCACTGCTGCAGCAGTAGCAGGAGGGAGCGGGGGCGGAAGAGGGTTGGTGGCCTGCGGTACCTTCGGCGACGAGTGTGGGGTAGGTGTCAATGCCTTGGGGGTTACAGGCCGACTCTCCGGTGCTGGCGGAGGGGAATTATGCTGTGTATCATTGACAGGAGTTGTCGATCGACGGCCAGGGCTGTGAGGAAGTGGAGTCTTGGGATTGGTGCCCACGGTTTCGGGGGAAGCGGGCGCATTGGTGGCTTTGGGAGTATCTCGGAGTTTTAAAATATCAGCTTTGCTTCGGAAGATGAACAGATCGTCCGTCGCAGAGAGTTTGATGAGCTCCTCGACGATGCCACTAAGGTGAGAGAGTGACATCTCGTGGAACGGAACGCCCAGACACGGGTGCAAGCGAAAGCGCTCCGTGTCGTAAAAAGTACATTTCAGGTGACCGTGTTCAATGGGCCCGCGCAGAAGCCGATATGGATCGGTTCCAAGAACAAATGGAGGCAAAACTGGCTGAATTCTTGCGCTGCTCGGTAGCTTTCCACACAAATGCCGAGAACTGGACCAAAATGAGCGCCAAGGAGGAGAGGGGATATGGTGAATATGCTCGGCAGAGGGCCGCCATGTGGCTGCGCCTCGCTACTCAAAGTGAAGACCATCTATGCAAGGCGGGGTATAAATTCGCACTCAAAAAGGATTTCAATTTTGTGGTTTATCTGGAGAGCGAAAGGGACAAACATGATGGTCTCCTCCGAGACCGCGGCCTTGGCAAGTCTTTCACATCTTATCATTGATGCTACTCAGACTGATCATTTTAATAGTTCCCCGGAATAAACGCGCAGAGGCCGTGAAGACAATTGAGATGCAGAGGTCAATGCGGTCAATGCCGCGACGCCGTTGATTTCAATTACATTTTGAGTTGGATTTAGTCATACACAGTCCATACTTTTTCCAATTTTTCAATGGTTTAAACCGTGGTCGGTTTAACCCACACACGGTTAAACCTATCTCAGCCGTTAAATGGTTGAACCAAAACAGGTATGGTTAAATGGTTAAACGGTTAAAATACCCCCCTCCCCCCCCCTTCCCTCGTCGTAGGAAAATTCATTTTGGCGCACGGTTAAACTTATCTCAACCGTTAATTGGTTGAACCAAAATAGGCATGGTTAAACGGTTAAACGGTTAAAATACACCCCCCCCCTACCTCAGGCAGTCGTAGGAACATTCATTTTGGCGGGGTTAAACCAGGTTTAACCAAGGTAAACCAGTTAATGGTCTCAGTCCCGTGAGGTTTAACCTGGGCCATCGGGGTTACTGTCCTATCGTGATGATGATGGAAAAACTAGCATCGACCGTCTCAGCTTCATCGACTGCCTCAGCTTCAGTCAGCTTCCTCCACTGCATTCAATTTGTCCCTTGCAAGTGATACCAAAGTGATACGTCTGCCAGCTTCATTTGTCGTCAATTCGTCGTGTTGATCCTTGTCTATGAGCTAGCGCCTTTTCGTAACAGGCCAGGACCAGAAGGTGGTCGTTGAGCTGTTATTTTTCTGGCTCCGAGAGAATAAACGGCATGAGCCAAAGCATGAGCGCCGAAAGATTCAAGCTCAGGAAGGCCAATCACCGAACAAGTCCGATCGGGTCCGACGGTGACACGTGCACAAACAACGACAATGTTGGTCATTCGTCTTTCTTCCCATAGTGATGCCGCGGCTCGAGCCTGTCACATCTGTCACATATTGATCTTTTCGTTCCTGCACAAGAACAACAATTCATTCCACCCAGAGGGATGTTAAGGCACACTTAAATAATACACAGGTATGATACTTGGGACAAATTTTGATCCCAAATATTTTGTAGAGCTCTGTGGAAGGCAATGTCTCACGGCTCAAGCCATCAAATTGAGCCGCGAGCCGTTTCGCTTCTTTTGCTGCATAGCGACTGAAGGACGAACATTGGAACAAATGTTAATTAAACAGAAACAAAACCATACATCCAATAAAGACTCCCCGCAACAAAAATGTGCCCTAACAGCATGTTGGAGCACAGTGGAAGCTGAGCCACGCCGAAGCCGGCCTGTCACGCGAGCCGAGCCGCGGCAACACTACTCTCCCATCTCCTCCTGCGTCTGCAAGACTGCCCGGGCGTCGGGTAGTAGCCTTCTTCGTCACTTCGTTACTTCGCTTATTTTCACGAAACCTCGTCACTTTGATCCCATTTAGGGAAAGTTCGTTACTTCTAATGATTTTCTGTGAAAGTTCGTCAGGTGAGTAAGTTCTAATGAAAGTTCGTGATCTCACACTGAGTCACAGTTCATCTGATGTTGAACATCACGTGGCACGTTCAACCTTTCCCTTCTGCCACTACCACCAAGGGGTGCTTGATCTCTGGATCTCTCAATATGATCTAGCGAAGCGACATCACTGATGGGAGCTCGGATCGTCGGCATCACAGCCACATCCGTTGTCGTCGATCGCTTTCTGCTCTCTGCTACTGGCCTGCATTATCTTTCTCACTGGCCCGATAACTACATGAAGACATCTGCACTCAAAGACTCTGGTTATTTGACGGATGTGTAGTATGTGCAGCATATACAGGGCTTTGATTCCATGCTGTTTGCAGAGTGAGAAGTCAGAGATGCATCAAGAGTTCCAGTCGCGTCGGGGAGCGTAGACAAACACGAGTGGCGCGATGGATACCCAGCGAGTGGCGCGACAACAGGATTGATGTGCCGACGCTGCCGCTGATCATCATGATCATCATTCCCTTTTCTGGGGGGGGGGTCGTGGGACTTATTGAGTGATCCAGAGATCGAGCACCTCTTGACCACGACCATCGCGCCTGCACAAGGAATTGGCGGGATCGCCGGCAATGTGCGCCGACATCCAAGACAGAGCTTTCATCACCGTGGTGCGTGTATGACACTCCTTTCTGTGCTGCATACCCGACATGAACACAACACTCGCACCGTGATAAGACAAAGCAGCATCGATATCTACTTCACCTGGAATCATGCAGGAATAGGTGGGGTGGTTTTTTAATCAGTGTGGCAAGGCCACTTCTCCGGTAAGCGGTTGTTTTGGTATTCCATGGCTTGCGTGATGCACGGCCTCGGGCAAACACGGCGCGAGGCACAGAGAACTGGAACTGGACGTGTGGATATCGTGGGCGCCGGCGTCGCGCTTGAATCAATAGCTTCTGTGCATCACATCGCACCGCGTTGCGGCCGGAGACTCCGTCGTGCCGCAGCGACTTGGCGACTTGGCAACGGCACGCGGCGGGGAGCCGTCTTTTACTCCGCGTAGGAGTGCTTGCTCCTCGACACCGTCGCTGATTAACGGCCGCCGCAGCATCCGCACTAAGTAATCATAATCATGTACTCACCTTCCTTACATATTTTCGCACCTACATGTATTTCAGCGCTGCACCCACTGGTAGTTTGTGGTACAGTGGTAGGAGGTTCAACGTACATAAAGTGACAAAATTTCAATAGGCTAGCGAGAAGTGACGAGCTTTGGCTGAAATTTCGCTGAACTCACGGACATTCATTGAATGCCATCAAACTGACGAACTTACACAAAGTTAACCGAAGTAACGAAGTGACGAATTTGGCGCGGACTCTCCATCTCGTCAATGCGCGCCGTCTTCAAGTATTCCTTTCAGCCTCAATGACTTTCAAGCCCTTACAAGCGGATTTGCAACCGAGATGCTCAAGCACAGAATCTTCATATCCTGGGTTTTTCTGCTCAAGTCATCATTCTCAATGTGGTCCCCCGTTTCACTGGTACCATCTCCTGCGCTGCGTCGTATTCTGGCCGTATGTGGCTACTTTTTTCCCCCAGCCGAGCGAATGTCTGCACTTCTTCGTGGCCATGTCACTTTCAACCCCAAGCGTTTGTCAAGCGACCTCGCTTCCTCAACTCTTCAGGTCCTAGACCAATTACACTCTCAAGCGCAACCAAAGGTCCCAAGCATCTATCTATGTTTTTACTGGAAGATCTATCTCTCCTGGCTCTCCCGTCTACTTGCGCTCCGTGCTACGTCGCGCTTGGTCGTTTGTGGCTCTTTACTTTCCTTTAGCGCGGTGTTCACGCCTCTTCGCCACACGCCATTAAATTTTGAATCCTCCTTCAATCCACACTCCTCACGTATCTACTACCCGGCCATGTGTGTGTGTGTGCAAAGGTGTGTTACGACTGTGCATTTTGTACAGTTTTCTGACCATCATTTTCACAACAGCCTTGCGAAGTCCACGGCGCTGGCTTTGTTTTTCCTGCATCCAAGTACGTCTGCTTTGTCATCCTGTTCTACCAAACAGTGACCAATGTGTTATTAGTTCCGCCTTGCGTTCTCGAGCTGTCGCAGCTGCTCGCTATCAGCGCTGCAAGCCAGTACATTCCATATTTTCCGCTGAGCGAGTCTTGCTTGTATTATGTAGCTTTCAATTTGATTGCAGCAATCCTGACGCGTCCCGAGCACAATTTAAGAGGAAGTATATCCGCGCCCATATATCTCTATCTGTGCCTGCAGGTGGGTGCAACATTCCACCTCCAGCTGGTGGTCACACTTACCTGGCCACAGTCTGAGGCCATAGGCTCCTCAACCTGGAATCCACCTGCGATCAACTGGTGGCCAGCTTAAATTGACATGTTGCAAACATGTCATGTACAGTTGGCGGCAACGTGCCGGACAAATGGCGGTGTACATGTTGCAGGTGAGCACTCTTTGTCAATCAAAATTGACTGACGCAATGACCCACAGCAGAAGAGAGTGACATGGACGAAAATAAATAGCTGGTGGCCCAATACGTACACTAGTTTTGAATGCCTTTGAAAAAAATACCATTTAAAATGGTTTCAAACAGTTCTACACAGTTTATATACCGTTTCCGTTTAATTTGCCTAGGCCGATGCACGAAAACTAAATGGTTGGAGCCTTACCTCTCATCCACTCATCTTCTGTGCGACTACTTCACGTTGGGGTCCCTTATCCTTATTTTTCTGGGCCCTCACACGAATACATCTTCCTGCCACTCACCTTTTGCGTGTGACCTGGATTTCAACCAGCAGAACTCCTTAACTGCACCTGAGATAATTGACATAAACAAAGCCCGGTTCAGTCTATGAACGTATTCCCACTCCATAGAGAGATCGGTTACCGGTCTACCCGGTGTGTCTCTCGTTCATCTTTTCTTCCCTTTAAAATGCGCATCCCCTTTTTTTGCGTCCTTTGCTACCTTCTCCTTCGTCACCAGTGTCTGCCAGTGGATCCCCTCCTCCTCTGTTTTCCTCGATATCTTCCCACCCCTTCGCCTCAGGCTGCAACGACGACCCGAGCATCGCAGACTTCGCACCCTGCTTCCACCTCGCGGCTCGATATGATCAGTAGGCCGGTAGTTACTTATCAAAGACTTGTCTCCTTTGGAAACGATGTTGCTCTAAACAAGCGCATGCCCAGAAAAAAGTACAGAACCTGGTATCATGTAAGGGAAGGATAAGTAAAGCCGGGAAGATAAAAACTTTGTGATGATTTAGAGACAGAAAGGCGCAAATGTTAAACAAACTTTGTATAGATTTATGGCGTATTTATCGAGCGCAACACTATCCCTTATCAGAATCTTAAGGGGTGTGCGGGTACTGGACCGGGAGACTCTGGATAGACTTTCACCTCGTAGACAAATTTGCACGATACCTACATCTTGTTCCACTCCATCTCCCTTCTCCTCCTCTCAAAACCAACGCTTCTTCTTTTCCCCACCATACCCTCCTCCTCGAGTTCTACTATAAACCGGAAATCCCCCCGCTCCCCCCTTCGGGTCCCGGCACCACAAAGTCCCCCACCGTGATCTTGGTAAAATTCCCCGCAAACATACCCCCATTCAATACCTGCACCAGCTTTCCCCCGTTCCCTGGCAAAACCGTCAAGGCCCGCGTATACCCCACCCCATGCCCGCTCGTCACATTCTGCCACGCGCGTGGGTCGCCGTTCTGCGTGTTGAGGAACAGCTGATCGTATGAACTGTCGCTCACCACAATCGTGCCGTGCGGACCGCCCGCGGGCGTCCAGATCGTATACGGGCCCGCGCTCGACACGCCGTCTGTGTCCGTCCTCAGTTCAAACTCCGGTGCGGAGAGGAACTCGAACGGCGAGTCGGCGATGCGGTAGTGAGTGGCGTATGGTGCGGTGGAGTCGGGCCAGAGGCCCATTTCGAATGAGCACATCCATTTTCCGTTGCCGATTTGTGCGATAGTGATCATGCCGGGACGCAAAGTGGAGTTGGCGTTAGTGACGTCGTCGAGCGTGGCAGACCAGGTTTGTAGGTTGCTGGTGCTGTTGGAGAGTCGGTGGGAGAGTTTTTGGCCGTAGCGGGGGTCGCTTTGGTCGGAATAGTAGACGGCAAGCTGGGAGGCGTAGGAGAGGATGAAGGGCTCCCAGACGCAGGGGGCGCCGTTGTTCGTGTTGGGCGGGCCGCTGGCAACGACGGTGGAGACGTACTCCCAGGTGTAGCTGCTCCCAAATTAGCGAGGGCAGGTGGAGGGATTGGCAGAGATGGCTGAAGCATACCCTTTGTCCAAGCTGGACGTACATTTGTATGTTGGTGCTAGAGAAGTCTCCGGGGATGCGGTTTCCGGCCAACATGACCGTGCCGGCAGGATATTTGCCGTACGCCTCGGACAGCTCGTACAGGAAGGGCTGCAAAATGATCCCGCCGGTCAGACTGCCGTTGCCGTCAAACTGAGCCTTGGAGATCATGATCCACGATTGTCCGTAGTCCGTGCTCTCGAAGATCTGAAAGTACGGCCCGTTAGGAGGGCTGTACGCAGCGGTGGCCAGGATGGTCGGTATGCCTTGCTCGCCGTCCTTGTTGAGCAGGACGGAGCGGCCGTAGCTTCCCGAGTGACGAGACCATGAGGCGGGTGGTGCCCAGATGGTGACGTTCTCGAAGAATGGAGCAGGTGGAGGGTTCGGTGGATGGTTGGGTTGTGCCCATGCTGACACCAAGGAAGGAGAAGAAACCAGAAGGGCCAGAAAGGCCAGGACTCTGTGCATTGTGCTGGTCGTGGTTCTGAGTGTGTGTGATCAGCGACTTCTTTCAAGGTCTTGCCGCCGTGCAATTTATGTTCAGACATGTGGTTAGTGGTTGATTTTATCCGGACACTCCTCGGTATCATCATGTCGTGCAAGTATTTCTGCGTTAGCATTTCTGATCCTGGGCCGCTAGGCTGGCTGGACGGAAGCGAGAAGCAGTCCGGGTACTTACCTCGACCCGTATGCTAAAATGTCGGAAAAACGTAAGCGGACTACTTGGCTTGTGGGCCAGTGCTTCGCATGGCAGTACGAGTCCAGTCCCAGGAGTTTTACTGCCAGTACCCATGACGAAGTCCAGCACCTCGAGCATGCTCATGGTCAAGGGGTAAACCTCAGGAGTCTAGCCAAAACGGGATTGAAGTGAATCAAAAACTATTTTTTTCTTACTTTCTTTAGCTTCAAAGTTCAAACATCAGTAGTCTGACAACCAGAACAGTGAACCTTGAATTTTTACTAGCTTGTACACTGGGGAGCATTCCCAACAGGGACTGTGAGCAAACCTACTGATATTCGAGATCCCCAGGCTATATAACGGGTAGTAGCCATCTTCATCACTTTGATAGCATTTAGGGAAAGTTCATTACTTCCGATAATTTTCTGTGTGTAAGTTCGTCGTTTTGACTGGGCATGGTCCATCATTGTTCCTTCGACACAAGGCCGGGCGGGGTTTTTTCATGTAGATCCCTTACCCAAACCAGAACCCAAAACCCTAATGCTAGCCACTAACCTCTAACTGTAACCAGCTAACCCAAACCTAACCAGCCGAGCTCAACACGCCGCTGGTTCTGTGATGTGCCGACAGGCACGCTGTATGTTGATCCAGGGAAAGTGACAAACCTTCGTTGAAATTCCTTGAACTCACGAACTTTCATAGAATGCCATCAAACTGATGAATGTAAGTAACGAAGTGACGAAGATGGGGTGGACTCAACTTCTTCTTTCAGTACTGCACTATTACAATCAATTCGTTAGTCACCCGTCATGCGGGTACCTGTCGATGTGGAATATTGGTGCTTTGTCAATTACCACCCAGCCGCTGTCGAACACCCCAGGCATTTTGTCACGCTGAAAATCGGTGTCCCCATGCAAAACGCTCGGTTTCCACCAAATTTGTGTCAAATTTGTCGAATTTTCTTCGGCCATCACGCAACATTTTGGCGGTTGTCGAGTTGTCGAATTGGAAAAAGGAGGCACGTGCCACCCTGTCTATTTGATTGTAATAGTACAGTATTACTATGAGAACCCCGAATATCAGAGCTTATTATCACTGCAAGTTACCGATAATATCCTTGACCTCGTTATAAGGAATAAAAAGATGAAAACATTAGCGTGGCAGGCTTCAATTTCCACCCCCAAATTTGCGCCTCAAATCGCGGTATCTGCCGAGAAGGTAACAGGCCCAAACATTTGTTCCACCTGTTGCAATCTCCAGCCAACAGATCTCTGGGGGCACTTCTTAGCGAGTTCCATTTGTTTCTCAAAACTAATGGAAGTCAGATAATTCTATTAACTCCAGTGGTAGTACATAAAATTTGTTGATCTGGCAAGTTCTATTTTATGAGGGTCCAAAAATGCACATTTAATATGTCGCAACTATTTTTGGTCTGTCGTAAGTATCTTAAGTGATTTGATACATATGCCGCAGCTTTTACGCCTTTTGGTACTGCCAAAAAAGTTGCGGCACCATTCGTGTTGCCGCAACTTTTCTACACCGCCAACTTGGCTATTTCCGTCTGACAGCCGATTTGATCAGCAATTAAGCATGAATCTCAACAGCCGGCATTGTCCTGGATGTTGTCTGGTGGCCACCTTTTTGAGCAGCTGCTCCGCCCAGCTGGCCGCCAGCTTTCTTCAATCCCAATCTGCAGACCTCATCCAACCTCTCTGGAAGCTGGCTGCTAGCCGTGTATTACCTTGCTAAAAATCTGTGTTGCCTTCCACTCATGTCCTCATTTAATCATGCAGTGACCGCTGAGATTCCAAACTATCTGATGTCATAAATGTTTCTATTATGTCGAGAACTGTTGTGTATTTGTCGGTGGCTGGCGCAGCGGGCCCTTTTTCTCTGTCCGTCGTTGTTTTGCGCATGCGGTGAATGCTTCTGGGCGCCAAATGTCAAAAAGGCGGATCAAACCAGATCAAACCTGTCGGGTACAATGAAACCTGAGTTGTTGGTTGGAAAACAATAATGGGCCAACAAACAATGGAAATTTACCCGAGTGCATTGTCTCCGATTGTGAATGATGGGGTCGATGCAAGCACCTATAAAAAGGGTATGAAATGTGAGTTAGATGTGTTTCCCTTTTCCCGCTCCCAGCTCGCGCATTCTCTCCGGTTATTCAATCACCAAGTGCCTCACAAGCCAAATTTTCTGTACTGCGTATTGGATTCTATCTTCCCTTATTCAAGAGCCATACAAGATTCAAGCCCACCCATTGAAACTTCAATTGCAAGATCATCAAGTCTTTCGTGGCTCAAATCAGCAAGCCGCTGTGCAAGTGGCTTCGTGGTCAGAATCCAAAATTCCAAGATCAAGTCCTGCAAAATGTCCTGCACGGAGCAAATTCGACCGCAATATTCGCCGCAACTTCTAGGATGGAGAGGAAGAGGCTGAACGGATAGATTACATATTTGTTTATTTTAATAAATCACATTTTTTATATTTCTACAATGGCTGTCTTCGCGGCATCAAAACTATTTATTGTCATTGTCCGCGTACATGAGTGATGGCGGCACCACCCGGAAAAATCCAGCCATTGTCTTCCCCAGTCATTTCCTGGGAAACAATATGATTCCCAGTCTGATCTGGGCCACCTGGCTGTGATAGGTAATGAAGTATGGACATCAGAATATGGGCAGCTGGCGGCCAGGCAGATTTTGCATGCGGTTGGGGTGTGGATTTCAGGTGGATATTAGGCGGAGGAATTTTCACGGTGTACCTACCTACCTACCACGAGGCGAACACCCGAATTTTGAGATCAGCCGTGAACCGGGAGAACTCGGCTGATGTCGGCTAGTCGGTAAGCCTCGGCAAACACTAACCACGGACCATGGACCATGGACCACGAACCAAAACCACAACCTCATGTTGCAAATCCCCGTCCGCCAAGCAGAACAATATTCGAAAAAAAAGCTTTTATATTCTGGACTTGGTCAAATCCTGCACACAACTCGGTGCTCGGCTCCTTGAGGATCTGATTATACCTAGTAACTGGAAGTGGGTCTTTGATTGGCGGATCTGCACTTTGCGCCGTCATCTCGGGGATTTCTCAGCAGTTTGAAGTTGCCGAAACTTAATTCACGGCCGCCGCGGTCCAGCCTCCAGGGTTGCAATTGTAAATTTCCGGCAGGCAGCGGCCGGCTTGTTTGGCACAGCGAATGCGAACAAGCAACACGAGCAAAGAGTACTGTATCAAGTTGTAGGGGAACAACACGTCAATGATCGTGACAGGCCCGTTGCCTCTTTTTCAGGCAACAGAATCGACCGTGAGAGTGACGGCTGCCTGGACAGGCAACCAGCGTTTTTTTTTTCTAACCTTGTGAAAGGTCCAAGTGGACTTCGAGGGTTAGAATGTAAGTTCACAGGCCATTTTCGTGCCTTCCGGAAATTTTAGTAAAAAATCTGTCCCTGGGCACTTTCTCTGGTATTTTTTTCGCTTTTTATGAGGCAACCAACCACTCCGTAACCGTGACCTTCAGGCAAAAGGGCAACGCAACCAGAGGCCCGCAACAGTGACGGTTGCTCCCCTACAACTTAACACAGTACGAGGCCTGTTCGTGCAGCTGTACTTGAATAAGATGATATGTCTCCTGTTCTTGAAGCCGTACTTGGATGATATTGATTCTGGAAATGCAAGAAGAACAGGAGGAGAACAACTCCGCGGTACAGATGGGATAGGGACGAGAGGGAGAATATTGCGCGTGTCGGGTGGATGTGTGGTGGAACGTCAAAGATAGGTTCCAAGTCATAATATTCAGTTTCCAGTCTTCGATGTCAAATATGCGAATGAGGACAGAGGATTATAATTCCAATTGTATCATTGGGGTCATTCTCAACAATATCTTCTGGGCGACATGGATGGCAATCCTCAGAAGACATTGGGTTAACGATCTCTCCGTCCTTTCTTCATCCTTTGATGAAGATCCACCATCCCGAAACCGGTCGTACAATATCATCTCTGCCGGTGGGCGAAAGCTCAACGTCCCTGCTGGAGGAAACCTTCATGCCAATCACACCTGCGGTCATCATACAATCGAATAACTCCCCGTTATCGTTCAATTTGACGTCCACCCCAGCGTAGCCCGGTGGTACGTTGATGCTGTCCACCCGGTAATATGGCGTGCTGTCGAGGACCAGGTCTTTGGCCGCGTAAGGCGCATTATGTAACCCAGAATTGCTCCGCGCTGAGCGATCCCACTTCCTCCGCTGACTTCACATCCTGGATCATATTGATATTTCAAACAGCAAGTCAACAAGAATGAACTCGAAGCCCACATTGTCCAACCAATTCCCAAGCCACTCCCCCGTCGGACTAAACACAGCGAAGGCGCTGATCCAACCAGAATAATAGCTCGGTCCGCTGTCCTGGGTATGGTAGTGTGCGACCCGCTGCCAGAAATTGATGTTTTCCCGACTTGCGGGTGCGTCGAAGGCCGCAACGAAATGGGAGATAACGGGGTGTAGCAAGTGATACCATGCAATCGCCTCAACCCCATACTCCTTCAGCTTTTCTAGACGCCCCAGAATATTCGCCCAATCAGATTTCTCGCCCTCGAGTGTGACACGCGGAATACCGCAAGTCAGATAAAACTCGTAGGAGAAATATATCTTGAGGGTCGCCATCATGATCACCGCACTCGCTGTAGTGTCTGTGATGGTAGTCGTACTGAAATTCGGTAGAATCCAGTCGTGCAGCTTGGGGTCTACGATGTTTTTCTCCATGAGGCCCACCATCTCACGCGACATAGCACCAAAGTCGATGCTGTAACGGGTCCCCACGCCGCTGACGACCAGATGTTTCTTGCCCTCGTGCGCGACGGAGTTGCCGCGGAGAAGCTCGGTGTTGGCGTTCACGAAGAAGTTGAACTGGACGAGGATCGAAAGCCAAACATCGTCTGGACGAATTATGAGCGCGTGGTGCTGACTGTACGCCGAGATGACGGTGTCAACAAATCCGTTGCCCTTGGGTACGAGGTTCGAGATCTTGGCTGTGAAATCGCGGCCCTGCAACACGATAAAAGCCGTGTCAATGCGACTTTAGCTGGGCACATACGATCCTTCCTCAGATGAGGAGTTGGAGAGTGAGAACTGCAAGACCTCCGCATTCTTATACCGGTTCTGCGACGAGATGTGCAGTATTTCTGTCCCAGTCAGCCCGCTTTCCACGCCGACTAATTCAATGGCATTTGCACGATGGTTTGTGACATGGAAACTTATGCCCGGAGTCAAGGTTTGATCCATTTGCAGTGTCCGCAACATGGACAGTTTCTGGGGAACGAAGACCAGGAATGCGACATATATCTTTCAGAAATTCAGAACCGTTATTCACTGGGACCAGATATGGACATACGGATCTGAATGGGGTCGAGATGCCTCTGATTACTGACCACTGGATTTCGAGCGGGGCGTATCGATGCCCCAGTCTCATGTACCAAACTGCTATAAGTAACAGAGGTATTACAACCAGAATCGAACGCAGAATTATCGATAACTGGCGTGCAGCATTGGGTGATTCCTTGGGTGCTACACGATGAGTTGAGCAGTGGCGAACACGCACCTTCCTGCGGCGACGGACTTTTAGGTGGAGTCGCCACAGAAGTCTCTTCGGAAGTCTCGTCAGTGGTAGTGCCCTGTGCATCGAGAGGTAGAGTCTTCGCAGGAGATCGAGAGTCGGCGCGATACATGAGAGGGGAACTCGTCGAAGGAAATCAAAAACCAGGCTTGAGCGTACTACTTTACTATCACTGACCGGGTACTGGGCCACATTAGCGCTTTTGACCTCTGGCCAGCTCGTAGAATGCAATAAATACCCAGCTTCTGACCCTTATGTAAGGATAAACATACTAAGAGTGAGACGATATATTTTGGCCGAATTTTAGGTGGTGTTTTGACCGCTCAGCGAATTTATCTTTAGGCAGTGTCCCAAAATGGCAATAAACGGCCTAGTGGGCCACCGGCCTAAATCAGTTGTTGGGACTTGTACCATACAATCTAGTACACTTAGAATCACTCAGGAGGTTCGAAGGCATGGTTACATTCACTCAAAATGCGAATCAAAATTGTACAAGGGTCATGGCTACTAGCCCTTCTGGCCAGGGAGGATGGCGGAAATTGAGGTGTCGAGGAAATCGCGTGCGCTACAAGGCAGAGAGACCAATATTGACCAAAGTTAAGTGTTAGAATGATAAATAGGAAGCAATAGGACATACCTAGCGACAGTGGATGGTTACTCCATCCCAATAACCATCCGAACAAAATCTATTTATTTCCGACACTGAATTTGGGTGGTCCGCTGGAATGACCCACAGTGAACGAGAAGTCGAGCAGTAGAGGGCCAAAGGGCGCGGAGAAGCGATTCAAGTGCATCTACACAGAGAACATATCAAGTTCTAGGGCGACAGCAATGTCGGGTGGGTCGCCATAGGGCGGTCTGTCTTGCGCCAGTCGAAAGAAGGTCGGACTGTCCTTGGACAGTCTAGGGGAACCTTTGGCTCATTCTGGTGTCTAGCGGCCGCGCAGGGCATTTCCCTAGGTATAGGCAACGAAACGAGCCCGCAAACGTGGGAATCGGTGGAGAATTGGCTGAGAACGGAGGAAAAGAAGAGAACGAGCATCGTTCGGAGATAACAAAATGATCAATTCCCACCCACCCTCGGAACTAAACGGGGCACAGCTTCTGATCAACGCATCACTCCGCCTCAAGATTTGATGTACAACATCGTTGTACATCGTACTTCTTCCCACAAGCACCAAACCATGCAATTCTGCAACGTGGGTGCTTGTATTATCCAAGTGGCCCACTACCCCAACTGGCCCAGTACCCAGTCGTTGATAGTATCTTACACGTCTTCACACTATTACTAATGATACGGTAGTCTCGTTTCCAGACGTTAGGGCAGTGGCTCGCTGCGCGAGCGCAGCACAGCCTGCGGCGGTCCTCCGGACCGCTCGGAGAGATCCGAGGCATATTTTGATGAGGTAGGTAGGTAGGTATTACACGGCATGGTCCCGCTTAGGAACGCCGGTTTGGGGAAATATCCCGGCATACTACAGGTATTATGTACACCATCGTTCCCCACCTCTATTAGTCTCCCGAGCCGAGCTCACGCACCCAGTTTCCTGTCACGCTGTAGAACCCAGTCGACTAGTAGAAGCAAAAGTAGAGAAACAAACATGAGTACCTCTAATCAGTCAGCCCATCCGAAACACGGGAGTCGTGTGTAAGAAACCTCAAGCACTTCATGAGCAAACTTCGACGGCAAGCAGATGGGTTGACAAGAACAGAGAGGTAAGGGCTTTGCCGTGCTTCTGTGTGTTCACCATTGACAAATACTGCCGTGCTGTAGTGTTTCCGGTGCGGGACGGTTGTCTTTCTGTGGTTCACGACTTCCTTGAATTAGATAAAGCTTTTCTGACAAGTCGATGACACCTTGAATCCATTGTAGCATGAGTTTATTAGCCAATTTTGCATAATCCAATATGGATGTAGCCGCAGCCTTTGCAAGATCGGGCGGAACCCACGCACATAAATGGAAGCTCGGAATCTACAGACATCCTTGACCAATGATTTTTGCCCCTTGCCGCTAGCTTTATTGAGCTGTTTACAATGGCACGCACATAATGGGTTGGCAGGAGTTCTGGAGGTTTCCAAGTGCAAGGATATATCATCTGACATGTAAAGGCACAATGTCCGTTCCTCTGTACAGCGGTATGAGCATGGAAGGACCATGAAGATGGAGGATTGGCGGATGAAGGAAATTTGAAACACGTAGAGTTGTTGACATGAATATCTTCACACCGGCAGTTGGGTGAAATTTCACACCCATGGGCCGTGGGCTGTGCGTAAGATGACAGTCATCACTTGGTAGCGTCATTACTCCGGGTTCCAGTCCGCCTGGTTTCAAGTCCTCGATTCCATGATACGGTGCATGCATTATCGCGCTGTGCCTGAGGATTTATTCTTATAAATATTTTGAGTGCAGATGTATGCCGTTGCTGAGTCGACTAGGATTGCCCTTAAGTCCATTTAATCCCGATCCTGGCCGGCGTCGCAATAGATCACGATAGATCCAGGTCGCAGGGTTCAGGACCGTGGGAAAGGACATTTTTGGAATGACAGTTTCGAAGACCTGATTCAAGATTGCCGCCGTTAGCATGATGGGAGCTGTTCGGCTTTCTGCAACAGGTATTCTTATCGGTGCTGGGTCATCCAAAGGCAAATATATATGGTCGGACTCGGAGAGGCACAATATCCGTTTCCGGGACAAGATATTCAATGGGTATTAAATTTAGAAATTGGTGTCCGTAGCACAACGGGAACACCCAGCACGCGGTTAGACCAAAGACCATGAAGAAACGGCGCCAACGACCACGCATCCGCTCATTTTAAGAGCCTGGACAGGTTTTGCGACGGTTCTTTGAAATAGTCAATAGGTGTGCATGTTGATACCAAGATAATTTCATTGGATATTAGATCATTGCACATGTAGCAGCGAGGATCATCGCTGAATCACTGTGCAATAAGTAGACCATTCACATCACAAAACGCATCAGTGGCGGTGCATCCGCTGACTCAGCATATGCAGGAGCGAGAGGCGGAGCGACGGCGACGGCCAGCAGGGCGACGTCCGGCCACAGACCGCGCAGACAATGCATTGAATGAATGAAAACTTAGAGAGGACCAATATGGCAGAAGAACAGTGTCATAGACTTGATATTGAGCTGGATGCGCGAAGCAGGAAACGGATGGCACAAATTTTCGGGTTTTTCCCGAATTTTTTTTTTTTTCCCCCCCTCCCATTCAAAACACCGGGCGCCCATACTAGACAACCTGGAAACGACCCAACACGTTATTTTCAACGGTGTTGTGGTCCGCAGGAGGCTCAGCAGCGACGAAACGGGATTTGATGGTGGTGGTGGGAAGTAGGAAAGGGGAAATGCACAGCCTGCGGCGGTCCTCCGGACCGCTCGGAGAGATCCGAGGCATATTTTGATGAGAATTTGATGTTGTTGCACTGGATCACTGTCGTTCATCAAAAGCTATGGTATTTTGATCACCGTTCCGGGGCGTAGGATGATCAATGAGGATCAATGCCTATGTCAATCATTTAGCGCCTACCGATTACCTTGGTCAATTCTTCACCGATCCGGGACTTTCTGGGCTCGTTTTTGCTACTTTGATTAGGGCCATTGGGTCCAATCACCACTGACCCTCAACGACGACGACCCGCATGCGCCAGACCCTCAGGAAGAGCCAGCCCTGATCCTCGGCGCTTCTATGTAGGGAACGGCATCCACACTTGATGTTCATCTCTCTTGGCAGGCGGCCTGTCGCTAGGTTACGAATGGGAAGCCAGTGAAAGAGACTTGCCTGTCACAGCCTTTTGCCTCCTTCCCTCACAATCGAATGTCCTCGCTACCCGGATTATAGACCTTTCTGAATGACAGAGAATTTCAGCAATGTTGCCATTCAGCAACAATTGTACGTCTTCAATCCTGCGTACATCGGTTACGACGCCAATGCCATGCCACCAGAGAAATCTTGCGCTATCTTGTTTTCAGCTCTTTGAGTAAGTCCATGACGAATGATGCAATGGTGTCGTAGTCTTATGATATTCCAGGCATCCTCGGTGCGCCATTGATGCCCAATATCATTGTGCACTGCCTCGTGAATGATTGTGGCAAATAGTGTATGACTACGCTTTGACGTTCCCTGCGGAGGTTGCACGATTCTGGGGCACTCATATGACGTGGGGCACCACCCTCTTCTACCTCAACCGTTATTCCGTACTCCTTGGCACAGCTCTAATCGTTGCGGAGGTACTGTTGACGACAACTGACCCAAGCAAAACCGCAGTGTGTACCCGCTCTATCGATGGCTGGTCCTACATATTTATATAGTCTAGATGTGTGCCGCCCTTCAAGGGTATCGTACATATTTTTCGTGAGCATCGTGCAACCCTGCCCCTCAGTGTCTGACTGTTAATAGGCTTCTGTCCGTAATACTCGTCGCTGGTGTGTTATGTCTCCGTTTACGTATCCGAATGTGCTAAGATGATCCTCAAAGTCATACTTATCACGCGAACATACGCTCTCTATGAACGCAACAAACTCGTTTTGTCATTCATGATGGTTGTAGGCCTCGCCGCCTTTGCCTTCGCTCTTGTGAGTTGTTACAATTTCAATGTACTGCAAAGGCATCACAAGGAAATGCAGACCATTTTAATAAGGAGGGAACACCATCGGGATACGCTGGCCTTTCAGCTGAAAACAATTGTATGCCCTTTGCCGAATCCGCATGATTCGTGCGCTATTGTGTTTTCTGCCTTGCATGTGCTCAGCTTAGGTCATTTTTTTATGATAGGAACCGACGTGCGCGTTCACATCTGTCGCTTTGTCAGTGTCAACGCTGATCTGAATATATAAATAGGTATAGCAGCTGCCTGGGGTGGCATGGTATGCATCTTCAAACCAATCTATTTGCATTTATTCCGACTTGAATTTCAGCTCGTCTTTGACGTCATGATCTTCATGCTTACGCTGTACAAAGCCTTGCGGTATGAAACACGCACCGGGAGCCTTTTCGGCGTTTTGCTTCGCGATGGTGCGTCTCCGTTGGTCTAATTCTGTTCATTTTACTCAAATTCGTCAGGCTCTATGTACTTTGGGTCCGTTCCCCTGTAAATCGCTCTTCAAGCACTAATTTGACACCCCGTCCAGCATAATGACTACCGTGAACGCCATAAATATTGGAATCTACGCTATGGTACTTCATTTTATTCAAGCCGACGCTACTTAACTTCAAGCGCGGTCAATCAGGGCGGCGTAAGCTCCAGATTAACGAAATCTCCGCGTGACTCACCCCTTCCCTTCTCAGCCGATACTGAGCGGCTCAGTAACAGCGATCGCAACAGCGTACGTTCCGTCACGTCCCATTTATTAGGTCTGAGCCCTCATCCGCAGTCTTTCCTCGGTTTTGATAAATCGGTTAATGTTGAACCTGCGCGATCCGAAAATCCTTCGACTGGCGCAATGAAACCGCACCGCAAGAGTCACGACGGAGAACTTACCTGCGATGACAACTTTGATGGACACAGACAATGGAATGGACCCGATGTGGCGGGAGGATTTGGAGGAAGGTGTAGATCGTAGGCATAGTGAGTACGAAATGCAAGCAATGGTATGTCCGCTTCAATGATTTTTTTCTCGTCTGGCTGATTGGCCCTCTAGCCGATATCTGGCCATCGATGAACCTTGCGCTCCAAGATTGTATCAATAATTATAATGGATGAAACATTGCTGGCTAGTCTGGCTTCCTAACGTTATTCCACGAAAATAACCAGTCTCGTTGCAACCCGCCCTATCTTGGCATTTTTAATTGGTAACCCACCTCAAACCTGGACATTCTCATATCCATTTTCAATTCCCTACAACTTCACCCGATATATGTAATATCTGAGGGACTATTGGGAGAAATAGGGTTAAAATCTGTCATGTACGTACGGTGGGCGTGCGCAGAGGAACAGGGGGAAGAGGTGCGGAAGGATTCACGATGAGGGCGAGAATTACGAAGAGAAGCGCGAACCGGCTGGTGGAGAGGGATGCTGGCGCAAAAAAAAAGCCAGGAACATGGGTGAGAATGAGGGATGCGACGGAGGAACGAAAGAGGGTGGATCATAGTCAAGCAGAAGAGTTCAGGGCTGTGCGCGAGAAATAAGGAGGACACGGTGAGGAAGAGTGGACGACGAAAGCGTGTATGAAGGAAAGGAGTCCAGTGCCTCAAGTCCAAGTCCACTGCAACGACGAAAGTAAAAAAAACGAGCCAAAAAACTCACCTCATCGAGATCCATATCCGCCCCTCCCAATTGTTGACCAATTCACTCACTTCTCTACTGACTTGCTATTACTGACTATCTAATTAGGTTTTTTACTTGCTTACTTGCAATTTACAATTCATTACATTTTTTTCCTGACTACGGATGGCATTACATTTATTACTGACAACTTAACTGTTATTATTGTTATTAACTACAGTCGAAGCTGTCATAGGCCATAGCTGTCATAAGCCATAATCTGTTATACCCCATAGGTTTTGGCTGTCCACCAAGTTGGTGCCATATTACAGCTAATTGCAGTACCGAAGGCATGAACAGAAAAATTAATGTTTTCGGTGGATTTCGATCTTTGCGACCGATTTGCCCATAACTCTCTGAGTTTTTCACGGATCGAGCTGAAACCTAGCTAGATAATTTGTACTAATTCATACGCAATTAGTGATCGAGAGGGAATTTTAAAAATATCATATTTTGTATCTTGACAAATAGTGGTCCAAAAATTTGCATTTTTCTTGGACTCCAGAGGCTTTGTGGGTATGTATTTTATAGAGCACTCAGTCATCTCCAAAAAAAACCTGGCCCCATCACAGCAGCGCAAGTTACGTTGTGTTTCGCTCAATGTTTAATTGCTATACCTTTCAGCTCTCATTAGCAGATTTCCAAAGATGAAGCCGGCCCTATTCATAAGGATGATGAAACGGCCGGTAACCTTATTTATCCTGGTAAAATCAGTTGACGCCCGTTTAAAACAGAAATTCATGGTCCGTGAGCTTCCAGGAGGATCCGAAATAATATGAAAGATACCCGCTATCTATAAGAATTTGAAGCACCATGACACAGATGAATTCATGGTGAAGATACGAAAATACGAATATCGAATTTACGCATCAACGGCAAGCGATGCCGAATGTTGCCACCATCAATCAAAGTTTGGTGAAAGTTTGCCAGTTGAATGTTGAACCTCAGCTCATAGCAAAACCGTGCAAAACCGATGATATGAATTGGGGAAAACAGTCAACCAACTTTCGTGTGATACTTACTCCGACTTCTCTCAAGTCTCGAATTGAGCCAATGGCTAACTAACTTTTCAGTCCCCACATCGCTTGTATGCTTCTGTCACTAGAAAGTATCTTTATATCTGGATATTTACATGAAAGTAAAGACAGCCAAGTGAACCACAGGACGGCCCAGCACAGCCAATGACTCAGGATGTTTACGTGGTCCGCTCTCTCATAGTCATCCACAATCACATATTTAATCTTGGCGACATGGCAAAACCTTATAATACAAAGTAATAGCAGGTCATCTCCATCAAACCGGGGCAATTTCTAGTCAAAGTTTGGAGTCTTCCGAGTGTATAAAAAAGTGGCCAGGAAATGCTGATAAAGAACAATTACCTGAATAAATTTAGGAATTGTAACACCTCTCCTCTCTTCTTTAAGAATCCACAAACAGATGAAGGATCCAATCGACTCACGAAAAGAGTATTAAGGTATGGGCGCAAATAAATGTCCACCCCATGCTTGTCGGAAAGTATGAGTGAGTACAATACATCAACACTTGTGGAGAATAGCTCGAGATGCGTGAGACCTGGCAAATGTTCGAAGATAAGATGCATGCAGAGAGGATTGCATGCCCACCCCGAGTATGTGAACGAGGTCACAACATCCATCATATCTGCGCATTGGATAAAGGTTTCCAACTCCTGCTCCAGCATGGCATGGACATGCAACGAGAGACCCGATGCGCATCTCATCTTAGGCAATACATGTTTGAACAATGTATGACTGCCAAAACAGACCTAGAGGTCGGTGAGGAAATCGAGGCAGGGCATAAGCATGTTCATGATAACTGGTGGGTTCGAGCAACGGATGTTGATGTCGACCAATTTTTGCAAGCAGCACTCCCGCAAATAAATCGCTAAATCGGCTCACGTAAAGGTGACACGGTGGCCCATGTTTCGGAGAACGAGAACACATAAGCGAGGAAAGGGGCGTGACATAGGCCAGTTGATGTCGACACCGCGCAAGCAAAGCATGGTGAGCGCAGGCATGTGAAGAGGGAACGCAAGCACAGAGTCAACGGCTATTCAATACAGTCCATGAGCAAGGTACAGTTTAAAGTCCACGTTCAGAGCGTAGAGCCTGCTAAAAATGTTGATTTCGAAAATGCCATGCATATCCTAGACTAGAACATGACGGCCGCAGAAGATGATACATAGAACCTTGACCTTGGAAAAAAAGGGGCAAATGCGCGAAGGACCCCCACCGAACTTGACCCGTTTCCATGTACACCCGTCACAATGTCCATCAATCCCCTCACACCATAAGACGAATCCGACCGACGAGAGAAACCTGTTTGCTATGAGGCAAGGAGTGCAGGAATGGCCAAGGAACAGTCGTGCGAACCTGTAAATGCTCCCAAAACTCGACATTGTCCAAAACTATGGCCTCCATTTAAAACATACGAGGTGAAGCCGATCCAATAAAAAAGTCCATTCGAACTCACCGCTCTCCCTCAACATAATCCATATACTAAGGAGAATGGTCTCATACAGCAGACAATAGATTGACATCCCCTGAAAGGTCAGTATTATTCATTGCGCACGCCGGAGAGACCAGACCCACTTTCCACTGCAGCTTCCACGGACATTTTTCAATTGTCTGTCGACTCGAGGGGTCATAGCAAACCCATGCGACAACGGATTAAGACGGTGATATCTATGGGGGATGTTAGCAGTCAATTGGCATCTTTGCTCCGACGATTATCTCACCTCTCAAAAGTATTGAACTGGGATAAAGCTATGGCTACACTTCAACTCCCGCATCGCTTATATGCTCCCATAGCCACAAAGAAAGCCAAGCAAACCAAGGCACAGGGCATGACAAATGAAGTTTACGACGAAAGTCATATATGACCACGTAAGCAATCTTGGCAAACTTCGCCAAATCTATAATAAGTAAACGAAGTATCAGGCCACCTCCATCAAACCAGGGCAATGGTAATCCCATGCCTAGTCAAAATTTTGAGGCTTACGACTGTACAAAAAAGTGGTTAGGAAGCGCTGATAAAGAACGATTACCTAAATAAATTTAGGACTCGTGACGGAAGTTTTATGACGGCTTATGGACAAGAAGTTATCCTAAAATGCGGAGTTAACAGGCCATTTACGATCACTCCTTCTAACCTCCTGTACATAAGCCGTTATAAAACTGCCGTAATCCGCCTACGGTTTGACATAAGAAGCGGAAGGACCTGCTGAGAGGCATGCCGTAACCAGGCCCTGAACCCCCAAAAAAAGAGCGGGTGTATGGGCGCGAAAAAGCGCGGAGAGTGAAGGGGGATGAGCGCAGAAAAGACACTGGGCGGAAGCAAAGTCGGATGAGGTGGCTGTGTTGATCCGATTCGGTCTCTTATGATCAGCTAGCCGATGGATGGATCATCCCGGATTCCTCCTCCGCTGCCTTGCCTTTCACCCAGGCCGCCTTGCAAGCTCCCCTACCGGGTTGGCGCTAAATTACAGGCTACAGCACTGATTCCAAATTCCGCGGCCACTCCGAAGATTCCCCGCAAAAACCGCGAAAAGTCGGCCTTTTTAAACACAGTTACAAGCGGTCGATGGTGCGAAGCCTTGACTTGAGCTTCTTCAAAATCTCGATTTTTCAAATGTGAGTTGCTTCCTCTCATATAGCCAGCTGAGTGCTACTTATTGTTCAGTAGATGCTTATATCGGATCATTGCATTTCTCATATCTCAATCCCACCAAAGTCAATCCTTCCGTTTAAGAAACAGAACCCGAACTGTGGCAGTCTGGGAACCTTTTTGGCCGTACTGTGATTTCATTGCAGTGGTGCCTAAATTAGCTTGTCAAGGTTACTACCGACAACTGCCGCACGTCGAAGCATAAGTGAGAGCCCCAGCGATCCGTCACCTATGGCATGTCTTCGGCACAGTACAGCAAAGGAATTTTTGGTCAGCCATAACGACGGAACAGAAATTTAAAGCGGAGCTTAAAAAGGTTCAACCGTAACTTTATAAAGAGTGTGACACAGAGGGTATGCATAGGATAACCCCGTGTATCATTGCGCACTGTGACCAATTTGCTTATTTCCCCCGCCAGGTGGAGCGACCACAGCGGAGTATACTGGTACTACAACCCCCAATCCAGAGAAAGCAAAGCAATGGATACTCGGTACCGATACCGCTCCGCTCTTGCACTTGCAACTGGGGAAGTCATGGCGTTCTTAACAATCCTCGGATATTTCATTTCTTATCAGGTGCATCCGAATTGTCTGAGTCAACTTCATGTTTCCTGCTTCCACTCTACCTTCAAGATATTCTCACCGACTTCGTGTAAACTCCCAACATTTGGAACGAGTCCATATTGAGAACGCGCCCCTGCGCAGATCGCCCATTGTCATTTATAGGACAACCATCCTCCGGATTGATACGTAGGCTCCTTCGTACTTATTTACTCTCCATGTTGTGTTTTCTCTTCTCTATTCATTTCTCCTTGATAAGACTCTGATCACTTGTGTCCTGCCTCTGGAACGTCCCGTCCCCTCCAGTGTGCTTATTATCGACGTTACGATCTCAAAGAACTATGTGTGAATTCTTCAAGCTTTTTATCATTCACTGCCTTCTAGCCTTAGTTGAGTCTAGGCACCCTGGACATACCTACACACAGATCTGTGCCTAGGTAACTAGACACAGTCTATCTAGGTCTGTTTATGCTCTTTGTAGGTCTGTCTACATCTGGGTAGGTCAGATTGGGTCTGCCCAGCTCAGTTCGGGTCAGTCTAGGTCGGTACAGTACCTAGACAGATCCGCCATCTACTTGTCGCTCCAAAATAAGTTGTTAAACATCCTCCCACAATGTATACAAGCATTTTAGGACATGGGAAATAGCGCAATCTGAAAGAAAGATCCAAACACAAAACCCGATGCGTGATGGCAGGATCTTGGTTCTGAAGAAGGTTGAAGTTGATGCGTCGATGATGAACGTGACCCCCAACTCACCGTGATCAAGATTTTGGAAGAAAAAGCATGAAAGTATGTTTGTTCTACCCTGAATAGGCACCTACACTCACCCAAACTGACCTACACTGATTTACGCTAGGCCAGACAGACCAAGTCTAGGGACCCCTAACTCACCTCCACAGAGGCTACACAGACCTGGCAACTCCTAGGCAAAATATCTGTCTAGGAGCCTACACAGGGTCTGTCAAGCCGTGTTTAGTCACTAGACTGACCCTAGACAAAGTTAGGCCCACTGAGTCTAGAAAGGGTCAGAATGCAGTGATTCGGACCCATTCCGGGATTCGACAACATGCCTTTGATATAGAGAGCATCTGTCTCTACAACTAGTTTCCTAACTCCTAGAAGCCAATACTGCATGCCTTGAAGTGCTCTCTTCAAGCTGTATAGCTCCCTCTTAGGTTGTGAAAACCTTGCTTCTCGGTCATTAAGCAGAATTGAGGAGAATTTTTAAGAGTCTATATGACAATTGTTTAAACAATTGCATCTAGACGCAAATGATCGCTTAAACACCCGATTAAACTAATCAGGTTTAGGATGCTCCCAGAACCCATTGCCGGTTTAAACTGGTGTTTAAACTGGATTAAAATGCCAAAAAGCGCAGCCAAGCAGATTTGAACGTCGGACCAAAGGCCGATGTAAAGCACGCTCTTAACCACTATGCCAGGCCACTTCTTTATTATGACATGATAATGCTCAACATCATGACAACATGGCTACCGTTACTGAGCAACTATTGTTTCGGCCACGAGACGAGTAAACAGATCATTTTTACGCTGCTGCCCATGGCCGGGCAAAGCGTTAAAGGATGAATGCCCGTTATGTACATCCAACAGGACTAATCTAATATTAAGTCTTCCGGTGCGGAAGCGACTGTGTCTGCAAATATTTGTGCCTCCTTGGCTCGTTGCTCCCGCACAAAGCGGTTAAGGTTGGCGTCGTTTCCCAATAACTCCTTGTAACCGGTTCCAACGACGAACTGTTCGGCTTCCTCTATCCTTCGCTGATACATTGCTGCCTTTTGTCTCGCGTACGCCTTTGCGCCTGGCCAGTCTGCCGACTGTATCTCAGGCGAGACTGCTATCCCTGACGTTTGCCTCATAGCGGCCTCCATGTGCGCAGCGCTGAATTCTGGTTCTGGCAGATCCAATCTTGTTCTTAAACCTTCGACCCGTCCGTCGCTGCGACGGGGTGACGGGCCGTCGCAACGTGCCGGGACCCGTCCGTCGAGCTATTTTGCGAGGAGTTGAGCCGGATGGGTACGGGACGGGCTAACCCGTCGACGGGTGACAGGTCGGCCAAAAGGGGCCTAGGAATATCGGCAACCAAAATTTGGATGTTGTAGCAATAATGTTTGCAAATGCTATACATGGTGGAAAAATCTCATCCTCATATGCGGGACAAAATTTGCGTTCGAGGGAGGGCAACAATAGTTTCCAAATAAGGCATATGGCTAAGCCCATTGACGCAGCAACGAATTGAAAGCAGGATTTTTTTCAAGAACCTAGGGCGGGCGCATGGACTGCATAGCGTGTGCCACCAGCTCTCGCGGGTATTTGCCACGAGGGGGCGATGCGAGCGATTTGCTTTGCCTTTCATTCGTTTTTCTGGATTTTCGTGGATTTTTGCCGTCTGGCAGTAGGCGACGAGGAGGTTCGGTCGCGTTCGCCTCGACGTCGGGGCCGGTGCGGCTGTGGGCGGGCGGCGCTTATGCTTCTGTGGGCGCAGAGCAGAGCAGGTTACCA
Source organism: Mycena rebaudengoi (assembly GCA_029282285.1). NCBI lineage: Eukaryota > Fungi > Basidiomycota > Agaricomycetes > Agaricales > Mycenaceae > Mycena > Mycena rebaudengoi. Next base: position 109,656 of record JARJCX010000127.1, read on the forward strand.
CCCAACTCGACTACTTGTCTGTCTCTGTGCTATCGGACGCCCACGACATGTCCCGCAGCCCCTGCCTACTCCTGTGCCCTTTGTCCATCCTTCTATTTATCCCTTCCTTTTTCGCCATTCATTTTTTCATCCTATTACGCATGCTGTTTATGACGACCTGCCGAACCAACCCCCCTCAGAACGACGACGGCGACGCCGTGCCTGAAGTGAATCTCCCGGTCGGTGCCCCGGCTGCTCGGCGTGGCCGCTCATCCTGTGCAAGTTTCGTCGCGGTTCCGACTCCGACTTTATAGGGCGTCAGGCTTGAGCTCTCATGTATGCTTACGCTCTGACCCGCCCTTTCCTTCTCCTCCTTTCGTTGTCTGATCTTTTTTCTTCCAGTCTCTTTTCCTTCCTCCTGCACGCCGCACGCCGCACCCCCACGCCCACCATTGTACCCCCCGCGTCGTGCTCCCACACCCACACGCGGTACGACGCTTCGGATGGGCCCCGCGCGACGTTTTCGACGCCCCGCGCGTTGTGGTGGGCGAAGAGCCGCGTCGACACCGATGACGGCGCGGCCGCCCCCCTTTTCTGTTCTTCCACTCTCTTTATCCCCTCTTCCTCCATTGCACACCGTACATCGACGCTCACCGTGTCATACCCCCGCGTAACGCTCCAACACTCGCAGCGGCGTATCTCACGAGACATACACATCAGGATGGCATGTGGCGTAGATCCACATTGCGTTCAGGCTCACGATCTACGGGGGTATAGCGTGCAACCCTTTTTACGCTTTTTATTTCTACATTATCTGTTCGGTTTGGCTTCATCCTTCTTTTTTTTCTTCATGTTTGCAAGCTTTTTTCTGCGTTTCGAGGTCTTTTGTTAGTGGGATGTGAGGCGATTGCATGTGTGGCATGGGGTGTCCAGCTGGCCTTGTTTTCTCTTCCACACCCTACTGATGAAGACTCAAAGCCGAGTCTCGCAGTCGCAGTTCAAGGTCAGGAGGTATGATCCGGTGGTACGTTAGGAGCTCCGTGGCTGTAAATGGAGCATAGTTGTAGGCATACTGTGCGCTCATGGGAGTCGAAAAAGCTGCGAACGAAGGATCAGAGTGGAGGAATAGGACTGGGGATATGCAAATGGGGATGCCGCACAAACATATACAATATGATTCAATAGATTTCGTTAAGAGAACAGATAATAAGCTTAACAGATACTGAGCATAGGGCATCCGTTTGCCCTAACGCAAGCCTCCTCATCGGATAGCACGCTTGCAAGCGGCTACCACCATTTGCCGATCGCATCACTCTAGCATCGTTCTCAACAAACATGCATTCAAGTCCTCGTAAAACGGATGGCCTAGGGAGTCGAGATATGTTGGAGGCGAAGGCGATGTCAGTTCACCTTAAAGATAATCCAGCAAAAGATTGGGTGGCTGCCGTTCAAAATGGGTCTTTAAGAAATCAAACGAGTTCATCGTAAGTTCGGGTGGAGTTCGGGTGGGTGGTCCCACCGCCCGTTGCACTTGGAAGAGCTAATCAAGTATTCGACAAGCTTTCCGCACTACCAAGTCGCAGCACGTGGCCGAGTTCCTTTCCTCACCGCCGTGCGCATATTGACATCCGGACAGTTCTCCAAGTTGAAACACCCGAAATTTGCGACCTGCGAAAAATGAGGCATATACTGTAACCACTCTGTGTCTTGCATCAACTATAGACCTTCATTCCCGGCCATTCTGTCTCATTCTATCGACCCATCTGCAACCTCCATCTTTCCGCATTCATAGATCTCAAAGCGGATCAGCTTCCTCCCATCATGTCGAATCTGGCCGAATCCCTGCACTGTGTCGCTCCTGCTCGGTCCTCCCTCCCGCTGCCCATGAGCGTCGATGCCCAAGACGTCCTGGTGGATAGCTGCTACAGTCGAGCCGGAAAAATCCAAGAATGCCTTCTTTCTCCGGCGCCTGCGGCCCCCTTTCCATGCCTTGCTCCTACCCCGGAAACCCATGCATTGCCTATGAGTGCCATCTCGATGGGGAGTACCCGTAGTCGACGAGAAGATGCTTCTTTGTGCCTCGTTGTGGATTCCGCCCCGTTCGCGTCTGTCATACCTCCCGGCCATCCTCTCAATCCCATGTCATCGAGTGCCTGCGGACTTGTATTGCATGGCTCGGAACCGGTGGAGAAGGGTGTGCCCTCCGTCTGTTGCCCGCTGGACATTCCGGGGACCACCGGGGTATTTCTGCGCGCTGGCATTGCTGACACCGTTCCCGAGATTTTGGCACCCACGCACGGACCGCTGTCACCCGTCGGATCTTCCGGACTACCTTCCGCATTGACCCGCATCGATGCCGTGCCGCCGAATTTGTTACTTTCCGCCTTCTTGCTCATCGTCTCGCTTATATCAGTACTACTGGCTGTATTCTTGCGCTCAATCAAAACTGGCTGTCTTTCAGATCTCAGACTGCTTGGCTCCGGGTCCGTTTCTCATTCTCAGATACTAGGTATAATTGGCTCCCGTTATGCTCGATCGTGCGCCCCAGGGAGTGGATCAGGCTCTTCAAATACTCCGATTTTGGGTCCCACCACGCGATCCCGCACTTTAGCTGAACGAACGCCTGATCGGGGAAACGGTGATGAGCCTGAACCGCCGCCTCATACACACGAAATTCAAGGAAGTAGTCGCCGACGTTCCAATGTGACGCGCGCTACTCGAGCCGCTGAAGATGTGAAACTGATGTTCTGGAATGTGGGCCGTGCTTTCACTCTTAAGCTTACCAGTTCTGAGTTTCGGGGATTTGTGTATGAGTGCGATATCATGTTCTGCGCAGAGACGGACATGCTGCCTGGCGAAGATGAGCCCGCAGAAGTTCCTACGGGATATACCCTCGTTTCGCATCCTAGACAGCCACGCCTGACTGGAGTGCGCCGCGGTGGTGGGGTTGCACTCCTAATCCGCAACACATTCACGTTCACGAAATCTGAACTCAGCTCCTCCGATATTTTGGTTCTCGATATGGGCTCCATATGGCTTATTGGTGCCTATATCCCTCCTGAGGGCTCCCGATGGCAAGGTTGGACCGACACCGAGCCCAAACAAAAACTTTGGGAGACAATTGCACTCTGTACGCAAAACGAGGATAAATATGTGGCACTCTTAACGGATCCGAACGCGCGCACAGGGTCTTTTCAGGCTGCGTCCGAGATCGAACCGCGCTTAGGTTACATGCAGGTCTCATCTCGCGGTATTGATTGGGTCAAACGATGGGTAAGAAACTCTGCCGACCTGGTCCACAATGCACGTGGTAAAGAACTGCTCATAGAATGCGATCGAAATGGGATGTGCATATTAAATGGTACCTCAATAGAAACCTCTTCACCTGGCCGTCTAACCTCCTGGCAACCGGGAGGCGAATCTGTGATAGATTATGCTATTGTCTCCGAGAGTCTACTACCGTTCGTCAAAAAATTCGATGTTACTCTTCCCGCTCCCATTGCAGATGATGATTGGTCGGATCATATGCGCATTTGTCTCACCCTCGACAGTAATGTCTTCAATCAGACTCCCGTTCCTCCTCGTAAGCGCCAGGAGCAGCCCGAGTTCTCTGGTTCTGAGCACATAGACGAGCTGTACAGGATTACAATGAGTTCAAAGCAAACTGGGAATGAAGCATTGACATCATTGTGGGGACCAGTGGTGTCAGAATCAATTCCTATCCGTGTTCATGTCGAGGGTGCTACTGCGAAGGGAAAAGAACCCGGCTCTGCGGGTTCTGGAATTTATTTCGGCCCAGGTTCTCAGTTGAACATGGCACTCACCACACCGGGACCCGAGCACTTGACCGCGGATCGCGCACGAGTGTTTGCTATTCATGAGGCAGTTCGACTTGCCCCCAAGGAAAAAAGTCTCCTAGTATTCTGTACTTCAAAAATGATCATAAGACAGATTTGCTATTCTGCTGCAAAGAACATGCAACTAGGGTGGCCCGGTCGAAACGGGGACATCTTCAAGTCTCTGGTCAAGCTACTTGCTGGGAGAAGAGCAGATACCTGTTTTGTTCATGTGGAATCTAAGGCGGATAACGACGCGAAACGTGCAGCATATGCACTGGCAAAGTCAGCCCTCAGCATACCGTTTACTGGCGCAGTTTTTGCTCCATTTACAGGCCCTCAGCCACCTCTCGGAATGCCGTTGACTCAGATTTCCCGCCAAACGCGAAAAGTTTACACCGCCTTGGAAGAGACTTCCCCCGTTAAGCCCAAGCTTTGGAAAACGGGGGAAGAAGTCCTTGATAGAGATGCTACCCAGAGTCATCGGGGCCGCGCCAAAGTCGATGCTCTGCAGTTTGGCTTGAGGCAGAAACTCCTTGCATGCAGTAAAGAGTCGCCAAAAGCCACCTGGGACTTCATTCGCTCTCTCACGGATCCTAGACCGAAACCAGCCAAAGTCTCTGTTAGTGCCCTCTCTGATGACTTCGAGGCTCGGTTGAATTTTCCGCAAGTAACACCACCTTCAGTCAACACGGAAATATTGGCTTTCAATGCCCGAATGAACCGTGACTTGATTCCTCCTCCTGATAATTCGCCCGGGTTGTCTTGCACTCGGGATATCACCCTCGATGAGGTGGAAGCTATGAAGCAGCATATTAAATCGCATGGTATCGATACAGCGGCAGGAGTGGATGGTTTTACCCACCAAGATTGCGTGGACATTCCAAACGAGAAACTGCTCGAATTCTTTCTATATTGCCTCAAACACCAGGATATGCCACGAATGTGGCTGATAGCTCTTTTGATTGGAATTCTTAAAAAAGGCAAAGATCCAACAGACCCATCGAGTTATCGCCTTATTGCGCTCGAGTGCTGCATGTTGAAAATGCTGACTTTGATCATTGACCGGAGAATTCGGGAAGCGGCGGAGGCTCTAAAATTAATTCCTGTTTCCCAGAACGGGTTCCAAGATCACCTCCGAACAAATGACAATGTGTTTGTTCTGTTGTGTCTCATAGATAAGGCGGAGTCTCTTGGGAAACCACTCTATGTCGCATACCTTGACCTGAAAAACGCGTTTCCAGGGACGGACAGGTCGACGTTTTGGGTTAAGCTTGCTACGATGGGAATTTCAGGCCCAATGATTGAGTGGCTGAAGATACTCTATGAGCATATCACTTATATTGTGCGCCTTGACGGCCAGTTTGCTCCTGCGTTCAGGTACCTGCTAGGAATCCTCACAGGCGACCCAGGTTCTCCACATCTTTGGAATCTTTTCATGTCCGATTTTTGTCTCCCTTGGCATCCGGAGGATATTGAGTTGAATGGCTTCCCAATTGCCAATGTTGAACATGCCGACGATATCATGACGGCCTCAGGTTCCTCCTCGGGCTTCCAGAGTCACTTGAATGCTGCACAAATCTGGGTTAATAATAACGCCTGTGAAACGTCACTTGTCAAGTGCCTTGTGCAAGTGTTTGGCCCAAGACAGAAATATTCTCCAACTTTTCATCTGGGTGGGAAATCGATTGAACGAGTCGAGAAAGCGTGTTATCTCGGGATCTGGCTCCAAACAGGAACCAAATTTATTTGGAAGGAACACTACGCACTCAAGGCTAAAAAAGCGGCCACAATGGCCAATGTTCTCCTCGGACTCGATTGACAACAAGCCAATGCTCCTGGTCTCCGATCCCCAAACATATGTTCCAGCCAATGGTGTTTAGAGATTGGGAACGCCGTATTCATAGTCCGGATCAACTTATTTCGTTGGCGTGACAACTTTTTAGCCTATCTTAGTTGGCTGTGGACCTTCTTCGGAAGTTGAACACGCCAACTTGTTGCTTGCATGCATTCTGCAAAGGGACACTCGTACGACGACTGACTGTGACTGGTGGATTGCGGGGATTTTACCTGGGAGGAGAGAACTCCTCCTGTACACTTGCGCACTCCGCTCGTGGTCAGGTCCTACGGGTTTCAACCGCATATCCTGCCTTACAAGCGGCCAGCCAGCTCACAGCAAGTTTTAGTATGCACGACCCCCTGGAATGGTGTGTGCTCCGTTGACATCCTGTAGATCTATGTAAGGATAACCACCCATACATACCTACTTGTTTGTCTTCGGTAGACTCGTTGTTCAGACATTTGGACCACATGAGTATAATAAATCCCCCCCCCCCCCCCCTCCCCCGTAAATCCTTCAGCAAATTGCACCCCGAGGAAGACAAGCATCAATAGAGGGCTAGGCAGGTCCCCGACCATTGGCAAAGGATTCAGAGGAACATTTAAGTACTCACTTTGCAGCATCGCAAAACAGTGTAAGGAGGGCATACTTTGGTACCAGGACAGCCTTGACGGCTTTGAATGGTACCAGCGTAGGCGGTAGTGACGGCAACGAGGAAAGAGACGACAGTGGTGAAACGCATATTGGGCTTATGGATGTTCTATGGAAGGGAGGAATTAGCGAGAGGCTTGGCCGAGAGGACACTGGAGGGAAATAGTACCTCTCAACAGATGGATGCGAACGAGGGCGAGTAGAGAGGGGGGTTTTACGACGAAGGTACATTAAACCAATCGAGCTTAAGTTACTGAAACTGCGGGCGAAGGGCGGAGTAGTACTGTCAATCCTGTCATGACAGAAGATACAAGCGCGCCAAGACACAACGTACAGGCCCTATCTGGGCTTGAAGCCCGTGAGGAGTGGAACACATTGCGGCTAGTATTCTGTTGATTCTAGTCAGTGATGAGTGGTGATGCACCGCAGCACCATCAGCTGAAAAGTCGCCAGCTTTCTAGAAAATATTCCTCCTCCAACAACTTCCTGAGCAAAAGCAAGACGGACACCAAGAAACCATCCTGCACTCCGTTTTGCTTTAAATGTCAAGCAGCAGGTCGGGTATTATTCCCTCCCATACACAGGGTAGTTGGTACGTAAATATATTCCCTAAAAGCAGTCGTCCTCGCCAAATTAATTGCTGTCGTACATAGGCAGGTAAGGAACGGCCTAATTAGATTTCCCCGAAAGGAAGTTACGTGACTAATGAACGGCTTCGCTCGCGCTCCTCACCACTCGTGCACTACCCTGCAAACAGCTTGATTTCAAACATGAACAAGTATACACATTTTATTGCCACATGGCACAAAACAGAACCACATGGGATGGGTAACTGGCGCAAGAGGCCTATTCATTACCTGCCCGCGCCTGATATTGTGCAACAGTTCCTTTTCACCTCTCCAAGAACCAACTTCAGCACCTGGATGAATCCAGCTCCAGTTGGCTTAAGCCAAACTTGTTGCAGCCAACTTTTTGATCTAGTTTCGCTTAGGCTTAAGCTGTTCAATTAGCAGTATATAGACAGCAGTATTAATACATGAGAGCGCTTAAGCCAACACTACTGTACCATTTCGACTGAGTGTTCAAGTGACAGGTGAAACCACCCTCTGAACACTTTTGGTCTCAGTGACGGTGACACAGGAGGATTTTGGCCCAATTAGGGGCTAAAACTGTCAAAAAATCCGGCCTGGCCGTCCCCATATGAGAATTCTGCCCATGAAATGATGAAATGAACACCAAAAAAAATGAACACCTATGGTGACAGGTGACATGGACTGAACACTTGTTCGAAATAGTACAGTAGTGGATAGTAATCTATAGTAATGCTGACATGACAATTTAATTGTCAGCTGACTAACAGATAACTGTCAGGTAGTGACTGACAATCATATTCCTTGTACCGATTTAGGTTACTAGGTCTGAAATCCTTAATTCCAGTTTCGAAAAATACGTCCCAATCATACCATAGCTACCATATCAAAATGGCTTTTGAATTCCAGTCCATTCCTACACTGAAAATGCGGCAAGTGCCATGATGGCAACCAAACTTGTTTATCCCGGTCTTTTCTTGCATGCGAACTTCGAAGCCGGCAGTGAGCACTCAAATTAAATTAACAAGGTCAGTTTTCAGGCAAAATCACTAATTTTGTGAGTTTCCAAATAGCCCTAAAACAACCTTGAGGGATTCCCCAATTGAACCGGCGGTGTCCAGCACTGAAGGATTCTCTTTTTGTGCCACTGACTTGAAATACCGCCTACATTTGGGAGACCCGGGCCGCATTCAGAATGGACAACTCTAAAACCATTATTAATGCTATTGTTCCCACGTTAATGAATTATAAACTGAGAAATTCATGTATATGTGGGATTTTCACACACTTCACTGTGTGATTGTGGCTGCCGCGCAGGCTGTAGAAAGATATTTTCGCTCGCTGTAGCTCGTCTTAGATTAGGTCTTGTTTAATCTAATCTTCTTTAATCGGGTATCTCCGAGATGCCCGAGATGCCCGAGACTTCCTTCACTGCGCGCGCAGAAAGTAAAGATTTGGCGCACATTCAATCTATATTTTGGCGTGGGTGCTAGAATCAAGGCATGCCACTAACATACTTTGTGTGCGCGCTCATCTATTCATTTAGCGCGCATGCTCCTTTTTCTGCGCGCGCGCTGGACATTTTCTCAGATTACGGCGCGCCGAGAGTGATCCGCGGGCGCGGGAATTATTATACAATTTGAACAGCATAGTGCTCAATGACCCTTTGTATACTCCTTTCTCAGGCCACGAGACTGGTTTCATTGTCAGGACCTTCTTTGCAAGTTGAACACACTGATTTGTGGTCTCGCATGCACTCTGCAAAGGGACGACATACGACGTACTGGTGGACACCGGGGACTTTTACCTGGAAGGAGAGTCAAGCTCCTCCCGTACACTTGCGCACCCCGCTCGTGGTCAGGTCCCACAGGGTTATAACCGGAAGTCCAGCCATATAAGCGGCCGGCCAGTCACAGTTTGGCCAGCGTCTTGTATTGCTCTCCCCCTGGAATGTGTTGTGCTCGGGTTGCATCTTGTGGATTTCTAGACGGATAACCACCCTGATAGTTCTACATGTTTGGATTCCGTAAACTCGTTGTTCATGCTGTGGACCACGCGAGTATAATATATCCCCCACCCCCCTAGCAAAACAAGCCAGTGATCCAATGGATTCTGGGCAGGTGGAATGTGGACTCAGGGACAAATATGCAATTTGCGGTGAAAATAGCATGTCTAATACGTCGAACCTTGAGCGGCAGGATGCTATGGACGTTTAAAGAGTGCCCCAATAGGTATATTCCTGTTCACATGCTCTTATTTCACGTTCTCGCTGAAATTCATGTTGGCGGGCCAAGCCGACAAAGTGGCATGGGCTTTGATGGGCATGAACAAATCCCACCAAACGCCCACGCCCACGCCAAAAAGGCCAATTGGCGCGGGCGCAAGCCGTTTTTGCAAGCCAAAAAGTTAACTCTCCTGTGGCAGTCTGCGGCAGCAACGGCACTTTCACCGTGCCCCTCCTATCCTATCCTACAAGCTGAAGTTCACCCTTTTCGTCACCTTCTCGTTCGCCGCTGCATCCCTCGCGGCGAGTATCTTCCCTCCCGCTGGCACCAATATCATCGACGTCGCGTCGTACAAGGCGGCTGCAAATGGAACCATCTCGCTCGCAAATGCCGACGTAACTTCTTCCATGTTTATATTCGCGATCTCACGGCGCTAACCAGCGTAATTATTTCCACAGCGCCGCGAAGGCCTCCAAAAGCGCGACGCTGGCAATGTGTACCTCTGCGTGGCCGCGAACTAGCAGAAGTACTGCGTCTACATCACCGACGCCGGTCCCGGCGAGTGCGTCAACCTCGCGGACGACCTCAATGACCAGGTCTCGAGCTTCGGGCCCGACCCCAACCAATATTGCTATGCGTTCCGGTATGTCCTGCTTCCTGCTGTAACCCGTTCAATCGCTAATTTCACCTTGACAGCAACTACGACTGCGACATCATCAACGACGGGATCGGGCCCATCCGCTCCCTTGGGCTCTCGGACCCGAGCCAGCCCATTAGCTTCGGGGAGGGCGGAGGCGTCAGCTCGTTCAACGATGTTGTGTCGTCTTACGCGTGAGCATCCTCCTGGTTTCCTTACGGGACGGAGGTCCTCCACACCGTTAACGCATGGCGTCCTCGTTGAGTGAAATTAAACTGTCGGCCGAACATGTCCGATCCGACGTTAACAAAAAATAAAAAATCCATGAATTACCGGTAAAAAATTACTATGTCTATGAGTGATTGGCATTTTGAAGTTCCCAAAAATTCTCGCGGTTCTGGCACGGATTCTGATCGTTTGGCAACACCATCATGATGCACATCAAGCAAGCTTTCTGCTTCCGTCCTAAAATTTTTTAGTTTTTATTTTTTTTTTTTTTGTGGAACGCTGATTCGTTAGGAGCGAGAGCATTGCTGCTCCCCTTCCATGCTGTGCGTTATCTTCGACGACATCATCCAGCACTTCCGGGTCGACCTAGTCGTCGGCTCCCGACCCACTAGTTGAGGCCATGGAGTTGGAACCCGGCCAGCCAGAGGAATACCATACCACCCGAGGAAATGCGCAACCGCAATTGTGCCTGATAGGGGGGCTTCGGTCTCCTTGACTCGGGAGATTTAGCAGCAGCGCCACCAAACCTCCTCCTTCAAATCATCAACCGACACCCACTGATACCCGGTCTCCCAAGTCCAGTCTTTTGGGAGATTCTCCTCATTTTTTAAAAATTTGCCGCTCCGTTGTGTGGTACAAAACCTGCGGATATGCCTGAGACACAACCACAGGCTTTGTACCACAGAACGGAGCGGTAAATTAGTAGGGATCTGGAGAACACAAGACTGAGAACCGGGGGAAATAAATAAGGGAATTGAACAAATTGAATTGGTTTTGTGCATGGGTTACCACTTAACAGTCATCATACCCCGCAGGTCTTCCGCATTCTTGTTTTTACCAGTTTTTTTGTGTGTTGTATGAAAAACAGGAGTCTGATGACATTGTGGCATCCTCCCGACTTAATAGCTTTGCGTAACGCGCAAATGTCAGGGGAAAGTGCCATAAAGCGTGTCAGAGACGATTAAGCCACACCGCGAGGAATTGAATTATTGGTGGTGGGTTTGAGATCTTTCTCATTGCTCTACATTCTTAAAAGCTAAATGAATCGTGTTTCAGCGTTCCAAAAGCCATAGCCAAGAAATATAGCCAGGCCGTGCAACGTCACCTCCTATGCATTTCTATAGCAGACGGCCGTGGCGCCGCTCTCTCCCGGCGAAGTCATCGTGCTTACAAGTTTGGGGTACGTCGAAATGGTTAACTTCTTCGTGCCAGGAGCGCGAGAGAGATCGGCGTCAAATAGATTAGACTGCCTGCGCAGGTCCGGATCTCGCTCGGTTTGTGCAAGTAGGAAATTTCTTCGACCACTGCTACCGTGGATCGCTTGAAAAATGAGAAGCGTGTACAACGATGTACTCATTTTGAGTCGCCAGAAATGACACAGGCAAACTCCGACACCAGCAGCGAAACTGCAGTTCCAAAGCAGAGAAATCCGCGGGAGTCGCCAGGTACGAGACACCGAATTAATTCGAACAGAGACACAACAGGACGGAGTGAGGGTCAGGAGTGAAGGTGACGGTCCTGCCCAAGAAGGAATTTCCATAGCCACTGATGCCTCCATTCATTCTCTGCTCGTGACCATGTCCGAAACGATTGAACATTCAATATTCATTTTAGTCAAATGAGCATTTCACGGCAGTGATCCGGAAATTCGAGAAAGAACAGCCTAGAACTCGAATCCGAATTCTTACAGGAAAATTTTCTCTCTGTAAGAACAGTGTTTCTTCCCTGAAAAGAATTTGTCATATGGTAAGATTTTCTCTAATCTGCTACAATTCTTCCTGTGAGGAATTTGCCTAAATTTCTACCTGGGAAGAATTTGATTTCGTCCATCGATTCTTCATAATATAGACGACGAAGAACAAGGAAGAAATAGTCTTACGATGGAAGAATTCAACAGCACAAAGGAGACTATAGGTTCATTTCCAATTAAACAATTTGAACAATACAAATCGACATCAATTCAGCCTCTCAAGGAAACTCTCTCCGGAAGTTGAACTTCTGGTTCGACCCACCGGAGCACCCTCTAAGAACAGGAGGCTGTCCTAGAACGCCGGGCTGTTGGATGCAAAACCCGGAGACGTATGAATTCGCGATTTGACAGCCAACCCCGAAGACACCTCCGGAAGGTACACCGGAGTTACATGTGTCGCAGCTGATAAGCCAATATTGACGCCTGAAATATTATGAGTACTGCTAATATATAAACTGATTCATTGGAATAACTTACTCATCTTCTCCAGTATTGTCGATTGTGTTAAGCTTAAGCGCAGGGGGGGCACGGGGAGCTTGCACAGCAAACACAGCGAGATTGTGATTGGCTTGGTCCCTGTAATTGTATTTACCCGTGAGCTGGAAGGCACGAGATGGAAAAAGCGAAAACATTACTTGATGAGATAGCTCGTGGGGAAGTGCCCCGAATTCTCAACCAAGAATTCGGGGTTCAGGTCGTTCACAGCCTTGGTAATTATATTGGCCCCTGCGGTGTCAGAGGCCACGGCGAGTTCCTTGAGACCGGCATTATCCGCGTAGAGGATGCTGACGGGGTGGCCGTCAAAGTTGGGATTACACGACGCGAAGGATAACGAAGCCGCTACAAGGACTACAAAGGCACAGGAAAGGCGAGTAGACAGCATTGGACGGGCTAGACAAAGATGGTGAGCATCCTCCCGACTTTATAGCTTTGCGTAGCGCGCAGATGTCAGGGGGTGCCATAAAGGGTGCCAGAGCCGGCGAAGCCACACCGCGAAGGATTGAACTCTTGGTGCAGGGTATGAGATCTTTGTCATTACTCTACATCCTTGAAAGCTAAATGCTTCGTGTTTCAGCGTTCCAAAAGCCATGGCCAAGGCAAGGCCGTGCAGCGTCACCTCCCATGCGTTTCTATAGCAGACAGCCACAGCGCCGCACTTCCCCGGCGAAGTCATCGAACGCTAACTAGTTCAGGACGCGTCAAGATGGTTAACTTCACGCCGCAGCGCCGCACTTCCCCGGCGAATTCATCGAACGCTAACTAGTTCAAGACGCGTCAAGATGGTTAACTTCCGGCCACAGCGCCGCACTTCCCCGGCGAGGTCATCGAACGCTAACTAGTTCAGGACGCGTCAAGATGGTTAACTTCTTGGTGCCCAGAGAGAGGGATCGGTGTCAAACACGTTAGCCTGCCAGTGCGGGTCCGGATCTCGTTGGGTTTGTGCAAGTGCGGAATTTTCTTCAACCACTGCTACCATGGACCTCTTGAAAAAAGAGAAGCGTGTACAACGATACATTGACTCGTCAGAAAGGACACTGACAGACTCCGCTAATTCCAGTGAAGACAGCAGTTTCAGCGCCAAGAGAATCCGCGCAAGTCGCCAGGGACGAGACGCCGAATTAATCCAAAAGGAGACACAACAAGATAGAGAGGGAGCCAGGAGCGAAGAAGATGGCAGCGCGTCCCAAGAAGGAAATTCGATCATCAGTGTCGGCCCGTCCCGAGGGCAAGGAGGTTAAAAAGTCCATGCATCCTCGTTTAGAATGGAGGGTACGGTAGGCAGTGGTGGAGCGTCGACAGGGGCGGTGTTGACCCGCGTGTCGATATTAGGACGGAGGGGGGGAAGCGGTTGTTCGGGAAACAAGCACACGTGGGGAAGTGGTGGGAAAGAGGCAGTTGTGAGGGGACCAGTGACGGGCACGTCTTCGGGGCGGCCGAGACGAGATAGTGAAGATGAAGCGCAAAAGCTACTCGTCTGGCCGGGGCCCTACTTGGGGTGCTGCGTCAGCGGGTGCTCCTTGCCGCAGCTAGGAGCCGAACAGGCGTGCACACGTCCGAAGTTGCACGGTGAATTGCACTTGCCAAGGTTATAGTTCCGGCAAGGCCCGGAGCTCGAGGATTGAGGCCGTTTGGACGAAGCTTTGGAGGAGCTTGCGACGTTGATGGCTTTGCGGTGGGGGAAGACGTACGTGCTGAGAAGCGCGAGGTCTGGGGCGCCCCACTGCTCATACTGTCCTGCTGCCATGTCACCCCATCGCCGATTGAAGAACAGTGTGTGATATTCGAACACTGCCGCCCATTCGTACTCCGTGGCGAGTGTCGCGATGTGCGTGAGGTACCGATAAAAATAGACAGACCCAGCGGAGTGGTGGGGGAGATGAACTGCGAGGATGGCAAAGTAATTGTGGAGGGGGAAGGTGACAGAATTGAGATTTTTATAGGCTTTATGCCTTGAGTTGTTCATCTCGAGGGTGCCGGAAGCGCTGAGGCTGTACGTTGGCTCCGAATCTTTAACCCGGGTGTCGAGCTTGTAAAGGTCGGAGGCCTTGAGGTCATGTGTGATGACGGCTGTGATACATGCCGGCTCGATATCGGGGAAGAGGGATCGAATTGGAGGTAACGCACCTGCAGGTGAATGGATGGGCGCCAGAGGCGGGTTAAATTGGGGCGAGAATGCGGGCAGTTCAAACGGCGGCGGCTGCTGCTCAACGGGAGGCATCGGCGGCAGCAACTGAACTGGGGCGGCCGCCTGAGCAACCGCCTGAGATGTCTGAAGTGTCCTGTACAACTCCGCGGCGGCCTCCCGTGCGAGCTGTCTTGCATCCGGCACGGCAAGCAGCAAAGCAATCTGTGCATTGAGATTGTCTATCTTCTGAGAGTCTGTGACGACGACAGGAGGTGGGTTGACGGGTGCGCCGGGGGCAGCGGGGGCGAGAGGTGTAACGGGATCAGCCATTGGAACGGGTTCAGGGAGGACGGGGCTTGGGGGATGTGTGGATGTAGAAGGACGTGGTGCAGCACGTTCAAGGGCCCGAAGAGCAGTGTTCTGAGGTGGTGCAAGAGGTCGTCTCGCGAATCTCCCGTTGATGCAGAATGGCTCAGTGGAAGCCGGGGAAGCCGTGTGAAAGAGAATATGCTCGAGTCCGTTGACGTCGAGCAATGAAAGGGAGTCAAATTATTGTGTGCGACGACAAGTGATCTATGTAAGAACTGCGAGCGCAGTGTGAGAGACGGATACTCTCTCGCTGCAGCTCGCAGGCTATATATACGAGGGGGAGACAAAGATGAAAGGAAAATACGCGAGACACCACGACCCCGGGGTCGTGGTCGCGGTATCTCGCGCCGCGTAGGGAAACGAGGCAGACCAGGGCTTGTTTGCTAACAACGGGCAATCAACACACCACCACATATTGCCCAACCACCTAGAGTGGCTGTGTCTTCTCATCTTTCAGCGCCCACACGGACCTACTCCGATTACCTCGACGCGTCCCCTGCAAACCCATTGGCCTCTCTTATCTATGTAACATTCTACACCCTCAAATGAACCGCTAGGTCTCTAAACCATTGTGGTTCAAAACGCTAGAAGGAGCTTCTGAACACTTTCGAGTAGGTGGTGGTTCAAAGCGCGACATGATTTAGCTCTGAGGACTAATATCTATTATCCTCCTAACTGATTTGCTAGGACAGCTGGAACTTGAATTGCTCCGAGTCAGCGACGTTTGTCGTTAATAGCAGTCATGATCTTGGTCGTAACCTCCTGCCATCTCGCACTCTGCGTCACGTTCTGATCTGGGTGATAGACCTGAAATTGTAGGTCAGTAAATCATTAGACTTGAAGCTACAAGGCACTACTGGCCTTGGAAAGTTGCCGGAACTGTTGGGTATGGTTGAGTTGATTCAGGTCCTTTAAGGTGTCACGCTTTTGTGGGTTAGGGTGCGGAAGGCGCTTGAGGATTCGGCGCCGCAAGCCGAACCATTCAAGCGTCATAAAATCTTCCGCATCTTCAAGGTCCAAGTTGTGCTGCTCCTCTGAACTCGGGGGAGCCGGTGGTGGAGACGGTGAGGGACTACTATTCACATCAACCCAGCAGCCCTTTGGCTTTGGCGGGGGTTTGGGCATGTAGTCTTCATTCTCAGACGCTGAATAGTGTTGAATTGGAAAAAAGAATGCAGGCAATGGGCAGCACTTACAGGCGACATATTCAGTCGTATGCCTTCTGTTCCTACGGGTCTTGATTCCCGGTCCGGGCCTCAAGTTTCGATACCAGAACTCCGTAGCAGATTCAGTTCCAGTCATATCTAGCGCTGCCGCGATTCTACTGCACAAAGAAGAGTACCTTCTGCCGTATCACTGCAAAGCTCGTCAAAGCACGAAAGCTGCTCATTCGGTTCACGAGGTGTCTTGAAGTGACCGCTCCTAATAGCCAGAAAGGAAGACTTTATTCGAATTCAATCACAAACAGAGTATTCCTACTTGGAGTTGCGAGGAGAGGAGCCGATGCACCTGCAGTCTGGGCGCGTGTGCGCGGACCCTAGGTTTGTAATGTCAGTTTCATGAGATTAAACCCTGACCAGGCTTACATTTTCGTCCTCTGGGACCGGAGAAGGTTTGGGTTTCGCTCCGGGGCCGGGCTTAGACTGGTGCGAATAAATAAGTGAGGTAACAACGGAATGGCGGTAAATACCTTGACGTAGTTGGCGCATTTGCGAGCAAGAGCGCGAGAAGTATCATTGAGTAGTTTGAAGACGTCTTCGTAATCTGTGCGGTCGATTGTAACCAGTAGCTGCTCAATAACCACGGCATAGAAGCGCCGAAGCCCATATTCGCCGCCAACGACAACCGCATGCTTCATGTTACCGGCATCAGTGGCGGATTCAAAGGCATCCTCGAGAGATTGACGGAGAGACGAACTGGAATCCAGCTGAAGTGCTATGTTGTCCAGAGGAACATGCATCGCGTTCTGCCGATCACCGACCCGTAAAACAGTGAGCAAGGCGCGACATTTGGACAAATGGTTGAAACGGATTTACAGGGATTTTGTCATCGTATCTTTGGAGAACGTGGGCTAGCTCTCGGAATCCACCCTTAGGATCCCACAGAAAGCGATGGTAGGTGAGTCGGAAGTGGCTCAGACATGTCAGCAATCATTTTAAGGTTTCCTCCAGGAGGTACTCAGTTTCGAAGGACTCAGCAGTTTTCAACGCAAACCCGGCTTTACGAATACGAGCCAGGCCCTCATAGAGGAAGGAGAGGATTGGGAACACCACAGTAAACCCACCAGGACCAAGGCCCAAAGACCTTATCAAATTCCCGTCGCAATTCGGCCCGACTCTTCGCATCCTCGCCGACACTACGGATATGTGTGGCGAGGGCGTTGAGAGACTCGAGAGGGACAAGAACATGCTTGGCCAGCTTGGCGAACAATATGTCCACCGAGAGCTGCTCTGCGACTGTCGAGTCGATGAGATCTGCCAGCAAGGGCTTCATAGAGTTAAAACTCTCTAGGTGAGACAACGGAGTGTGGTCTTCCACTGAAGTGGTTTATTGAATCCAATGAATTGAGCGACGTTACCACTCACCCATTTCTGTTCGTTTGGCATATCCGGCTTGGTTATGTTGCGGGCCAGGCGAAGTATATCGATGTGAGCTTGCGGAAAGGGATCCTACGAGGAGACGTCAGCGTAGAAAGTTTCTCTGTGAGTTTTCTGACGGGTCTTGAGTGAAAACAACTAAACGGCAGGAAAGAAAAAACCTGCCTCTTCTTCGTCTAGCGGGAATTCGAAGCCATCTTCGTCGTGGGAGTCTGCCTGAGCGAGTGCCCAGTCATCAATATAAGATCCGTGCGAGAACACACTCACCGATGGATCAAATAGAGACGCAGATTTCCGACCATCAGCGTCATCCGGCGGGCTTCTCTGGAGGCGAGACCGTAAGTATGGAGGGAAAATCACAGGGGATTACATACGGCTCGCGACTGGGAGTCATTAGTGGCAGTTTCCATCGGTGTTCCAGTACTTGACTATTGTAACGTTCAAAATGTCAAACCCCAGATTACAGAGCAGAATTGAGTGTACCGGTTGTTTAACACTACCCGTGCTGCTTCCTCCACCTTCATCGTCGGCCATTTCGTCATCGGAGCCGCTGCTTTCATTCGCACTAGTGAGGTCATGGTCGGGACTGTCGAGAGTCACATCGACACTCGGGAAAGGAAGGTTTGGAGCAAGAGGATGAAGGGCAATGAAGATAATATTTTTATACCCCGGCCCTGCGTCTCGGACAGGCGCAAGTGTCTGGGCCCTGAGTTTTGTGCGATTAGTAGGGCTCGATATGGGTAAACAAAATGATCACCGAGTCCATGTATCCATCCCAATTTCACCTGTTACTGGGCGCATACGAAAGGTCTGCTTCTTGCTCTGCCTTCCTCGTGCAGTCTTGGTAAAAATTAGATAGACTTCGAGGGCTCTGAAGCCGTAGATACCGAGCTCGGCAACATGAGAAAAAGTAACTTTAACCTTGGCAATAATGTCCTACTGTCCGTGTGAAGCTGGACATTTTTGACGTAGCCGAGGCGATTCAATTCCATGAGCCTGAAGATATGATTAGATGGGAAATAAAAACAAACTAACACTCACTTCGGCGCTGTAGGTTTATTATACTTGTGGCTCGCGACTGCCTTCGCATTTTCGATGAGAACAACACAGTATGATTTGGTTGGCGGTGGCTTCGAGAACTTCCCCTTTGGACGTCGTGCATCCGGGTCACTGTCGGGCTCTGGGCCTTTGCCTTGCGCTTACGGGAATCGTGGGGGTTCAGGTCACCGTTGATCTGGGACTAGATACGGAAAGCTGGTTGATTAATGGTGTTGAGCCAAGATATATTCACGCACCCTTTCCGCAGGATGGAATTTCTTGCTCTGAAACAGTAACCATAGCAGCTTTGTTTAAACAATTCCTGTTGAGACAGGAATTGCCGTTTAAACAGGTGTTTAATCTAATCAGGTTAAACAGATTGATGGCAGTTCAGGGCGGTTTAAGAGGCAGTTTAAACAGTGTTTAAACGGGCCAAAGAGTCCTTTTACACCGAGGTTCGAACCCAAAGCTTAATGGACTGATTACATAAACAACCCAACGGACCAGCAGACATCTGACTGAGCCAACACAAAGTGATGATTGGAGATTATAATGGTGCTTTATTAGGACCGTGGGGCCGGTTACAAAGTGTTGTTGAACTATCCGTTCTGAGATCAACTGGGTTCAAGTTGGGATTAAACATGCTTACAAATGACGGTTGAAACACAACTTGAGACTGCCGGAAGTCCAGGGGCAATGCTGTAACAGTATTATTAACCCTTTTGCAAATAAAATAAAATAAACCTAGTTCAGGAATTAGAGCGTAAAAGATGCATAAATGAAAAAGCACTGCTATCATTGTCCTGCCCCCTATTCTGTCAAAAATGCACATACCCCTCTGGCATCTCTGTCATCAACCAATTTTTACGCTCTAATTCCCGAACTAGGTGTTTGTTTTTTTTTGAAAAAGAGTTAATAATATTGTAACGGCATTGCCCCTGTACTTCCGGCAGTCTCAAGTTGTGTTTAAACCGTCACTTGTAAGCATGTTTAATCCCAACTTGAACCCAGTTGAACTCAGAACAGATAGTTCATCAACACTTTGTACCCGGCCCCACGGTCCTAATAAAGCACCATTATAATCTCCAATCATCACTTTGTGTTGGCTCAGTCAGATGTCTGCTGGTCCGTTGGGATTGTTTATGTAATCGGTTCATTGAGTTTTGGGTTCGAACCTTGGTGTAAAAGGACTTTTTGGCCCGTTTAAACACTGTTTAAACTGCCTCTTAAACTGCCCTGAACTGCCATCAATCTGTTTAACCTGATTAGATTAAACACCTGTTTAAACGGCAATTCCTGTCTCAACAGGAATTGTTTAAACAAAGCTGCTATAGTTTCTTTCTGAAACGGATGCCCCGGTGTCGAATTCTGCTTGCGGTTCGTCTCGATATCTTCCTGCCGTCGTTTGACATGCACCCGAAAAGGACTGGCGGTTGACGGTCCAGGTGCTGGGGCAGCAAATCCACGTGCAGTGTGCATGCTATTGAGTGTCGCCGACGGTGGCTGCGGTCGAGGCACTGACTTCGGAGCCGGGGCCGGCTGAGTTTACTTAAATCAGACTGATATAAGTGCAAAGTGTGGCTTAATGACACACCTTAGACTGAACCATCTCCGCATGCTGAGCAGCATAACAAGCTGCGACGCAGATGGCACATTTTCGAAGTCCGGGATGGGCCGGTGGCGCCTGCGGAGGATCCGGATTTAAACTGAGGTCTCGGGGAATGGAGACCATGCATCCAGAGCGACAGTCCGGGCTCATACATTTCCCGTGGAGGTTAAATTCCATCGGGGGCGGTGAGAGATGGGGAGAAAGAAGTGGGACATGTCAGCCAGGCAACAAAAAAAACATATGATATCACTCCATCACGGCACAAGCGGCATATTTCCGCCGCCCCTCAACCATAGGCCTCCAAGTGAACATTGTTTTTTTTTTTTCAGCATCAAGAGCTCGAACAACGCGTTTTTTTTGCCAGCGTGATGTAGATCGTGTTTTTCAACACGTGAGCGTGATCATCATTGTGTCAAAATGTCGGAACTAACCATTGCGTTTTTTTTCCAGGCTTGTCATCACAACTTGTTTTTCGAGGTGATAATGGAACACTATACCAGGCCATTTGGGGAATGCGACCACCGCTCATTGCGGTGGTCTTGTCCCAACTAGTACGTCAAAACTTCAGGTCAGTTATCCTTCGGAGAACAAGAATAAACTCGTGAAATTTTCGCCCAATCGAATTCAACCAGCAGCGAGTACATGACGTTCGGTGATTCATGTGAAAGTCTTAGCCTCGCTCCATTCACACAATGTTGAAGTTGACGCTAACAGTGTCAACGAAGGGATATCCTCGCCAGCCTGAACAGAAATGAATTGTCAGCTGATTGTTCGAGACCGCTCGTTGAGAAACTCACCCCAATATCGAATAAATGCACAACAGTGAGCTACACAGGTCCAGGAGTAAAGAATGGGGATGGGAAGGTAAAGTTTTGGTCGAAACTGGGCTGGCCGGGGATGGTCGGCGTGTGAAGGGTCGGGGTGTATGGCCCGTTGTATAGGAGTTGCGCTCCTGGTTCGCAGCCTTCGACCACGTCGCAGATTTTAAATCCGATTGCAACGGAGACTTCCTTTGAGGCAGAGAGGGTATCCTACATTAGAACGGGGTCGTATGTCAACGGGGGGGTATCTGAGAGGGAGAAGAGTAGCGCGTATGGGGCGCTCGATTTGAACGGTCAAGTTGGTGGACGTGAGCAGGATATTAGCGCCAGGGCGAGGTGCATCGACGACGATGCTTTGCGCCAAAGCGGAAGTCGCGAGGAAGACGGTCATTGCGAGGGACTTGAGGAAATGCATTGCGTAGCTGGAGTACTGAAGGTGGTGGTGGAAAACGGTGCTGGTCTGCTGGCCACAGCTCTTTCGCCTCGTATTTATGCTGTGCTTTGGACGAGGCAACCTGGTCGTGTTGAGGCCGGACTCTGACTTGACCGCGAGCGAAGTATAGCGCGAAACGCTGCGATGAGACCGCATTCCGACATGACCGGAGGATAAAATACTGTTTTTCCACAGAGGTCCTTGAACAGCGGAAACACCGGCGAATCGAGTGGTTCATTCCCAAACCCGCACGTAAGGCCCCTGGAAGGTAAGGATTTGTCCGACATTCGAGGTTGCTGAGCTCTAAAATCGAGTTTTTGTCACGGTCAATATTTGCTGCCTCAGGCGATGGATTAGTTGTTTTTTTATTCAGGGACACGCCGGCGGTGATGTCCCGACAACGTCCCACCCTCTCGTCAACACGGTCCGTTCCCTCAGCTTCCCGCTGATACTCATGCGCCTCACTGTTCTATCCCTGGTGCCGGAATGTTCCGTTGAGCACGAATCAAGTGAATGCCATACTGGCGTGTTGCTATTTCTTGTTCTACTCCGGTCTGTCCGCGACTGGCGTTCCATTTATTTATTTCTGGCTGACAAAATGATCAGACCGCCGGGTAAGCAGAACTAAATGAGCTCAATAATACTGACACAGTGAAGATTTATGGGATGCCGGCGCGTGCCGGTCCTCGACGGCTTATGTGCCGCGTCGGACAGCAGTTGCCATCAATGGTATTTCCGTATTATCAGAGTCGGTCATCAAACCTTTGAGCTCCGAAAGGCGGAAATACAAAAGGCCATGCGACTCTGCGAATACCCTACGAGGGGTGGGGTGCCTCCTATGTACACAGAATCCACAGGTTGACCGTTGCAATGTCCCGTGACTGGCTAAGCGGCTAACTTACATATAACCATGGTTTTTCCCTACTGCAGATGTTCATTTTGCACTGAGTAAAGGGTCCTGCACGCACTGCCGGTGATTCCCCGTCGAGCGGAAGGCGGCAACTCCACCTGACCAAACACATTTCTTATTCACATGTTGCGCGGGAAGTCGGCGGAGCGGGCCAGCAGTATGTATACGAACCACGATCGGCACCGCCAGCATTTCGTCTGAAACCGTCTAATTAGATCGACCTGGCTCCAAGTTGACGCCACGTTGAATAATTCCCGCAATCCCGGGGCCACTTTTTATGCAAGTTGTTGGATGTACTCGGAAGCCAGCGCATTATTGTACGGCTTGCATGTTGTCAAACCGGCGTCAAACTGGCGTCGCATTCACTTCGTGCCAGACGTTCACGTTATATGGGCGGTGTATTGATCTTGACGTGTGGCGCTTCGATTTGTGTTTTTGAGGTAAGTCCTTCCACTTTGCGAGCGAATTTTGAATCAGTTTGAGTCTAGCAAAAACCAGCAGAATGGGGCTGGTGCTTTCTAATGCGGTTGGGGCCGAGTACAACGTCGCAGAGAAGAAGAAGAAAAACATTCTGAGGATTCGTGGTCGCGGGGATGTTAATGTTGACTGCCAGCACATTGAAATACAGCGAGCCTAGATGGAGTGTGGGGCAGCGGATGAGATCATGGCTTGAATACACGTTACATCTCTTCCTGTCCATATTTCATCTTCGTCCCGCATTTCTGGTCGAGTTCTTTTTTTCTTCAAGCAACTAGTCTACTTACCAATCCCCTTCACGTCACTGAGTTTGTAGAAGTACGTCCCATGGAGTTTGGTCTACAACGTCAGAAGGAGGGAAGGAAGGAAGATCAGAATTCGCCCAAAAAAGGAAATTGAAGGAAATAACTGACCTCGATAAAATTGCTCGTGTCCAGCCTCTCGTCCCTCAAGCTGAAAGAAGATGAGTGTACGAACAAACGGAGCGCAAACGCGCTAGGCCCATGGCATATTTTCAGGATTAGAGGCATATCCTCGCCTCATGGATCTACCGGAGAGTAAGCCCGAGCATCGAGTTAACGAAAGGCAAAGAAAGAGAACTCACCAGGCCCCATTGTCGCCCCTCGGGCAGCAACAAAACATTTTCCGCAAAGGTGAGCGTCACCGGGACTTGCGCGCAAGGTCGAGCGTCTTCTTGTAGATCAACTAGAAAAGGGAAAGGCACAATTTAGGGTGGGTGCGAAGGAGAGAAGGGAGGCAAGTAGAAAGCACATGCGATGGCGCCACCGAGGACACCGTCATCGAGCACTCTGTCGTAAAAGAAAAACGTATTTGGCCCGACAAAAGTAATGGAGGGGTGCGTAGAGTGTAAAGTAATGCAAGAGTGAAAGTAAAGGGAGTAAAGTAAGATAAAGCAATGCAAGCACATCTTGTTATGTATTGCTGCCCAGCTTCGCGAACTACACGAGCGGCTTGACGGCGTCAACGGTTTGCAAGGGGACGAATCGGCGCAGGTGGTCAGTGTGTGGAATGGGGAACGATTGTAGAGAAAGAAAAGGAAAACGAGTCCGGTAGGTAGGTTCCGCGCATCCTTCCAAGCCCCCCAGCTCTGGCGCAGTGCTCTTGGCCCAGGCCCAATACGGCGTTGCGCATGTACGGGTGGGCAGAGTTCTGGCGCCCCCCTAGGCTGTCCACCGCGTCGACATCATGTGCCTGACGTCCCCGACGTCCGCGACGGCCAGACTCCTCCTTCCAGCATGGAACTGCGTCCTCTTTGTTAGCGGCGTCGGTCCATCGCCCATCGTCCACCGACGAGGAACAACGCCCTCCGACGGCGACCACAAAGCGGTTTTACTTCCCTCGCCCACACAAAATCGTCTCGATCCCTCTCCCAAAAGCAAAGAAAAAACGAAAAACACACCGAATGCTCAACGTCTCCTCCACCTGTCCGGCCAGACCGTCTTGGCGCTGTGGCCCGCAGAGAGAGGGAGGGAAGGCGCATGGGGCCGATAAGAACTGCTCTCTGGGGGAGGGGGGTTAGCTTTCAGGCAGGGAAAGTGAGAATGAGGCGAGAAAAAGAGGGGATAAGGGCGGCGGAAGAAGAGTACCGGAGGAAATAGAGAAAGGAGGGAGACGAGGCAAAGAAAGCACACCGATGCGCGACCGCGACGCACATCGCACTCTGACATGGCTCGGGAAAATGAGAACGACCCCAGTATCGCCGTGCCTCCCTCGTACTCGCACTCGATGGACACGACCGTAGGCGAAGACCCTCCACACCATCCCATGAAGTACCGAGGCGCATCGGGCGACATGGAGGTCGCGGTGGTTCGGTTTGAATCATGCGGCGGCGCTGATGCTCGTCTCAGGGAACGCAGGGCACCCCTCTATGTATGATTGAGCGATCCAGTCGGCCACTTGTGCTGTTCATTTTGCTGGTCCAGCCCGACGGACGCGTGAATGGATTGCGTGGGAAATTCGGGAATTCGAGCCAGATGTTAACTGCGAGTGTACGGGTTGCCGCAACTCCACGCGATTCCATGACCGAGGCAGCAGACGGTGAACTAAAGACGCCCAGTGATGCTTGGTCTTTCGGGACAGTAGCACCGCTCAGGAAGCTCAGCAACGATGTTCCGCGCTGCGAGCCACACGGAAGAAGTGCAGTGATCCCCCTCTTAGCCTGTCTGGGACGGAAATGGGTCTGCGGAGGTGCCCACAAGAAAGGCAGATGAAAAGACCGACTCGGACTTTTTTAAAATTTCCGGTGGAATCGCGGCGGCGATGACTGGTGAGAAAATACACGCTCCAGGCGGACAGGCAGATTGACCGGATGTTGATTCGCTGTGTGTCTGGTACAGAAGGTGAACATTGGGTGAACACACGCGAAAGGGTGGTGATGGTAGAAAAGAACAAAGATGGCGTTGTTTGTGTCGCGTTGGCACTGTTTGACAGCCCCTGCTTGACCCGATTCATCCATCTCCTTCTGGTGGAGCAGAGAGTGCGTTTCTTTAGGGTTTTTCCTTTACTTTTGCGTTGGGAGGTTTTTTGGGGGAAGTGGAGGCTGTTCTTGAGAAGGCTTGGTGTTTTTGTGGACGGTCGGTGGGACACGGGAACGCGCGGTTGGGGTTGGCGGTGGACGCGGGAGCTTGGAGAGGGGCGTCCGCGGTCGCGTGAATGGGTGTCTGTGTCCGCCTTCGCGGGGATGGGCAGCCGCGGGTGGTGGGTCTGCGTGGACCGAGCTCTGGGCGGGACGGATACGCTGCTCCCCTTTTCGAGTGGCGCAGCGCACCGCTGGAGCGCTTGCGGCCAAATTGCGGCGCATTTGGATCCAATGAGTGGACTTCAACTCGTACTTCGAGGCTAAATTCGGCAACCGCTACGAGACGGCGTGGCTACCCAACTCGTTCGGGATCACTGGTGCGTATCCGCAGCTGATCCATTGTGCACGTTGATGTTCTTCCTTTCCTTTATGCGCGCCGATCGCAATTCTGATTCTTCAACAGATCGACTACTTCCCACAGAAGCTTTCGTGGTGCGTGAGCTCCTCGTCTTCTGTTTCTTCAGGCCAGTGCAAATGCGACTTTCGACGTTAGGACCAATGTGACTCGTGGCGTAGGGGCCGCTCCTAGAGTACGGGCTGAGCACTATCGTCGTGACTGTACGTGTCCCTGCCCTCCCTGCCCTCGTGCCTGTCGCTGATACCCCCCTTCAACGGTACATTTCGCTCGACCCTGTGCAGCGGAAGCGGGCGATATGCGTGCATTCGCCTATCTGCTTGGGTTCTACCGCGTCATCCCTGATACTGACGATGCTGTTGGTTTGAAATCTCCGGACACAAGGTGCGTGCCCTTCGCATTCCTTATATTCATTATTGACCCTACCCGCGACTATGACCGAATACGGGTACAGCGTGGTGCTGCTCTCGAAGAGCATGTACGGGCGTCCCAGGGCAACATCCTACGCATCTCGATGTGGCGTGCCGCGACAGAGCTCGACGCCGAGTACGTTCACGCGACTTCACGAGACGCATAACCTCTTTCCTCCCCGACTTTTATATCCCGCCACCTCTTCTTATACCCCGCCCCACTCTTGTCTAATGACTTATGATCCGCGCGCCGCACAACGCGACGCTTATCCTCGCTCCCCAACTAATTCCCTCCCTTCCCCAGCAATACCCCACCCTCTTCACACGTATCATGGAGGTCTCCGCGGGCAAATTCCACCCTATCGGTGCGAACATGGTGCGCACGGAGGCGTTTATAAGGCAAGTTTTGGTGGTGCAGAGGTGCGTGCGGTTGCTTGTTGGGTGGCTATTTCGTTCATTTGCGCGTTGAGTGTTTTCAATCACTTACTGACCTCATTATCTTCAGACTTTCAAAACTATACCGCTTCGATTCAAGACTCCTGAGCCCCGGGACCATCGTAATCATTTATATTACTTGATTCAACCGTCTATTCGGGATTATCCAAGTTAGATTGCAGCCTCACAATGCACCCGACGAAACTATGTTCTAGGTCGCAGCTGTGCGGATGCGTAACTTCTAATACTTACTTACTTCGTTGTTTACTGACTAGATCTTCGTCCAGAGACTATGCAGACCGACACCGACGACCAAATTATGCATGCAGACTCGGAGAATATGTGAGCATACTTTCTCCTTTTTCGTCGCAGTTTAATGCTGAAATGGAAGTACAATTTGAACTATCCAAGAATTCATCTTGTTGCTATTGACTCGTTCAAGACACTCGCGTGTTTCGGGCGTTAAAACATTAACATTGGTTAGAATTTGGAATCTTAAAGCCTCGAAACATATAGAATATTTTATGATGAATACCAAATAAAGAATTACATTTGAGAGGAAGTGGATGCGACAGGTACGTCTGTGTTACGGAGCGCGTCAATGCGCAAGTACTTGATGCCGTTCAACTCTGTGAAGAGTAATTTAGGTGTTTGATCGTATGAGGGAATGTCGAACCCGGCAAAGAGTTTAAATAGAACAGCGCGATCGTTCGATTGAATAACGCGTCCAGGGCCCTCAAGCATGGATAGAAACGCTTCTTCCTCCATGGTCAGGTCGCTGCAAGATGGGTCAAC
Source organism: Mycena rebaudengoi (assembly GCA_029282285.1). NCBI lineage: Eukaryota > Fungi > Basidiomycota > Agaricomycetes > Agaricales > Mycenaceae > Mycena > Mycena rebaudengoi. The sequence goes on from JARJCX010000127.1 coordinate 136,866, forward strand.
ACCTTTCTCGTCAACCTCGCGAATGAACCCAAGGAATGGAAGAGGGTGAAACTGAGAACCGGTCGTGAATATCGTTGCAGGTTGGGGCCAAGTTGCAAATTCCCCTTCAGTCAACTTTTGTTTGAAACCGTCAGAACAATGACCCTTGTTGTGGTTCTGAGGCGACTTTGGCGGTCCCGGGTACATTATATTGTTACACCGTTTGCATGTAGCCACTTTTCGGCTCTGTATTAGTTATTCTTTAACTCTGGAAAATACGGGTTGCGGCTGAGCTTACCGCACTGCGGACTTCGTCTTCCACATTCCCGGAGTTCTTGGTTCCAGGCTCAACTCTTATGAGAGCGACTGCGAAGCAATGTCTCCGCCAGAACCTTTCGTCCACACTGATTCCGGACCGCACTAGGAGTACCTGATTAAATTCAGCGTGAAAGTGCGTGATTCAAACTCACGTTTGAAGTCCTTGTTTGAAATACGTAGAAGGATCGCCCGCTCGACCTCTCCCAACTTGTCAGCGAGAGTGCGAGGGTGCATGCAACTTCGAAGGATATACATGTATACATGAAAAATGGTTGTGTTTACATTCTGAATATATCTTCACCGGTCTCCTTCACACCTTCAGGGTTTTTGTGATGTTTTGTCCAAAAATGAGTTAATGTGAGAAAACGAAAACAGCCGACCATGGGTGTATGCAACTTCGAAAGGTATACATGGATGTATGCTTGTACAGTCAACTCTGTCTTAAGCCATACCCCTCGGTGGACGCCTCGGGGTATGGGTTATGACAGAGTATGGGTTCCAGGAGAGGTCAAAAAAAAAAAAATTGGAAAAAAATCAGGCATTTATGTTGGAAGGCTGCTGTATTGTGGAGGCAGTCAACACTAGAGGGGTTGGCCAGACAGAACTAGAAGGAACCAAGAATGACAGAACAATAGTGTGGTCATTCAAGAGTAGCCACTAGCGAAGGTACATGGTGGTCAAGACCAAGAAGAGAAGATGCTATCAGTATAGTACGGAGTCACAATCAATGTGATGACAGATACATAACAACAATAGAATGTAACATAAGATATAAGTCAGAATGTAAGATAAGGACGCAACAACAGTAATGTAAAGGTAGGATGTCGAAGATTGGTATAGGTGATCATTGAGGAGGGATATGGGCGAGTCAATGAAAAGGAAATAATCAATCAATGGTAGTGGTGAAGATACAATGCAGAATAGCAAGGAGCAGTGAGGACTGAGGCATTGGTGTGCTAAACCAAGGCTGAAGGTGATCGATAGGAGCAATACAATGAGGACGGCATGAACAGCAGTAGTGCAGTGCGATAGCACGGAACAGTGGCAATGTGATGCAGACAGCAAGGGCTGAACCAATCCTGGAAGGGAGAGGTTGGATGGTGTAGAGGAATGTAGTAAGGTTGGAGCAGCAGCCTTACATATGTATGGACTAGGTAATCGGTAATTAATGTGTCTGTCATCATTCTGGCCTCCTCATGGCTCGAGTCTCTCAGCATTGTTGAGACATGCTAGGAGATCATCTTTTCTTTGTTTGATCTGTTTTCCAAGTACAGCGAGTCCCCGTTTGAGGATCTCAAGCGACATTATTGCCATGTGTGCAAAAAAGAAGATGTGGGGTGCAAAAATGACAGCTGAAACCAATGCCAGAAAGTTGCCGAACCAATTCTGGTAAGATTCCGGCAGATTCCGGCTAATTCAGACAAAACTATTTTGGGAACATATGGGTTATGGACCCTCCAAAAGCTATGGGTTATGGGGTAGTGCAATTTTATGGGTTTTAATTGATTTTAATTGAGAACAGAGGTGGTGGACTGCCCAAAAGTGTGGGTTAGAGGAGGTTATGAGTTATTACAGCTATGGGTTAAGACAGAGTCGACTGTATTTACATTCTGAACACATCTTCATCGGTCTTTTTCACAACTTGAGCGTTTTTTTTTTCGTTTTTTCGTGCAAATGTGGGTTTATGTGAGAAAATGAAAACAGCCGACCAAGGGTGCACACAGCTTCGAGGGGTATACATGTATGTTGAAAAATGCTTGTATTTACATTCTGAACAGATATTCATCGGTCTCCTTGACAAGTTCATGTTTTCGTCGACGTCGTCGCCATCAAACAGCGGCGAGCGAGCTCAGACATCCTCGAATGATATCGACACCAGTGAGGGGAATGTTTGGATGGGTTTCCCCCATGGAACCTACCAGTTTGTCGCCCGGTCTAGAAGGTCAAAACAGTGGCTATGTCCCTGGCTATGTCCACCATCACCAAATCCGGAAAAATATCACGAGCGCTCAGAACCGAATACGATCCTGACATTCCTCACAATCCTCACCATTCTGGTAACACAGATTGTGATCGCTGGTATGCGAAGATCTAGATGTGGGATCATCACAGAACACACAACTATTGTGTGGACCATGACTGTCGCAACCACATAGAAGGGCTTCTATGCCACGCCGAGCGGTTGTTGTGTGGAATGAGGATTGTCGAAGGCTCCAGTATTATAGGATAATGTTCTCTTGATTTTACATTGGGGCACCCGTTAATGGGTCCCGAAAAGTGCGTTGATATTCAATAATACTAAACTCATGACTAAGCCCCAAGCTCACGAGCAGCGCGGCGGGCGATGGTGCGAGCGACCGAAGAAGAGGTGGGTCCTAGCATACAGTCCCCATTGCAGAGTGCTCTCGAAGACGTTCGTATTCCACCAATCCAGAAGGCGGTCAACCTCGTGCTTTGCAATTGGGCCCAGCTTCACAGTATGCGGATGCGCGCCGAGTGCTGCCGGGCCGTTGGTTGGTTATTCAAAAGCGCGCTACATTTTGAAAGATATTATTCGACCTGCCTAGACATGAGAGTTTCATAATGAAAGATAGAAAGAACGGTGGGCGTTAACAGCCAGGAAAGCACCAAAAGTACAATTATCTTAGACTATTCATGCAGACACACTGGAACTCGCGAACGCCACTAAAATAGCCATCGTCCAAGACGCGTAAGCTTCCGGTTGACGCGATATTGTAGCCTGTTCGATGTGAATGAATTGCCCGGTGGCCAGCCGAGCATTGGAGCCCCCGGCGCAAACGTCCACTTCGGCGATTCCGTTGATTAGGCGGCCAAAGACATTTTCGGTAGCAGTCAGACTGCACGAACTGTCGGATGGAAGGGAAATATGCCACATGGGAAAGGCCGACATGAGTTCCCTTTTGAGTCTTTTTATGGGGCGGTCGGTGGAATCCGTGTACCACGCAACAGAAGTGGGACTGTTCCCTGAGGTTCATGGGTGAATGTGGGTCGGTATTCGTGTTGAGTAGGACATACCAAGACCGGACGAGAGGAAAATCGTGTCCGTTGGACATGTACTCGCCGCTTTTCCGTGCATTTGAATAAAGGCACAAGACTGAGGAGGGCATCCACCGTTGGCCAGCTGCCACTCCCTCACCGTTTTCGCGGCTGTGAAAAACGGTTGTTTCTGCAAGGATTGTCTGTTAAGCGACTTCGTTGCAATTATAATGTATACTTACAACGTCGTGCGCTGGGTCCGTTCTGAAATAAACCGTCGAGTTGGATGTCGGAGTAATGCAATCGGTAGGCTTCCGAAAAGCGTTACGAGAGCGGCCAGCGACTAGGAGGCTCTTGGCTCCCGTCGACTTGAATAAAGCGCCGGCTTGCTCGGGAGTAAATAGGTCGAACGCGGGGTGGGGTGCAGATAGGTGTATGGTGCGCAGAACTGCGGCACGGGTGGAGGGGACAACCAAAAGCCCCCATCCTTTTGCATAAAAGCCATCTATGGTGGCGGATTCTGAGGCGATGCAGTATTCTGGGCCCGTCGGATCCGCAAAGAGCGAGACGCTGTAGATATCGGATAATGAAGCTGGGACGACCACTGAGGCGCAGTTTCCATCGACGGAAATAAGAGAAGACACGAGCTCAGTCCACCCCGCGAGTTGTTGGGGATTTGGCTGAGCGGCGTTATACTTGTCTTCGGTGTAGTGCCCGTCGGGGACGGTGTACGCATCAAAACATGCGATCAAGTCCTCGAAAGTGGCTATCGAGTTGTGGAGGCAGGTTACTTGTCCCCTGGTGCCGCGAAGTGCCACAGAAGCTGAGGATCAGCAAATGCAACTTCAAGTTAATCATCCGAATCGCTCGTGCTGCAGCGGGAAATTTGGCAATCAGTGTTGCTTTTGAGACGTGGGTCCAGCGATTGGAATCCGGGGTAATAAGTAAAGGTGGTTACTGCGTCCTGAGCTTGTCCTGAGCTTAAATAAAAATGAAAATAAAGTGATCAACCAGTTGTTTTACTCAACCACCGCTCAGGACGCAGTAACTGAGCGCTGATTGAGCCGTCCTGAGCGGTGGTTAAGCAATGCAACTTGTTGATCGCTTTTTTTTTTTTTTTTAAATCCGTACGGATTTGCCCGGACGCCGAATTACTTGGCTTTGGGGCCATTGCAGCTGCATGGCATTACGAGTCCTTTATCACCTTCTAATCTCACAGTGCAGTGACAAGGCTCTGCAGTAGCAACGGCAAAGTCAACTAAAGACTAAAACTAACCATGGTATGATCTACTGTTGTGCTTGGCTTGCTTGGCCTAATGCCAAGGGCTGGGCCAGCCCAGGGCCATGGCTTCATCAAGCTGTTGGAATCAATAGGGCAATCCAATATTAGCAGTGAACCCGTTGCAAACACGCGGGGACTTCTTTATTGTATACAGCACTTAAAGAGTAATTAAAGTTATATAATAACGGGCATCAACTTGGGATCAACAAGAAAGCTCGATCAAACCACCAAAGATACATAGCACTTTTGAGGTGGAATTTAAACAAGTGATACATAGCGGGGGTGTAAACTCAAACCATGAGCCCCCGAAAAGAAAGGCCCGATACTAGTGTCTGTGCGTGAAAAATAAATAAATATAATAAATAATAGTAAAGGGTCGCTCCTCTATATATCTGATGTTGTGCTTTGGCGAAGTGGTTATGGTGGTGTATCTTATGTTTGTTTTGTTTTGCGGTTGCCGGTTCGAACCACTTAGGAATTCTTTTCTTCTTTTCTTCCCCATTTCTTCTGTCCCCGTTGCCAGAACTTGAGCCATATTTGGCGCATACTGGTGGCGCCTTGACTGCATTTTCATGAGGGGATCTGCGGCAAACACTGGTTGCTAAATTCAACAGTCCTTAAATTTGAATTGAGTGTTTCAAACTCCTGGCAAATATTTTATGAGCTGGTTGATGGGCTGATCCAGTTAGAAGCAGACTCCTTCAGCCTCAACAGCTAAAAATATGTGATACACCTCGTTGAAGAATTATTACATTTACATACGTACAGGCACGCAAATGTTGCGGCTCAATCCTATATCACCCCTGCTTTTGCTTCCAGCATCTGAAAAAGAGTGATGGAAGTAAGTCTTGGGCACTGACAGGATTGAAACGCTGGGGAATGTTGGGGTTCATTGAAAGAGTTTGCCTCATGTAAATATTTCTTTTTCTAGTCAGAATAATAAGTGTCGAGAAATAAATGTAAAACCAGGTAGGCAATATAAACAAAACCTAACCTTGTACGCAAACTCATCATTTGGGTTATATTCAGTCTTTAACAAGCGGCGCTTCGTTACTTAAAGTCTCTGGTTAGATGGGACTGTAGTGGGTCACTCATTTTCATATTTTTTCATTTGCCATGAAGTGGCTGAAGACCTGCTTCTCCAAAATTGTATGAACAGGAAGGACAAGTTTACGCGTGTCCTGATGTGAAGCCAAAAAATGGCTGTTGTTTGAAGTCTGTTGCTGAAGCAGATGCATCCATGTTGGCATCGAGGCGAGCATTAAAGGTGTGGGAAGAACACCAGAGATCATGATCAGTGGTGGGAGTATAGAGGCTGCCGTTGACCCAATTTGGGACTGGTGCACGGCTGGCGGGTACTCTCGTGCCCTATGGGTCTGAATCCTCCCTGTCTAACTGAATTTCATTTTTCATGTTTTTTCTAGAGCTTTAATTGCTTCGGTTTCTCTCGGGATGGATACCGGTACATATTCTCGTTGTATACAAAAAATAATGAAGTGATTGGGGGGCACGGGCGGGTGTAGGAGACAGCGCAAAGTGAAGAAGTGGGATCAGACCATCATTCCAACAAATTTCGGGATCAAATTTCTTCGATGAAGGTTCGTCCACTTCCAGGACCCCTGATAATAAGCGGGAAGGTTAGGTCCGTGTCCAGACAAAAATTTTGGATTTTGGTCCTCCAGGCCAGGTTCTGTCCGGACAAAAATTAGGTGGTTTAGCCAAAATGCTAGGTCCCGTCTGGACAAAAATCGCCAGTTGGGACAGGGTTGGGAGCAAAATTTTCGATCATGATGAGATCAAGATTGTATTTTTTTGCTTGAAACCTGCTTAAAACGGCCCACATTCATGTAAATCAGTGCCAAGCAGGCATGCACTGTTAGAGATCGCTTGGATTCCTCGGCAATACCCGAATGGTTGTGTTAGGATCGCAGGGCGAGCCTCTACTATAAATACTGTACACTTTATTTACCATAGTTTAGATCTACTTTCACCCTTACACTACGTGCAGTGCTTTAACAATACATATTGTTCGAAGCTATTCACATTCCGTGAGGTTTTAAAAGATCTCCAAGGGCACCAAGCGGCCCTTACCCTAGAAACCCCAAGCGGTTTCTTACACTTTTTTAGCTTTGCAAGTTATTGCAGAGCGCGCACGTAGAGAATGACATACCCTCCTCGTCCCGACATATATTCCGGCGGACCAACTGGTCTAACAGTTCCTACTGGAGCCTCAGCGTGCGCTTGCCCTACGGGACGGCGACGCCTCGTATTTGATCCTGGAAGTCCAGGAACGGGCGAGGATAAGATATCTTCTGTAATTGACGGAAAACAACGATTGGGGCAGAGTACAGACATGACTCTGCACAAGATTATTGAAAGGCTGGAGCGCCATGGCACTCCGCGAGAAAAGTACGATGAATACATCGTGGCGCTACAGCAATGTACTAAAAAGCACAAAATCACTTTTGAGTGCAAGATTCTTGCGTGCATTAATGCGGGAATCTGTAGCAACTCCTTCCCGACTGTGCTGGGGACCCAGAACATCGAGAACGTCGCAGGCGACGACAAGCATATGACGAAAGCTGTCAATGAACAGATGCAAACTACAAGCGGCTCTTCTCATATGTTCTCATCCTCGAAAATCGAGGCTCATTCAAGCACAGTCCGTATGCAATGGTACCAACATGCAATGCACGATGATATGGCACAGGAAGGAGCGGCGCTAACACAGGACGATACCTATCGTCAGCAGCGTGAGATGAGGCGCTATCGTGAACACCAACAAAGACGCGATGACGCTCGAACTATTGGTCGGGACGCAGGAGCGCAACATTCAGCAGCAGCGGCCGAAGCGTGTTTGCGAACGGGAATCCACCAGCAACGACTCGAGAACGTCCGAACGAAAGGTCGGGATGCCCAAACTCAGTATGCAACGGAAAGATCCGTGGCGCAGGGACAAGTTGTGAACGCAGCATGTCCTCAAGATGAGGCATGGAACTCTAGTGAATGCCAGTGTCGTGAACGACGTGGGCTGGACGAGAAGATCTCCGCTGAAGAATTATTTCGGCGTGATCTAGGACCGGGCGACGCTGCGCGTATGTCGTTACGTCAAATTGAGCATCCTCAAGGACCCACGGACGCCCGAACTAATGTTTGGAACGCTCGAGCTCAACACCCTGCGGAAGAGGCCGCGGCGCGGGAGCGAGCGATGGGGGGACTGGAGCACGCGGCGCGTCAACGACGTGAGGCGTTGCAATATTATGAGCGACAGCAACGGCACGAAGGTGCGGTCGTCGCAGACTCGGAAGCCCTCGTGCTGCGTGATCTCGCAGAGGAGGAAGATTTTTGGGTCGTGGTGGAGATTTCATGTCTTGAGGCTGAAAAGCAACGAGTGCGTGATGAGGCAGCTAGACCTAAGGACAATAGAGCTCAGTTGCAGCGCAGAATAGATGAAGACATGCCATGTCGTATCACTGAAGAACGAGCGCGTCGATTGACGCGCTCTAACACGAGCCGAAGAGCATTGCGGGTGCCAACGATCCTCGATGAAATTATCGACGACTCCATGGGAAGAAATTTGCGTAACACGCAATCGCAGAATGCAGTAAATGATCATTTTCGCATCGCTGAAGAACGAGCGCGTCAACCGGCGCATTCTTTAACACACCGGACGGTTCCCGATGAAATTATCGGCAACTCCATGAGCGTAGCTGCGCGTAAAACGCGATCTCAGCGTGAAATATCGGATGAACATTGCATCACCGAAGAAAGAGCGCGTCGAGCGACGCGACCTAGCACAAGACGACGCACATCGCACGTGCCGACGATGCCCAATAAATATGTGGAGACTCTGCGAGTCACCCATGATTTTTATGACCGAGTGAAGCTACAACGGTCGCGTATTCGGGATCTTGTAAACCAAGGTTTTTCGAAAATTCCTGACCAGAAAATTGCTTGGCACGACAACATACCCTATAAACGACGTAGGCCAACTGGTAGTCAGCCAATGTATATGCTGGCCGGAGATGTGTCCAAGGACTTTGACGCTGGGAAACGAGAACAATTGTATTCACAATTGTCTGCAGAAAAGAGGAGACACAAAGGTTATTTGCGTCCCGCCGATACTACTACCGCCGCCGCCACCGCACCGATGCCCCGAGACATCGGCGTGTCAGAAAGACCGCTAAAGAAATCTTTGGCGGCGAAGCATAACAGCTTGAATACGATGACTGAGGAGTTGTTGTTAGAAGTTCAGCAAGACAAAGAAAAATATTTGCACAAGAACGCGCTTGAACACAAGCACGGTCATGGGAAAGAGAATGAGGAGGCGCCATCGAAACGAGGACTATCGGCCTCGCTATTGGCTGTGAATAGTATGCACGAAGTTGATTCGCCTTCCCACAATAATACTGCTGCTGCGCCGGCACTTCAATCCATTGTGCTGGAGAAAAGAGACAATAAGCAGCCAAGTCAGCTGCACCCACCCATAAGTTATTCAGAAAGATTTCTAAAGAAATCTTTGGGGGCGAAGCATACCAATACGGGAGCTAAAAAGTCGTCGTTAGCTGAAGATAGGGGTTACCGTGTCCAGCGAGCCGATGCGAAATCATCACGCGACAAGACAACCAATGAAAGACATCTAAAGAAGTCTTTGGCGGTGAAGCATACGAATACGGCAGCTAAAAAGTCGCCGTTAGCTGAGGATATGGAAGTCCAACAAGATGAAGCGAAAGTTTCGCGCGAAAGCTTAACGGACTACAGCGCAGTTGAATACAATCGCTGTCCAAACCAGTCGATTCCGAGTCAGCTCGGAGTCCCGTCCAAAAGACTGCCGAAGGAATCTTCGGCAGCGAACTTGAAGCGCACCAATACGGTGATTGGGGTTGAACTTGATGAAGTTGATGGAGCGCGTCAAGTGACGCAATCACCCAATAATGGCAGAAGCGCGGGTCAAGCGACCCCAACGCGTCCTCGACTAGCTGGAAAGTTGGCAGAAAATGCAGCGGAGCCAAGCGTGATTCGGAAAGAATGCGGCGCGCTGCGCAGCTACCCTTCAGGCGAAGTTGCATCATTCCACCAAGCTCCGCCCCCACCCGCGCATTTCGCCACCCCGGTTATCTTACCCATCCCCTCCGCGCTTTCCTCCGCGTCGAGCAAACGAAGTGATGCAGAGAGCACCTTGCCATCTTCGATCCTCTCCGGCACGGCTCCACTCCGTTTCCCGTGCAGAAGTCTGCGCCTCAATATCACCGCGAGGAAACCCCGCGTAACCCCGCGGTCGCATCGTATGTGGATCGCGAACGTGGCGATCCGTCGCGCAACACGGCGGATACCTTATCCCGTGCGTGTGCCGCGCAGTGGAAAAGACCCTCCTCGGCGAGGAGCATGTTGGACACCATCACCAGTGGCGCAGAATTGCGCTTCACTAGAGTGAAACTCTGCAATCTAATTGATTCTGAGAGCCAAGTTTCTTGAGTCATTTTCTTGCCGAAAGATTCGGTATTTAGCTACCGCCCCTAATTGGTGCGGTATGCACCAAGTTATCTCAATGTGCTTGCACACTTGTTTTGCGCGATAATGCACATTTATTCTTGAGTGACCGAATCAACTGATTCCGAGTCTCTTCTTGATATTTTGATATTTTATTATATCTTGGAAATTGGTAACTAGTGTGCCTTTAATTCCTCGTCGTGTAGATTGCTCCCCTGGGTTCAATCTAGTGGGGCGAGTGTTAGAGATCGCTTGGATTCCTCGGCAATACCCGAATGGTTGTGTTAGGATCGCAGGGCGAGCCTCTACTATAAATACTGTACACTTTATTTACCATAGTTTAGATCTACTTTTACCCTTACACTACGTGCAGTGCTTTAACAATACATATTGTTCGAAGCTATTCACATTCCGTGAGGTTTTAAAAGATCTCCAAGGGCACCAAGCGGCCCTTACCCTAGAAACCCCAAGCGGTTTCTTACATGCACCGAGAAATTTTTGTGTTTTTGTAGCCTGTGGGAGCGAAAAATTACCGATTTGAGCGATTTTCCCACGGTCAGGCTAGGTCCTGTCCGGACAAAAAATCCCGAATCTCACCAAAAACTGTCCGGACAAAAATCCCCAGATCTGGGAATTTCGGGACCTAGCCTTCCCACCTATTATCAGGGGTCCTCCACTTCCTCGACCCCAATCCCTTCGTAAATTTACAGAGAGCAGAAGAGGATGTGTCGGTACCCTTTCCGAAAAACACCAAAGAGATTGCTTAATTTTTTAAAAAGATAAAATTCAAATTCAGGACCACAGGGAGGATTCAGACCCATAGGGCACGATAGTACAACATTATCGACTGCATTTCAAAAAATTTGGTTTGTGGGCCAAATACAATGTCCACGGTACGGGATTCAGTGCTAATAAAAGTCCCGGCCTGGATTAAATAGGGTGTAATAGATTGCTACTGATAGGGCATTGCGCACGCAGGGATTAGAAGCTGTTTGGTCAGAATTCATTAGAGAATGTGAATGGTGGTTAGTCAGCGTCGCAGATATTTAGTGGTCAGCTGCTTGCATGTGTGCGGCGCCAAGCTGGTTGGTTCATTGTTACTCTGATGCTGAGTTTACAGGAACTGAGGGTGATTTGATGCCTCACATAGATGAAAGAGCACGGTGAGGTCAGTATAGTTACCATCGGTCGCTTCGGGAACTCCGCTGGGTCAGCGCCTCAAGTGGCACAAACTCATTTTATGGGAGCAATGGCGTTCCTGCGGCCGTTGTGGATGAAAAATGGTATTCTATCAGCAGTTCTTGATGGACTCAGGAGAGTAGGAGTTCAATAGAAAGGCAGGACCGAGGAGAATCCGATTATGAGGTCCTTTTTTCCTGCACCACGATATATAAAAAGCATTACCATCATATACGGTGAACATCTGTACTTTCAGCATGTTAGCACTATTTTATTCACAGGGGGTGTGGCTTACGGATATTGGACCTGAAATTTTGTAACATTGTCAGAATCAGTATTCTGACGGGTCTGAAGGTTATCCGCTGACAGGGCACACCGGAAAAACAGTGCAAGGAAGGGCTGTGGTGAGTCATGTTGTGTTGGCTGCGGAATGCAGTCAGCGTGGATTTTGTGCCCCTTTTTTCTGATGCTGGATTGAGACATGTGCATTGGAGGGAGGGGGATCCACAATGTCAATATGCCTAGTGGCCGTTCTGATGTTCTAGCATAGTCAGCTCATGTGTGCAACGAAGAATTGTTTAAAAGTTGGAATAATGCTAGGACAGACCTAACTCTGGAGCAAAACTTTAAAAATCGAAAAAAAATGCTTTTCCCTGACAAATTTCACGCTTTTGGTCTTGCTTTTGGTCCGTCCTGGGCCCGGGCCGGTTACCCGGTGGCTGTGCAGAGCCATCAATTACCTTGCTTTGGCCTCGCACCAGCCTCGTGTCTTGATCTCGTCTCTCCTGAATGCCCAAAGTCACCCCCTGTAGTATCGAGGAGAAGGAGCAGATCCGCGATTTTTGGTTGGCGTTGAGGGAGGAGGAGAGGAAGGATTTGATGCGGGTGGAGAGGGAGACGGTGTTGAGGAAAATGAAGAAGGAGCAGAAGCATAGTTGTTCGTGTGCGGTGTGTGGCAAGAAAAGGTGCGTGTCATTTTCGTCAAGTTTCTTTGGAGCCACTCCGGCTGGGTGGGCAATTCCACCGCCGATCTGGGGTTGCAGTCGGGCGTGCCTTTTCAGCGCTATCTGCATTCCTTGTCACTCCAGCGCTGCCTTCACCGTCGACATTCTTTGTTTCCTCTTTTGATCGGGCGTATCGACTTTGTCATATCGCCCTCTATCTCATTCCCTCCTCCCAAACTAATACCCATAATTATCGTTCCAGCACCGCAATCGAAGACGAGCTCGAAATCCGCTACAACGCGTACTACGAGGACCTCGAGCAGTACGCCCTCTGCCAACAGCAGTAGGGGGTGGGGATGAGGTGCGTTTTGTGTTTCCTTGTTTCTCATTCGTGAGATTGGGGGACATGGCCCCATGGAATGCCGCATGCGCGAGGGTTGCGAGCAGGGAATTGTTTTCCGGCCCTGCGATGGGCTCAGTTGCTCAGCACCGACACCTTCCGCCTCTTTCTATTCTTACGTCTCCCTACGTTCCTCGCTGACGCTCGCACACAGGATAACTCTTCCTCCTCCATCGACGGGGACGGGGATGTTAGTTCCGACGGGGAGGGCGAGGACGAAAGCGAGGGGCCCGGGGGGGGGGAGAGTGGGTGAGTTGGAGTTTTGCTTTATTTCATTTTCGCGGTTTCGGGAAAGCTTGCTGGGGAAGATAAATGGGCGAATAGGAGCTGGCGGCTTACGTCTCTCTGGAGCGCTTCTTGGACTTGAAGATGCCGCCGCCGATCCTCCAGTTTTCCTTGCTCAAGATCAAATGATTGTCAGGATCGACTTCCCCCTCTTACCTCTTTGTTTATTCGAGGAATCATCTGCTGACAGACCCTGCTTTTTTTCTTTCCAGGGACGACGGGGAGAGCAGGGAAGTGGACGAAAAAGACGATGACGGTGGAGATGAGGTGCGTTTTGATTCGTTTCGTCTTTCCATCTTTATATTTGGGCCCGGAATCCGGCATGAGGGTGCACGAGGTCGACGCCAGCTTGGTAGTACCTATAGGAGCAGCTAGTCCGACAAGTCTGAAGGATGGGCTTGGGCCGGGACTTGGATGAGTGTTGCATTGACGCGACGGTTGCACTGTCTATCCTCTGTCCAGATGACGGGAGGGCGCCCTTCGATGCTTTCTTTTTTTTGCCTGTTTCCGTTTCCGCAAGCCTCCGCTGACACCCCCCGCGCAGATGATGACGGAGGGGCAAAAAATGGAGGAGGAGGGCAAGCACATTTTCAGCATCTTCAGCCGCACGGATGTTTGAGCAACGTGTCTTGCAGGTGCATATCTTCGTTTCTCTTGTGTAGGGTCAACGATGCTGATTGTGTCTCTGCTTCCCTTCATTTACCGGTCTCGCCTCGCTCGCCTTGCCGCTTATCTCGCTTTTTTTAATGGACTCTCACATTCGCCAAATCGCGTGCTCTTATATCGATCGCACGACCAACTGCTCGCTTCCTCCGCCAACCAATAATTGCTTGCTCTACTCTGGACAACCTTCGCTTCCCTCGAACGTCGATGCTGCTCATATCACTTGCACACGATGCTACTCACGTCGCTCGCCCAGGCGTTCCGTGAGCGCGTAGCGTGGGAGCGGCAGTCGCAACTATTGCGCGAGCTCGAGGACGAGGACGAGCGCCAGCATAAGAAGCAGAGCCAGAAGAAGAAGAAGAAGAAGGATAAGAACCGGTATGTCCCGAGCAAAGATAGCAGCAAGACCAATGCTGATGTAGCGTGTTTTTTATAGGCAACCTTCGGCTTCCAGTCCAGAGCTGACACCCAATGAAACACAGGTCAAGCGGCCGACAACCGCGAATACCGCTCGGGCGCCGATAACTGCCCTTCCGTCCTATGATACCGTCAAGCGATATCTGGAATCACGCGGCGATATTCGGTCGGGCGGCGGCCTTTACGAGCAGACTTTATCTGCTCCTATACTGCCCATCCAGATTGGGCCCATCATGGATAGCTTTGCCTCAGCACTGAAAAAGCTGCAGGTGGACAGCGGGAAACAGAACGACATAAAGGAATCAGCGAAGAACTTCTTGCTCAGCAATAAAAAGTATAGCCTCCTACCTTTGATTCGCATGTGTTGACCGACATCTTCAGGCGGAAGAATTTTGAGCAGCTCGTGAAAGCAGCAGTCCGTCACCTGGGCACAGTGCCGCATCTGTGGCAGAAGCTAAACAGTTTAAACTTGATTTTATCACCCATCAAGTGCCGGATTGTCGCAGTGCATGAACAGCGTGACACGAGTTTCGATGCCATGGAAATAAATTCTGGTGCTCCTTCTTCTCCTCCGACCCTTTTTGTGGTCCACACATTGAACAATGCTTTCGTGATTTTGACCACCGGTGTGGACTCCAAGGTGCAAGTCCCTCAGGATAGCAATTCACTCCGAGAAATTCTTCAAACTGCGGAGTTGGATGATCCTCCTTGGGGCATTGTGGACCCTCAACCCTCTCCGATATGGGCCAGTGCCTTGATGGAAATGCTGCTTTATGAATTGGTGAGCCTGAATGTGCTTGGGTAGAGATAAGCTCTGAGCACTTTCCTTGGTCCCAGGAATATTTCCCTTCTCTCCATGAACAAGGCCATGTCGACCAGTCATACAGGCGGAGATGCATGCGATGCTTACAACGTTTATCAAGAGATTCCTCTCGTCTTCCGCCGTCATACTATGTCTACAATTCTGCAAAGGAAGGTGAAAGTTGCCTAAGTGGCGGCGGGTTTGCTGTGAGTGACTTTGCTCGGATTTTGACGGACATAGTGTAACTCCCTTTATTCAGGACATCTGGAAGGGCAAACTCAACAAGGCTTCGGTGTGCCTTAAAATTTTGCGCTTTCATATGGATATGCCGAAAGACACACGCAAATACCTTGTGAAGGGAAGTTCATTTTGAACCCACCCCCGTCATCCGTATAATGATAATCCACCTATAGACCTTTCTTCGAGAAGCTCTTTGTTGGGGCAGAACAAAGCACCCCAACATCTTACCTTTCATAGGGGTCGATGACCGAACGGCTCCTTCCTTCTGGTTGATCTCCCCGTGGATGGAAAACGGCTCGCTGACGGACTTTCTGCCAAAGCATCCTAATTTCGACAGAACCGATATCGTACGTGGACAACAATTGTTAATGCTGTTATCAACTTTTCTTGTAGGCAATTGATATAGCCCAGGGAATGCGGTATCTACATGAGCTCGATCCTCCCATTCTTCATCCAGACATCCGTGGGGTGTGTTCATTCCTGCTTATGTTCTCCCCCAACTAAGTTCAAACCAGGCAAATGTACTTGTCACAAATGATCGCCGTTGTTGCTTAGCAGATTTTGGTCTGTCAGCAGGCCTAGAGATGACCATCAGCTCTATGCGCGGTGCAGGAACTCTGCCATGGTTGGCGCCCGAGGCGATACTACCCTCCGAAGGAGCGGAACATTCTCTGAAAATAGATATATTCGCTTTTGGGTGCACTTTGTTTGAAGTGAGCTCCCATTACCTTCATTACCCGACGCTCACCAGATCCAGATATTCACGGGAAACCACCCTTTCAAAGTGGAAAGACTCACTTTTATTAATGTGCTTGATGGGCAACGTGCCTCCCGTCCAGCTGCCGCTGCTTCGTCGCAGGAAATAACTGATTCAAGTTGGGCTCTCATCGAGTCCTGCTGGAAACATGACCCTGCAGAACGTCCCTCTGCCCGAGAAATTCTTTGGGCCCTCAGTGTTCCTTTATCTCCGAACTATACAGTCCTGTATCGTCCGGGTATGTCCAATATTGCTGCCTTGCGACTGTTTGCAACTCATCTGTCCATTGATGCCACAGATCCTGAACTTTCCATCGACCGCCTGCGTGATAAATTGCAGTGCGCATCTCATTAATATACTCATACTTTAGATGTTCATCAGTTTCCACAGATCGGACAAGGAATACCTTCAGCAGCTACTCCCAGTCGGTGAAGAGAAACCCAGCAAAGTGTTCCTTGATTTCATCAAAGAGGAACTAGGACTCATAGAAGCAAACCTTAAACTTAGTGATCGTCACTTGGTCGCCGCCCTCACATCGAACATACATAAGCTCTCATTGTCGTGCCTACTCGATGATGCGGACCCCAGACTTTCCGCTGACGCCCGTTATGACAAGGACAGGTGTGTTTCCAAGTCCAGCATATCTTCACTCTACGTACTTCATTCGTAGATCTGATTTCGAGTATCTCGGCCGTTTATTATTGGTGTCGGTCAACCGGGACGGCCCCCGCAAATCGTTCCTCGAAACCATTGAAAGGGAGCTGGAGGGAATAATCGCTCGCTTGTCGAAAGGGTCTTTATAGGTTTGATTCACCGACCTGGAAAGCATTGGCTTGAGTATAGGATAAAACTAGTATATTTCAAAAAAAAAACCGGCCTCCATTGCACATCCCTGACTGAGTTATCAAGGACTTTGAAGTAAAATATGCGGTTTTCGGACTCTGAGAGTTCAACATCGGCCCTATGTCTGGGAAAATATTGGACCCATTGGATATGCCCTTCCAAACGTAGCAATAGGGCTCAGTATGGCCAGCATTCGATGGTTCTGCAGAACGCTGCAAAAAAACCAGCCCAAACCAGCCGGTGTACCGACTGAAAAAAAAAAAAAAGTCCCTCGGTCCCTAGGGTTCAACACGGGTCCACCCGCGGGTACCCAAAGGCCAACCCAGACCCGGACCCGTCAATACCGTTCCCGGCCAAGCCGCGGGCCTGCGATCATCTTGTAGCACTTGAATTCTTCGCAATTTGCCGGATTTTGTTACTCACCTCACCTTTTTCATCCATTTGTACTAGTTTTGAAAATTGAATAGCTGTATATATACGGTTTGACGTCGTATACGGCCGAAGGCGACCAACTACTTGTAGGTAAGCTCTTGTCGGCCGAAAACCCACGGGTTTACCCGTGCCGGTCACGGTATTGCGACGGGTTGAAAATCTCAACCTTTACCCGAACCCGGCTGACCCTCGGGTCCAAACCCGCGCATGGGCCCGATACCCGTGTTGAACCCTATCGGTCCCGCGAGGTTGAGATGGATAGGGTATATATATATGGGACCATTCTCCCCAAATCCTGGCTCAAGCGCACTATTATTGCGTCTTCCAGAACAAATTTCATGATCAGGTCAGAAAATGCAATACTTCCACCTTACTTTACGCATTATACCATGGGTAAATTAGCTACACACAAAATTCTTCCGTAGGATTACAACCCTGCGAATTCTGAGCATATCGACCATAGACCTCACCACTTTGGGCCCCCGGATGCATTCACCGCGGATTCACAAGCTGAAAATCGCTTCTTCTAGCCGACTCAGTTCGGCTTGCGAAGAATTACTTTCTCAGACGGTTCATCGTACTTTTTCAGTCACCCGGCTCAGTCGTCCACCGTCCGGCCGGCGCATCCGACCTACTTACTGACTGAGTGGTGCGCACACCACCTATTGAAAGTCCGACATATCGACAGAGCTCAGATCATCCTACATACCAACTGAGGACCGCTGGCCCAACTGACCGACAACACCCAAAATGTGGTTTCGCCACTAATTTTAAATATGAACTTCTGGGGCACTGTGGCAGGGGCAGAGAGCCGACGTGTGGAATTGCTCCGCATGTTCGGATTCTCGGCAACTATTCTGGCAGGAGGATTGACAGCGTCTATGGCCATTCCTTTGCATCCTTCAATTTACTCACTTATCTTGTTTACAGCCTCAGTTTCGTTCTAACTATACTTTCGGATTCTTCTATATTTCATCTAGGATCCACTCTGAGCTCACAAAAGGCTCCAAAACTCGATCCTCTTGTGGGATGGTTCCGGCACATTAAATTCCTGCTGTCAGTCATTTTACGTACATTTCTTTGATGTTCGTTCAAGTGGTGCATCACTGTGGGGCTCACGGATCGTAGGTCTCGCGCTTGGGAGTGCTTTGCGGGGGCACTGGTGCTGTTGGTGGGCAGCTACCTTCACCTGAGTCGCACTGAGACTGAGCCATTGCTATTCAAGCATTCCGTGGGTTTCCAGGGTGGTAAGTCGCTAGGATGCACGGCTTTTGCCTTGACATGGGCATTACATACCTTTGTACATAATTACAGCCCCAATGGTCCAAGAGGACGGATGCATCGGGTGGAATTTCGTTAGGTGATCAGTTATCATGTATTGACATGGGAAAAAGGAAAAGGGACATCTCGTTTTTGCCTCTCACCACCACCTCCCAGCATCGTGGGAGGTCTTGTGCATCGAATCGTAGTGTTCCTCTCGTCTCTCATCGCTTTCACAGAGTGCGCGGTGCACTCTATCACCTTTCTCTATTAATAACTCGCATCTGGTGGTCATCTGACCGTGACTCTGCTCTCCTCGCCTCGCTCTCTTGGATTTAGACTTCGCGTCTATCCGTTCATTGGAATAGACTTCGCGTCTTTCCATACTACTCTTGACTTTGCATCAGGATCATTACTTCCACACCTACTCCATTTCATCATTACTTTTTACATTAACCAGTCGACACATTTTACCTACATATCCCTTCTATTACGAACCTACCCTTGGGTATATAGCCCTTCTACAGCGCAACTTTCAAACACCTGGAGTAAAATAATCATAGGTCATGAATACTGCTGCGCTTCAAAAATCCTTCGACGGGGAACTTGCTATGCACCATAGACCCAGATGTCTCAACTATCAACTTGGATTTGGCCCCGGCCAGACAGACAGGCAAGCAGTGTTTTCGGGCGGGGCACTCTCGGCTGGCCTAGGGCCAAAATCGGCACACTGTTTTTTTCGGTCTCCTCCCTCTGCACGTATATCGCGGGAAGGAGTAGGAGGGTGGGAAATGTTAATCAGGCACTCGGCGCCCTTTGTAGGGACCCTATACACCCAGATTTTTTCAGAGAATCAGATCAGGGGAGGGATACAGACCGAATTGCATAATATGCTCCCGACTCCAGGCGCCGTTACATAATAAAGTTAGTCAGATAGAATTTCGGGCGTATCTATATAACGACATTGCCTCTTCAGAACTGCGTCCACATGAAGCCACCTGTTGATTTTTCATCGCCCCAGCGAAACGTTGCCTTTAAGCCTAACTATCTAATCCGACAACCTGGGGCCAGGTTGTCTTCTTTAAGGCCGCTGCTGCCTTAAAGCAACAAAATGTTTTGGCCAATCTTGTGGAATGTGTTTTTTTTGTGTTTCTGGTCTGAATCGGCTCCAACCTGGCTTTTTGCGTCCAACCTGGCTTTTTTCTTGAATGGGCCTGATTTCGCACTTTTTTTTTCCCTTTTCTTTCTTTTCATCTGAATTGGATCCAACCTGGCTTCTTTTCTGTGCCCTTAGCCTTTTTTGCTACCCTACCCCTTTTTTCTGTACCCTAAGCCCATTTTCATTACTCTAACCTCTTTTTCATTACTCTAGCTACCTTTTTGCTACCCTAAGCCCTTTTTACCACCCTAGCCCACTCTTTTGTACCCTTTGCCACCCTAACCCTTCTTTTTTGTACCCGAAGCTCTTTTTGCCACCCTAACCCATTTTTTCTGTACCCTAAGCCCCTTTTGCCACCATAACCCCTTTTTTTTGTACCCTAAGCCCTATTTGCCACCCTAACCCATTTTTTTCTGTACCCTAAGCTCTTTTTGCCACCCTAACCCATTTTTTCTGTACCCTAAGCTCTTTTTGCCGCCCTAACCCATTTTTTCTGTACCCTAAGCCCTATTTGCCACCCTAACCCTATTTTTTGTACCCTAAGCCCTATTTGCCACCCTAGCCCTATTTTTTGGTACCCAAACCCTCAAATCTCTCCCAACCTGGCTTTTTTGGTTCCAACCTGTTTTTTTGTCGAATTGGGCAGCTGGGCTCCATTTTGCACTTTTTCTTTCTTTAACAGGTCTGTCAGACTATAGAAAATGATGAGGCTTCAAATTGCTCCCAATCTGGTTGAAATTGCTACTGAAATAGTGGTTTTACTCTTTCCTCGGCTTTCTTTACCAGGAGCACTGTGTTAAAGAAACGAATCTCACAGTTGCCCAACATTACCCAGGCATTTTTACAACCTGCTATTCATTTTCTTTAACATAAGGCTTGTCTTATAAAAACTCATTATGTATGAATTGCGTTAATACATGAGGTGGCTGTGCTTGCCCTTTTATGGTAAATGCAAAAGGCATTCAAGGTTGGGATTGAACCCGCAACCTCCTGCTTTCCCCACTTCTGAAAAAAGAAGCATCATTAACCACTGGACCAAGGAACCACTATATGTAACAACTTTTGGTCCACCTGAGGTAACTAATTAATCTTGTCCCAATGTTACCCAAGCTCACTGGTTGAGCAATTCAAAATTTTCATTGAGTTTTTCAATGCAAAACTTCCTTCATTTTTCACACCTTTTTCACTTGAAATGTATCTGAAATTTTTATAGCTTTTTCAGAACTTTCATGACTTTGCTGAAAAACTTTTGAATTTTTCACAAAATTACTGAAAAAGTTATAAATCTTTCAGACACATTTTCAGTGAAAAATGTGTGAAAAATAAAGGAAGTTTTTCACTGATACTTTGACTGAAAAACTTGAATTTTTCAACCAGTGGCTGCCTTCCATATTTATAATACCAGCCTAGTTAGGGTGTTTACTTCCCAACTATATATGATTACCTGTGTATTCTATTCTTCGGATGGGGGGGGCTGTCTGTTTATTTTTGGAGTTGGGTATCCGAACCTTGCTGACCTTGTGAGACACGAAATGGTCCAAAAATGGAAATTGCCGCCTGCGGCGGCTGATGCGCCATCAGAGAAAAACTGAAGAGGGCAGTATTTTTTATTTAATATGTTTGTAATATCCGCATTTTTATGGAGCGCTCCTCAAAACTTTTTGTTGGCTGGGGGTAGCCAACACTAAGTCTATGGGTAGCCCAACCAGTGCAAGTGGCAGTTGAGTTTGACTTTCCAGTCTTCAAGTTGCTTGATGGATTTGATGGATATGCGGAGTTTCATTGAACTCAAACTCCGCCAGGATTTTGTCGCAAGCTCCCCCAACTATTGGGCTATAGTGATAATTGATCATATTGCGGGTATAACTCTAACAGCCATCGTAGTGTGCTCAAAACGCAAGGCACAGGATGGGAAAGTGTTTTTTTCGGGCACTCAAATGAGTGCCCCGGCGGATTATGCAGGAACGGGGGACTTCTCTTTGGGATAGAGGGATCGTCCTATGAGTAAGAGATAACGGTGGGGGTTGTAGGGCATATGTATGGGAGGATAACCCCAAAAGAACCGAGTTGAACGGATTTCTGGTGATGGTGAATGAAGAAATGAAATTGTTACCACGAGGTCTGAGCCATACCCAGTGAAAATTGATACATGGTTTGTGGCCTTGCGAGTTATTTGTCAAAAGTCTGATGTACGGCATCCTGCTCCTCGCTCTTTGTGCTCCGAAGTCTGATTTATGAGAGAATGCCAGTGCTGTCGAAAGAAGTTGATGATTTTACTAAAGTTCGTGTCTGGCTTCTTTTCTTTTGTCTTTGCTCTGACGAAATGCAGCCGGATAGCCGAAATAACTGGAAGTGGGCGGTCGGTGTCGCTAATTTCCCAGAGCCTGGTTATATTCCAGCACGGTGAAGCCCCGCACCGTCAAAAATATGCAGCAACAAGAGTTGGAACGGGAAGAGAAGTGTTCCCGACCATACAGCAGTATTGCAACATACTTCCTCTTCGATCACGAAACCATCGATGAATTGATTGATTCGGATTCATAATAACACCACGAGTGGACTACTCCGTACTATCGCGTCTCCTTGTATTCCATACACACATCCATTTCTTGTCATTCCATCGCAAAAGTCGTCGGCCACATGTTGTTCAACCCCCGTTTCAAAGAATGGCAACCGTCAGTAGTGAAGTTATTCCGTCAGTGGCGATCCCTTGCGATCATTGAATCCGACCTTCGAAGGATTTAGCATTATCACTTACCATGGTTGACGCCAGCAGACCCGGCAGGAAGAAGACCAGTCAACTGGGTGAGAGTGGCGGAATAAGTTACTCCGTTGAAGGTGGGGTGCGGGGAAGTTGCAATTGCATTGGCGACGAGCAAATCACGACCTGATACAAAATCTTCTCAAACTGGCGCAATATTTTTCAGATGATACTTGCCAATGTTGTAGCCGTTGGGGGCGATGGTGTGTTCTTCTGCCAACCCCTATTTAGTCGTTATCACTGAACGAGCTGTATATGTGGGCCAATAAAACGTACTTTCTCCTTAGAAGCACTGAAATAAATGAACTTGGTGAAACGGAATTGTAGCAAAATTGGGGAGCATCTTACGCTAAAAATAGGGCTCCTGAGTCCGCTTGAGGGCCGTTCTGGCGGTAGATACTGTAGTGATTATTAGTGCTATTTCATATTGTCGAGAACAGTGTTGTACCGGAAGTGGTTGCCGCCTATTGAAGAGCACGAGCAACGAGTTGGTGATGGTCTGGAAAAAGGATGGCACCTACCTATCAAGCTTTCCAGGCAGGTCCCGAGGTTTGAGTCTCCGTAGTCTTGTCTCAGTTCAGCCTGATAATGTTCAGGATACATTGGATGGGACTCTCGGCCGATGACTTACTGCTTGGTTTACAGAGCCATTGCCGTCGCCAAGGTTGGCCGTGTGGGGTCCGCCTGTTTCTCATCAAAATTTATATGGACCAACGGGGATGGTGCACGCACCCAAATGTATTCCGAGACACTCGCTGGAGCTGGAGCTGTGTCAGAAAGACAATACTTAAACAAACGGAAAATTTGTACAATCCGATTGCCCTCGCGAAGTTCAGGAAACCGCTGTCCGTCAGAACAGCCGTGGAGCTTAAACCAGAGATTATGACCTGCAAATAATATATAACCGATCTGCCTGGAAAGACGACATCGCATACATTCAGAGGTTCTCCTAGAGGAGGGGATGAAGAACCACCACTTGCTACATTTTCGAGATGAAACTGGGAATTAAAATATACGTTGGGCACACACCGTCATCGAGCATGGATCCTCCATTCGCATTCGGGTCGAAAAAGGCAACGGCCCGTTTGCTGTGAGGTACTGCTGAAGTCAGTGTTGCGAGACCGAAAACGAAAATGGGGTGGATGAACATGATGACTGGAGGACGCCGGAGAAATACTGAGAACAGGGGGACCAGGTTGGATCGAAGCTCGTTTTCATGTCTTCCATGCATCCGCATTTACCTATATGAATTTCTAAACATATCCGACCGCGCATGCCGACGGCGTACGGCTGACATGAATTATCAGTGGCGCAGAAGGGTAATTATGTGAAA
The DNA here is from genome assembly GCA_029282285.1 of Mycena rebaudengoi. Taxonomy (NCBI): domain Eukaryota; kingdom Fungi; phylum Basidiomycota; class Agaricomycetes; order Agaricales; family Mycenaceae; genus Mycena; species Mycena rebaudengoi. The sequence goes on from JARJCX010000127.1 coordinate 160,407, forward strand.
TGGCGCTCAGCTCGAAAGAACGCTCGGAGCTCAAGCTGCTCAAGGCCGGTGCAACGAGCATGCCGGAGCATCTCAGAACGAAAGCACAGTGAGGCACAGTGAATATAGATTCATGATCGCGCGAGGAAATCACCATGTATCACAACCCGGAGTTAACATTGATGAAGTGTAGAATGTTGAACGAACGGGAGCAAAGCCACCTACTAGTGTCATCGGTTGCAATGGTACGATTAATAAGATCTTACCCAATGAGTGACGCCACCCCCTGTCCGCCGTCATTCAAATTCGGACTTGCCCTCGAGTAATGTCGCCGTATTCCTGGTACCGACTTAGGTTCCAGGTCTCCCCTCGATAATGTAAAAACTCGAACTTTGATTTGTTTTGATTTATTCATTTTTGTTATTACAAACGGCCGAGAGGCTACGGTAGCAGTCCATGGTCAAGGGTTCTATATGTATCTGAGGTGGTGATGGTGGCTACAAGTATTTATGAAAGTGAAGGAGTAAGAGAGAGAGTAATTTTCTACGGTATGGTAAAGTGATGGTGTACAAGCGCTCGCCGGCGCTCCCACTTGCTGGCTGTAACTAAAAATAAGAACGTTGATCCGAGCTGCCGGAATGATAGATTAAAACCGGAGTTTAAAAAGGCTTCGGACGGACACATAATTTTATAAAGAGGGTGAAGGTATCGCGAACATAAGGCTCCAACTATTTCCGTTTAGTTTACCGGGGGTTGCAAACAGTAAACAGATGAAAACTAAACCTTAAACAGTTTTTACTTTTGAAGCAAATCGACACACGCAGGCCTTTTAAATCGCGTGCGCCTCTAAATTCGTATCCGGATGCGGTTCGACTACCGATCCTGCCGAGCCTATGCCGTCAATCATGAGCTTTACCCCGTTTCATCCGCCACCATCTTCCACCTGGCGCTGGTTCCGGCCGCCCAGCCCGAGAATTTGCAAAATATACTTCAATCCACATGCCATATGAGCAAAGGTCGCGAGTCTGGGCAGGGGTATCGGGTAGGGTTTGGCGGGTACGGGTACGTGGTACGCTATCTCAGACACCTGTGAATACCATTGCCTGCGATCCTGACATCCCGTTCCTCGGTCCACAGTGTGGCACATTAGGGACGGTCAGAGTAGCTTTTTTAATGGTGATTCTCGAGTTGATTCTGAAGACGATTCTGCAATAATTTACCGTGAGAGAATCACTGAGAATCGTCGGAAATGAGAATCACCTTAGAATTGTCGAATCACCTCCAGAGGTGATTCGACAAACGATTTTCTCGGTGATTGTGATTCTGCCCTCTTATTTATCACAAAATTACTAGAATCACCGCCAGAATCACAATTCAAAACCGGGACGGTCAGGGCCAGCATGATTGTCTCACGATTCTGGCCCAAAACAATTTCCAGAATCACCGAAGAATCAACAAGAATCACCGTCAGAATCACCGAAAATCACCTATTCTGACCGTCCCTATTGAGGGTGATGTCGACAGCAATATTTTGGACTCCATTTTATCGTTTTCCCTCGCGATATTATCGCGATACAGAGTTAATTTTGCTTTTTTTGAACCCCAATAGGCAGCGACGGACTGCTTGAAATTTTCAAGTCTTTTTTTTTTCCCATGTTCTCTGTCAGGCGACCAGAGCTAAGGTCTATTTTACTTTCTAATCTCACCCGTTCATATCATGTCAGGGGACTTGATAAAATTTTCAAGTCATTTTTTCCATGTTCCCTATAGATATAATGCGCAGGATAGGGGGGGGGAGTTCGGGAGGGTCTGAAGATCGCTTCGAAACTCCCCAAGATGTGTGGGAGACCTCCGTACGATCACCCCATCCCAATGCACTTGAGGGTTTCGGAGCTGTCCCTTGCCGCCGTCGCCTGTTTGGCACCGGTGGCGGCAAAGGCCTCCCGCGTTGGGAAAAGCTCGTCGTTTCGTTCATGAAGTTCCATGGGGGACACCCATCGAGACATTCCCCTCACTGGTGTCGATATCATTCGAGGATGTCTGAGCTCGCTCGCCGCTGTTTGATGGCGACGACGACGACGAAAACACGAAGTTGTCAAGGAGACCGATGAAGATCTGTTCAGAATGTAAGTACAAGCATTTTTCATACATACATGTATGCCCTTCGAGGTTGCGTGCACCCGTGGTCCGCTGTTTTCATTTTCTCACATAAACCCATTTGCACAAAACAACAAAAAAACCCTGAAGTTGCGAAGAAGACCGATGAAGATGTGTTCAGAGTGTAAATACAAGCATTTTTCATATATACATGTATACCCTTCGAGGTTGCGTGCACCCGTGGTCGGCTGTTTTCATTTGCTCACATAAACCCATATTTGCACAAAACACCGCAAAAACCTAGTACGTTGCCCACCCATTTTGGACCACAAAGTAGTGGCTGGGGCACGGGTGGCTGTGGGTGGCTAGGGCGCGGACTCAGCCACCGGTAGCTGGGGCCATGACCCAGCCACTGTTTTGTGGTATGAAATGACTGGGAAATACATAGGGTTTGAACCACCATCGCCCCATTGGCAAATGGAAGAAGAGAGGGCGAGGAGCCTTGTTCTGACGTCGTTCCTGGTTGATTGGTAAGTACTTACCTTGGTCCCCGATCCGCATTCCGTCACACCTCGTCATCACTTTCCAGAATTTAGAGACTGCCATTACGGACGTGTCCAAGAAATTTTGTACCCTGGAATATTCGCTGACAAGAGACGGTGGGGTTACTGATCTTAAGTTCAAGGAGTTCGGAGACGCCGGGTATATTCTTTTTCCCTGTGCTCGTTATGGAGGCCGGCGCAGGAAGAAAATACTACTAGTATCTGGTTAAAAGGTTTCTTAGGCATTGCATGTCCTCGGGTGGGATCGAACCACCGGCCATCCCGGAACTTCCTTGACTCAAGCAGGAAACGCCCGCTCCACGAGAACTTCATTGGCTACTTGGTGAGGCGAGTAGGTGGTCCAATCAATTTTCCAGGATCTAACCCGACTTACTTCTCAGATAAATTTAAACCACGATCAAAACCAAAGGTCTCAACCACGCCCTCGCTCATACCTGGGAACGGGCTTTAAAAGCTAAGGCTTAGCGGGAACCATGTCCGAAACCCTCTTCTTCGATGTTAAATTCTTTTACCTCTAAACCATCCGGTTGGCCGCGGCCGAGGGGACTCATTCCACACCGTCTCAGACTAGCCGACGTTTCTGGCGGCAATTAAAAGGAGTTATCGCATACTGCTCGGCGCTTGATAACAGGATTCACAAGTTCAACAGCGAAGTCACGGAGCAGCCGCTACTATCTTTGACTAGTTACTCGATTGCCGCCCAGTATTGAGTCTCCAGCGCTTCCAAAATTTGATAGAGGTCATAGAAGAAGGATTTGATATACTTTGATGGTACTTAAGGCATATAGGGGGGGCATAAACCTTTGCTTCCTGCAGGCAGTCCGAGGCCGAAAGCCAGCACTATTAATTAACCTGGTGTTGCACGACAGAAGAAGCCCAAGCTGGTTCAAAATTTAGTGGGGATAGTTTTATAGCGAGGAAATGAATATAAATCGAGCACCATATCAATCCCTAGTGCCCGCCATTCTCACAAAGAAATCCGGAACTCCGGGACATCAAATTCAGCTGATTTTCTCTCGTGTGCGGCAGTACGAGAGAACTCCAGCAGCGAAAATCCTAATATACCATGGTAGCTGTAGCCCACCAAATGTAGAAAGTCCTTTCCAAGATCCAGATACCTTCCGCCAATGGGTCTCATGATATAAGGGTGGCCGAACTTCACCCCTCGGAATCAGAGTCCGTTCTTTTTGGCCGCATACCGCATGTAGATCTTAATCATTCTCGCCCAATTACGCCCAGAAGTCATTTCAGGATGAATAGCTACAGAATGAGTACAGAAAGTCCCGGACTGACAGAGATTTCGCCAAGAACGGGCGGAGCGAAGTGGGGGTGGCTGAATCATGTCAAGGCAATGATGTTCACAGGCCTCGGAACGGTGATCAAAATGCCATAACTTTTGATCGACACATCAAATTCTCTCAAAATTTGACCTGAACCAGCCTTATAGGTCGTACTCCATCCCCCAACGTCAAACTCATAGTTACTGGAGTCCTTCGGCCTATATCCTTCAAGTGGCCGACTAACTAGGGGTGGCCGACTAACCAGTTGACGATAGTAATGTCCAAGGTTTATTTCAACGTCAAGATTTGAGGACGAACAGCGACGGCCAGAGCCCAACCAGAGCCTGATTACAGGATATGACGCTGGCTGTCCGATTTTTATCACCCGCCAAAGCGTGCGAGATTGCCCACTTGACGTGATGTGTTACTTCTCCTGCTGACCACCTTGTTGGCAGTACTCCAGCAAACCAAACCCTCCATAATGGCCAACGCACATCCGCTAGCCCTGAGCCTAGGCTTCCACCGAAACTCGAACACAGGATCTTCGAGATCGCTGCAATGGCTTGCCCGCTCTCCATTCCACGTCTCATGTTGATAGCGCGGCGGGTTACCGCCACCGGTGCTGCCAGTGTGGTGCAAGGGATATGCAACGCGCACATGGGCGCATCTGGTATTTTATCTTTCCCACTGGAACATGTCGGGTGCATCATTATCCCTAGCATGGCATGTCGTGAGGCATTGTAGCCGATATTTTTCTCTCCACGTTCTAATTCGGTTTTGACAACCTACATGATTCTTTCGGCACTTCTTATCTTAACAGCATTTCATTTCAGAACACAGCTATCGCATGAGCGTGTCTTTGAGCGGATAGCATCTCTTCTACTTACCTCCACCATCCATGGACGACGAGCATCAATCCGATCCTGATTTCACCAAAGAGCCGAACCTTGATGGTCCTGACCGAACCACAGACCAGTGTGTGCTCTAATCATCACTCACTGGCAGTATCTTATCGCCCCCATCGCAGATACATTGGCGCCTTTTTTACCGGGGCAAAACACTTTGTCATCGCGGGCGGGAAGTTTAAGAGTGTCACACATATTCATCATACGACCTCCAGTGATCCTCCTGGTAAGCCGAGACATAGTCCCTCTGTAGATCTGCCAGGAAACTTACTCTGAATTGAAAGACATTCGGATGATTCCCATCGGAGACCTGGATTTACTCCATAAAATTGGGCATCCCCGCGAATCTGGTCTGGTACGTCGCCGGCAAGGACGGGGTTCTGTGAGACGGATGTACACTGCCAGAATTCATGGATCCAGGACAAGAATGACGGCGGTATTGTACCAGGGGGATGGGGCTGAAGAGGTGCGTTGGAATCTCATGACTCGATGGAATCTTGCCTTCATCGCCCCCTTCACAGCAATGGCAAGAGGACATTTCACGATATACTGAGTTTCGGCGAGACTATTTATTATGGCGTTTTGCTTGCTGAAATTGATAGACCCCGTCGCAGTCATCCAAATCTTTTTCAAATCTATGGGATAGTGAGCACGGGACGCCTACACGGTGTCGTGATCCACGATGGTTGTTATTCTCTTCTGCAAAATCTAAGGACTCTAATGGGACCGATGCTTGGTTAGATTTAATCATATGGACGGAACTGCAAGAGAAGTACCGCAACTCCCATTTCTCGACGGTGTTCTTCTGGGCGTGCATGGTACGTTCAATACTTCCTTCCCTAACATTAACTTTAACGTTTTCCCAGGTAAAACAATTCCGGGTACTCGCAGGCATGCCTTTACCGTTTACCACAACTCGCTCACTCTTTCGCAGGATATTGATCAGTATATACTCTCTGTATCCGGAAGACAGCTTGTAAATCGATTTCCCCAGAGATATATTTCTTTTTCACTCCTGCTTTTAGCACCGGTCCGAGTACATGGTTTGGATACGATCCTCAACGGGTCATCTCTGCATTGAGCTCACGCCGCCTGAATCTGTTGCTGCCTCCCTTATTCGTGTGGGCGGTCATTTTCGACCATCTGGCACCTCCCTTTTGGATCCACCTGAAGCCTCAGAAACAATCAATGCAATGTCGCTGCAGCATTCTCACAGCATTTGTTACTGGCATCTGAATCGGCCGTACCACTTGTTGATTTCTATGAATATTTCAGTGAACCTGGGAACCATCCGCCATTTCTCTGGCCTGGACTACGAAAGCTCCTCGAAATTGCATTTGCCACCGATTGTGGAGTTTATGATGCTGGTTGGTTGACAAGGGATCCGAGTATCGAGGATTTTTGGAATCCGTAAGTTCAATACTGCCAGTCTTCCTTATCGTATCTTTATGTTTTCGCTCAGGATAGATTACAGCGAAGAAGGGACGTCGATTTTGCGAAATGGCTGGATTCGGTGCGTGCTTTCCCTTGAGGTATCACAGCCTTTTAATTATGCAGTGTAAATTCTGCCAATGTCGAGGATGAATATCAGCGTCAAATATTCCCCGATGACTCCCGCTCATGGAGTTGGTTAGCACAAGCCAATCATATTTTCAACTCTCTTGACATAAAATCTAACTTCGAGGATTATGGTGAGTGTCAACTTCATGGAAACTGGAGATTTTAGCAATTTATTTCGGCAGTCTTCGTGGAAAGGATCAGATACTCGCTCAAGTTTTTCGGGGCTAATTTTTTTACCACCTGGCTATCTATTTCTATGTCCATTGGTCGAGCTTGAAACCGAGGTCCCGGGATGTTTGGGAATTTCCGACTGCCCAGCGTATTGGTCTCTTGACCCATCGGGCGCGGAGCGTTTGAGCCCAGAGAAGGCGAGCAACGTCGGGTTCCCTGAAATCGGGCTCTGCACACAGGTCTATGGAAGATCTTGGGACAGCAGCGTCCACGCCGGAATCCGCCTGTTCCGCGAAGCTAAATGCTTTGATCCTTATGATCAGGAAGTCGCTCTAGAGCTGGGGGTTCCACTTTTCCAAGTGTCGTGCGATCAGGATGCTTTATGTGCACGTTGTAAGCCCAGATTCAGCATTATGGTCCAGTCATCTGACGGCTTGTCAGCGCAAAGGAATGGCGCAGAAGATGATTACTCTGACTTAGACAGAATCTCTAACAGGGATGACTTATCTGAGTCAGTGGGTGAGCATTATGATGCATTGCCTACATGCTGTTAATTCCCCCCTTCTAACCTGAGGCGCAGAGTTGAATAGTGCTATTTCTGAGGACGACGCTCAAGATGCGGAGATTGATTCACAATTATGCAGTGCGAAGGAGCAAGACAGCGGTATTGAGCGCCAAGATGTCCTTCCAATTCCAATTAATGAAAGTACCCATGAAGTTTATGATAGATACGGTGCGTGTACCGAGAGTATGTTCCTGTATTTCTGACCACATTTTCAGTGCCAAGTGGCTGTCAGTATAGCAGTCTCGAGGAGGCGGAAATGCTCGCGCCATCCAGGAGCTGGAATATTGTTATGTGTGTACAGCTTGCACTCATTCTTACCTCTTACTGTCTTCTCGCTATACGAAGAATGTCCGAAATCAGTTTATTCGTAACAAGCCTCTCGATTTGATGTTTTTCTTCTCAGGCACGTTTCCTTGCCCTAGTTCCGAGCTCCTTCGACGCGGTATAATATTCGTCTACCCACACACCGTACATCATATAAATCGTTGTCCCAGCAGATATCCATAGAATCCGCGACCGTGGATCGGCCAATGTCCTTGAGTAGCGTCGGACTCTCCGGATTTTGTCGAACATGGCAACATCGTATGGCTATTATAGCAGCATCAAGATAAAGCAATTCTCCGCGGCTGGTAGGGAAGTCTGCATCAATCTTCAACATTGATTTGCGCCTCAGTGTCAGTCTCGGCACTTGGAGCGTCAGTAACACTTTCAGTTTGCGTCAGGCTGCGCCAGTTAAACGCCGTGACACGCCGTCAGTGTGGCAAACTGAACGTCAGTTTCAATATACATCGCCCTGCGCCTCTCTCTGTGCGAGTCTTGTATCTCTCTGGCCTTGAGTGGTTAAGAAAGGTCAATCAAAGGTTTGACTATTCTCCTAAGCCTTATCAAAACCCCGTCTGAGCCCCGTCAAGAACAACACTGGCCACAGCCGAGCCACACGAGGCCGGCGAGTCATCCATCGACTAGCTGATTTTCGGCTCGGCTCAGACGGCTAGCGGCTTTTTGAGCCGAGCCGCGGCAACACTATTGACACTGTTTCATTCCGCTCCCTCGAATTCTGCACCGCACGTGCACTTGGCTCGTACATCAACCCACTGCGCGGAAGAGACTGATTAGGAAATGATTCAAAGCCTAGACGAAGAAAGCAAGGCACGAAAGGCATCCAGACTGCCTGTGAATGAAGACGTTCGCCACGCAATGTATGACCTCATACTAGGACCTAGATATATGCATGAAGTGTCTCCCACTGATCATGGAAACATCGTAGTTGTCGGAAGAAGACGGTCGAGTGAGAATCTGTACTATTCTGCGGAGATTCTGCATTCGTTTAGTCTCTCTTGGCAGACTACCACTCGCAATCTCGTTACATGGCATTCGTTCACTTCATGGCCAACCGATTGAACTAATTGTGGAGCTTTTGTAGAGATTTGAGTTGACGATTTACGAGCGTAATATTGTTTGGACTTTTCCTCTTTGTTCGTTTGCCTACGGTGCGCAGTTCGGCGTACATCCTAGGACAAACATCTTACCACTTTGGTGTTCACTTATCTTCGGCTCATCATCTTCCGTCGATTTTCAACAGCTTTTCCCACCAACATTCCAAGTAGACGTATTTGACGTCGGAACTTATCTGGGTCTTCTTGGGGGTGCGAAGTCAGAATCCCAGATAGAAGAATTTTGCATCGTTCCCTGACGATCTTCTGCGGTCTTGATTTTATCTATTTCCTTTCTCGTGACCGACCGCTCTAAGTGTGCCGAAATCTTTAGGCTGTATGATTCCATTCTCTGGTCAGTCAGGCTTAATCACTCCGACGGGGTGTATGCCTTCCTTGATCTTGAAACTTTGATTACCACTTACAGTACATTTCGTTGGACAGAGACATGGGTTGCAATGCTTCTCATGTCAGATTCCTATCAACTTGTTTTCCCACCTACCTACCCAGCTTCTGCTCATTCTAATTCTGGGCTGCTCAGTATCACAGGGTCTCCTCTCGGCTGATCATCTGGGAAAGTCGAATCGCATATATCATAGTGGATGCCCCGTTTTGCTTTCCTATACACTTCTTGACTATCAATTTCTTCATTCACTGCAGGAAAATGAAAGCAGACGTCGATAACGTCTATGGTATGCTGTTAACTGCCGGCTTTGTTTCTACATGGTAAGTCTCACTCTGGAAAAAACTCCGATTGCCCCGTTAACTTATTCCGTTGAAGCTTATACGGAGGTGCGTCACAAGTACACTTTCAAGACAGCAATGGTCAACTTATGGTACCTACGTAGTCGGCATATTGCAGTTCTGGATGTATATCCGGAAATACTACCGCAAGGACTCGATGATAGTTAAATCCCTCGTACGTCTGGTCAATCCTGATTCCGTATGGATTCATACTTAATGTCTCGCTTTCGCAAGGTCATCACCGTTCTTGTCTGTGATACAGTCCAACAGACCTTGATGTGCCATGGAAGTATGTGATATTATATTTATACATTGAGCCTAACCCATCCGTCACAGTATATACGTTTCTAGGTAAGCCCGCCAATCCTGCATCTCATAAATTAATACACAACGGAATTTCCAGTGTCCTCCATCGCAGACCCGGTGATCCTCACTATACTTGTCAAGTTAGCCAGAACCCTACATCGTTTACTCCTGCACTGATTCGATGTCTAGGACCATGATGGTCGAGGTCTTCTTCAGTGGTGCAATCGCAACCCTCGTACAACAGTCAGAAAATCCATTTAGGTCAGACTCGATTATGTCCTTACAATGTACACAGGTTCTACTGTTGGCGAATCTACAAGCGTACGTTGACTCCAGTTGTCATTATATTTCTGCAACGCTCATATTGGTAGTTTCAAGCAGTATTTTATTAGCGGGTGCTGTGGTACGGATCTTTTTATTTTCCTGCTTCGGAGTGTTGGTTGAACGGGAAAACCCGTTGGTAGTCTCTGGTTAGCTGGACATCCTGTGGTATGTCTGACGACTCTCATTCCGGGTATCTCGTGATGAGTCTCCCGATTTGCAGTTCTGCTCATCGGTAAGAATATATATCGCCGCCCCATCAGAAACTGAGTGAATGTACAGTTTGGGCAACAAAAGCGTAAGCACATGCGCAATTGATATGGCTCACCGATCTTCAAGGTTTTCTTCAGGCTCAAACTCAAGCTACTTGCCGAAATGATCACCTTGAAGGTACGGGTTACAATATTCTTTACCAGTCTGGGTTGACGGGGCTCCAGACATTTTCGATGGCTGCAAACAGTCTCTCAGCAGCTACAGACGTGATGATATCTGTCGTGCTTGTCCTTTTGCTGCAGTACTCCAAAACTGGGTTCAGAAGATCAACGGATTTGATCAATCGATTGGTATGTCCTCAGGACCTCGCCCCCTTCCGATCCTTGATATGAAATCCAGATGGTGTTCACCTTCAACACAGGTAAACCAATCTGACACCGAATTGATCTGTGTTAACCAGGTGGCCACAGGTTTACCAACTAGTGTTTGCGCTCTGGCCACCGTTGTTTACGTGAGTGTGACGGGTTTTTTCATCGTTGACTTCTTGCCGATTATTACCAGGTCGCGGCTTTCCCGAACACTCTTCTCTAAATCTTTCAGGGTAAGCTGGTGATAGGAGAAAGTGTGTATAGGTATCCCATGGTAATTTTGGCCCTGTTCTAGATTCACCTCGGGCATGCAGTTGATCGGTTGTTTGTGCATTTAGGAAGATTGTCCATTGCAACTCTGGTGGCTTGTCTAGTTAATTACCTCCCAGTATGATAGATGTTCTCTAACATCCTAGAAGTGCTGCTGAATTATCCTGGGCTTTTGGGTGGGCGCGACACCTCCAAATGCGCCAGTGCATCACAAAGTCCACGTGTCTTTTACCCAGGCAGAACGACGTTGTAAGAAAAGCTTAATACATATTTGACTTCTAGAAGGTCATAGACACGACCTGGGACGCGAAAAATACGGTCCCATGGTATTGTATGACTAGAATTTACACACTGGCTGTCTGCATGAATCAAATGGTACGAGTAAGATTTTTGGGCTGCGCTGCACAAAGATTTAACATGATAGCATCCGAAACAGTATTTAAACATCTCTGAGAACTGATTCTCTCTCCGATGGTAAGTCCAGGATTGGCTTTATGTAGGCCATGCAGTCTCCACGGTGCATACAAAGACTACCAGTGTACTATGGGTACACCAATGGTCGCTTTAATCATCCACTGGCACTTATGGACTTCAATATGATGAAGAGGCAATACTTTCGCTGTAGGTTTGATCCGTGGGAACATTGAACAGTGCCCTGATTTCGTATCAATTCAACCATTTTCACACCTTGAGTGTTGAATATTTCCATGCACAAGCAACGCATTTCCCTGTGGCTCATTTTACGTGAAGATATAGTACAGGAATACTCTCAAATGAAATTTCCCAGCTGTTCAGCACAAAATAAATATTCTTGAGTCCCCTCAAAAAAAGCGTGATGTTGCTCCTCTTGTACCCCTCAAAACTCGGCCAATTTTAAATATACAGCAATGTATTATAGGGAAATATCATTATCGTGTCAATGAACTAAAACTTTCACCGATTGATCCTAGGCATCTGAGTGCGCGTGTCGTGTCGCTGGAGCCAATAGAGGTGGATATCCCGCCAGGAACGGAGAGACAGTGTGCTTCTCAAGAGCGAGCCGAAGGACTGACGGCTGCTTGTGCAATTCATGCAGCGGGTGCCCGTTTCGAGAGTCGAAGGCGGTCAAGTTCGGCAGGATCGACCCGATATTTGGTACCTCATCAAATGATCCTTTCGCAGCCAAACACTCTCCTCGTCCTCTCCGTTACTACCGGTGAGTGCTCTGCGACGCACTCATATACCCGCCTACTGACCCCCGAATTTCAAAGCCTCGTCGCCCACCCCTCGCCATCCTCGAGGAATCACCCCGGCAGCGGACGAAGGCGCGCAGCCTTGACACCTGAAAATCACTAAAAATCACAATTTCGCCGACATGAACCACCCGCCGGCTCTGCATCTACCCAAGCACACCGCAGGATCTTGTTGAGGTAACAAGCTATATGCATCCTCTCTCCTTATATGGACTCTTCCATACGTAGATATCGGACATTTACTTATTTACCGTAGTAACCAAATATTTTCTATTTGCATACATGTACATCTCAGTTGGTCTTACGCCTACTGAGATGTACGTTCCCTCCTTATATTCATACGTACCTATTACTGACTCTACTTAGTATCTTTATTGTTCTAGGTACTTACATTAATATATTAGTTGGTCTTACGCCTACTGAGATTATCTTTATTGTTCTAGTGCTCCCGTACCTCTGCGCTCTAGAGGTTATGGGCCCCGGATCCGATTTCAGCAACATGTCGTCTTCACAGTTAAAAATAACCAGAATCCCCAAGCTTCAGGACGATGGTTCAAACTGGGGCAATTACAAGGAACTCGCGATGAATACTATTATTGCAAGAGGCCTACGACGACACGCTATCGGTACTGCTAAAGCACCACGCAAGCTCACGCAGCGAGACGGCGAATGGTTCCTGCCCAACCGGCTAGTGCCGCTCTCTGACGATGAGCTGGAGGAGCACGAAAACAGCGTGGACGAGTACATGCAGAAGCAAGCTCAAGTCCACGAGATCATCTATCAGTCCGTATCTCCCGCCACGTTCATGCGCATCAAGCACAAGGCCACTGCGCAGGAAATGCTGCAGGCACTCGTGGCGATCTTCGAGGGCAAGGGGGAGATGGTCCAAATCGACACACTCACCCGTTTGCAAAGTCTGCGATGCCCCGAGGACGGAGACGTGATTCAGCACATCACGGAGATGAAGCGCCTCAAGGAGGCCCTCGACTCAATGGGGGCATCCGTAGCGGATGCACAGTTCGCCGCGTACATCAAAGCCTCACTGCCAATCGAAAGATTCGGCGCACTCCTCAGCACCATCAGCACCGCTTCCCGAATCGCTGGACGACCCATCAACAGCGAGGCATTGATCCAAGAGATCTTCGAGACGACTGACGAGAGTACCGTTCACAAGAACTCGTCGTCATACGCCGAGAACACCGCAATGGCGGCGTCAGGGAAGCGTAAAGGGCGTGGAAAGGGAGGCAAAGGCGACTCCAAGAAAAACGTAACCTGCGATAATTGTGGACACAAGGGTCACATTAAACGCGATTGCTGGTCGAAAGGGGGAGGCAAAGAGGGCCAGTCACCGTGGAAGAAAGAAAAGAAGAAGGCCTCCGAGAGCGCTAATAGCGCCTCGAAGGACGACGACGACGACGATGTCGACGTTGCGTGCACAATTGTCTCCGAAGACTTTGTCGATGACGATTCGGGAGACTGTGCCCTATTTATAACCTCCGACTTCCGCGACATCGACGATGGTAACGGCGAGGCTCAGGCCTTGGCCGCGGCAGCGCCCCACAAGCCCAAAGACATTCTTATTGACGCCGGCGCGACGTGCCACTTCTCCCCGGACCGTGACCGCTTCAAAAATTTTGAAGAAATCATGCCGGTCCCCATACGAACAGCCGACGGCCGCACGTTCAGCGCCACAGGGCGCGGGGAAATACTCGTACCACTCCCGATGGGAGATGGGGAAAAACCGACACGCGCACTAATTACAATGCGTATTACTCACCACATCTCGCATATACGCTCCTTTCGGTCAGCACACTCTCGACCGAAAGGGATGGATCATCCACTTCGAGGACTCGACGTGCACACTAGGCACAGCACGCCCAAATTCACGCATTGTCGGACGCATACCACTAGTCCGAGGCCTGTATCGCATTACCACGTCAGCACCAGCATCTGCCAAAGATCTGTCACTTACCGCCACTGTCGCCGCACCGGTCACAAAGAAGACCATCATGCAGCTCCATCGAGAGATGGGCCACGCCGGGTTCGACGACCTGCGTGAGATGGTGCGAAAGGGGATGGTGACCGGGATCGAGCTTGATACGAACTCGAAACCGGAGTTCTGTGAGCCATGCGTAAAAGCGAAGGCGAAGCGCGCGAGCTTCCCGAAGAAGAGCAGCAGCGAACACCGCCAGGCGTACGGTGAAAAAGTCGTTGCAGACCTGTGGGGGCCAGCAGAAGTCACGTCAATAGGGGGAGCAGACTACGCTTGTTCTTACCTGGACAAACACTCGCACGAAGAAAAGCCGTACTTCATAAAGAAGAAATCCGACACGTTTCAGACCTATAAAGAGTATGAGTCTTCGCTCGAGGTCCAACGAAACGTGAAGAAAATCAAAATCTTCGGATCGGACGGTGGCGGCGAATTTAAATCCAAGGCGTTCTCTCAGCACCTACGGTCCAAGGGCACTATTCGGCACTTGACAGTGCACGATTCCCCAGCGCAAAACAGTGCCGCGGAACGCAGCCATCGCACACACGCAGAGTGCATGCGAGCGATGCTCGCCGCGAGCGGACTTCCCAAGTTCCTATGGGGCGAGGGTTACCGCCATTCGGTCTGGCTGCGTAATCGCCTGCCGACCAGCGCACTACCCTTCGCAAAGACCCCGCACGAAGTGGGCACGGGGAAGAAGCCAAACCTGGCTAATCTGCACGAATGGGGGTGCAAGGCGTGGGTGAAACTCACCAAATCACGCAAACTTAGCGACAAGACCGCGCAGGGCCATTTTGTGGGGTACGATGACGAGACAGCCGATGGCTATCGCATCTACTGGCCTACGACGCGAAAGGTCACTGTGGAGAGGGATGTTTACTTCAATAAAGACGAAATATTGGAGTCGGAGAGCACGCCAATTGACGGGGGAGATATTAGGGTCAATTCACCCGCTCCCCGAGCTCGAGACGTCCCAGCGCCGCCAAATAGCGACGCCACCATGCCCCCGCGCGACGAGCCCGACAAACGTTCAGTAGAAACGTCGACGCACCGTGAAATCCATGTCCCCAATCCAAATATAGCCGCCGACCCTCCAACGCCAGCGCAGCCAAATCCCCCGGCTCCTGAGGTCCCAGCGGTCCCACCACACGAGCGGCGCACACGACGCGACGGGCTCATCGAGCCTGAGCCGAATACAGGCCGCGGGATGCGCCAGAGACAAGCCCCAGGTTATTACAAGACCATCGGGCGGAGTGCAGGTGTCGTCGAGGAGGAATCCGCCATGTTCGTAGATGTGGAGGATATCGGCCAGCCAGGGGGAGTTGAGGTCGACGACCTTGACGAGGAGTGGGCGGTGTACGCGTATGAGTATACGCTAGCGGCAGACGAGGATACACCGCGATCGATCGAGGAAGCTCTGCAAAGTCCCAAAGCAGCCGCTTGGTCAGCGTCGGTAGAAGCCGAATTGGCTGGTATCGAGAAACATGAAACCTGGGAGCTCGTCGAAGCCCCATCAGACGCGAATATAATCAAGTGTCGCTATGTCTTCAAGGTTAAGCGCGACGCTGTCGGTGCCATTGCAAAATACAAGGCCCGTCTCGTAGCAAAAGGCTTCACGCAGATCTATGGCAAAGACTGCTACGATACATACGCGCCGGTCGTCAAACTCGAAACCCTCCGCACTCTCCTCTCCCTCGCCGCTTCCAACGGTTCCGTTATTCATCAGGCCGACGTTAAAAACGCGTACCTGAACGCGGAACTCGAGGAGGAACTCTATATGGAGTTACCTCCAAAATACCACAAATTTCGGACTTTGCCCCCCGAAACGCAGGCTCTTCGCGACGCTGAGAGCCGTATCGTGGTCAAGCTTCGAAAAGGGCTGTACGGCACTAAACAGGGCGCGCGCGAATGGTACCAAACGATGTCAAAGGTTTTCTTATCACTTGGCTATCAAATCTCCAATGCGGACGAAGCGGTCTTCTATAAATATTCTGGAGACCACTACACTATCGTCGCATCTGCCGTAGACAACTTGACCATCATCGCCGACACCCTGGAAGCCGTTGAGCTCATCAAGAAGCAACTCAATGAGCACTTCGAGCTTGTTGATCTTGGTGAGATTAACTGGCTACTCGGCTTCAATATCACGCGAGACCTCGAAGCGAGGACAATTTCTATGGGCCAACAGGCCTATATTGATGAGATTATCGCGGAGATGGGGCTAGAGGATGCCGCGCCAGTTGTCACTCCAATGGAGACTGGTGTTGATCTCAATTACGACGCACCGGGCGTCTCTGCGCAATTACTCACGCCTTCACAGAAAGAGCTGTACCGAAAAGCTGTGGGCAGGCTCCTATATGTGTCGCGCGGAACGCGCCCGGACATCACCTACGCTGTCTCGCACATTTCCCAATTCATGGAGGAACCCCGCACCACTCACCTGAAAGCTGCGCAACGCGTCTTCAAATACCTGAAAGGTACGCGGGACTTCCGACTCGTGCTTGGCGGCAAAAATACCACACTATTCGGGTATTCGGATGCCGACTGGGCTTCCCAAATCCATCGCCGTTCCATCTCCGGATTCGCCTTCTTCCTGGGAATTGGCGCCGTCACTTGGAGCTCGAAAAAAACAACCCATTGTCACTCTATCAAGCACTGAATCGGAATACGTCGCCCTCACCCACGCTGCAAAAGAGCTACTTTGGCTCCAAAAATTACTCACGGACCTATCCTTCATTACTCTAATTCCACCACCACTCTCTTTTGTGATAATCAAGGTGCTATTACGTTGTCGAAGGATTCCACGTACCACGCGCGTACCAAGCATATCGACGTTCATTTCCATTTCATTCGCCAAACCCGTCATGCAAGGCCGCGCCTCCCTCATTTATTGTCCCACCGACGACATGATTGCTGATGCTTTTACCAAAGCTCTCAATCGTTTCAAGCTGCAAAAATTCCGCGATCTTCTCGGAGTCGAGATTCCGCCTTCAGCTTGAGGGGGAGTGTTGAGGTAACAAGCTATATGCATCCTCTCTCCTTATATGGACTCTTCCATACGTAGATATCGGACATTTACTTATTTACCGTAATAACCAAATATTTTCTATTTGCATACGTGTACATCTCAGTTGGTCTTACGCCTACTGAGATGTACGTTCCCTCCTTATATTCATACGTACCTATTACTGACTCTACTTAGTATCTTTATTGTTCTAGGTACTTACATTAATATATTAGTTGGTCTTACGCCTACTGAGATTATCTTTATTGTTCTAGTGCTCCCGTACCTCTGCGCTCTAGAGATCTCCTACTCGTTGACACGCCCTCCGCGCTCGAGCAGCACATCGGCGTCGCGCGTCAGCGCGCAACCGCATCTTACCGTTCCGCGAACCCACATGTCTAGGGCGTTGTCTATATATTTTATTCTTCAAATGGCCCCCCCTAATACAACTGTTTTGGGGCTCTCCTCCACATTTTGGAGCACTTTTGCTTACCATATTCCTCAGCACATGCCTCGCGGGCGCTGCATTCATTGATGGGCAACTCCGGTCATTGTCGCTGTTTTTGATCGTATTCTTCCCTGATGGGGTGCGTGCAGTCTTTTCTACACATATGGTTTGTTCATTTGGGTACGCAAATAAACCGCACATATAGCTAGGGTGCCTCCGATGCGGCGAATATCCGCTGGACTCATTGGGGCCGCAGGGCAGGTCATGTGACGTCGAATCGACTAACCAAAAAGAGTTCCGAGATCAGCCGATTTTTGCGGATTTTGCTGTGTGGATGCCTCCGGGGGCCTCCAGGACTTTGTCGTTGGGCCCCCCAACGAGGAGAATATAAGCATAGACTCCTCGGAGTTATAACCTTGACGGCCACTTCGCGTGGTCTTTGTTCTTCAATGGCGACGCTTCACAGCCTTCTCTGAAATGGTGAGGTGTTGTCGCCTCCCTGTTGCAGGTACGATATGCTGCTGAGATACTGAGTGGTGGTTGTCTGCCCGTTTTCAGTTCGCAAAATCTATTCCAGGCTTCATTTTCATTTTCATTCTAAGTAAACTTCTTGTCCAGATTCATTCTGCTTCGAGACCAATTAACTCCCCCCTTCAGGGCGCACTCCTGGTGACCTTCTATCCACCTCCGCCTTCCAAGTTCAAGCCGAATCAATTTGCATTCATTTGATTCCACTCAGTGTAAGTTGCTCTGAACAAGTTTCATTCTGCATCGGCACCAACTCATCCTTCAGTCCAGATTCATTCCGCCTTCCAACCCAAATTAATTGCACTCTGTAAGTTTTAATTGCGCTCTGTGGAGGTTTCATTCTGCATAGACACCAACTCATCCTTCAGACCAGATCTCTGCATAATTTTTACTTCCGGTCGGTGCAAGTTTCATTCTGCATCGGCACCAAGTCATCCTCCAGTCCAGATTCATTCCGCCTTGCAGGCCAAAATTAATTCGTACGTTTCATTCTGACTCACCTAATTCATTCTCACTGACTATGTGTTCTGTTTCACTCTTCCTGGACTTAATACTGGCTTGTTAGTTTACACTGTAGTACAAGTGTTTATGATGGAAAGAAAATTAACACGAATTTGTTCTTAAATAAACACGCAATTAATACTATCTACTGATATCACTGTTCAAGTCTGCTTGTTCCTGACGACGGTAATCCAGGATGGTATGCCGCGTCAACCTCATGCACACCGTGCTCGACATCCGCAACTTCATCAACGCATACGTCCTCGTCCATTATGTCGGATACCCTCTTATTCATTTTATCTTACACAGCGTGCCCAGAAAACCTCACGCGCCCGTACAGCATCGGCACGACTTTCCCGAACCGCACGCTCGATGACGACGCTGCGACGATCGAGGGCGCGGGGCTTGCGAGCAGTGTCGTAGTACAGCGGTGGGTGTGATGATACTTGTTGCGTTTGAATTTCTGCAAAGGGGGTTTGCGCCATAAATAAATTTGGGCATGGGACCGTTAGGATATGTATGTACGTATTACACGCGATTGAGTCGTCTGAAATTTTCCAGCAATGGCGCGCCCATTCCAGGCTTCACGTGTCACATTGCCTGCGCCCCGCACCGGTAAACAGATAACAACATCGAATCCGCAAGCCAACTTAACAGTTCGGATTGATTCCGCTTCCGGGCTATTGTCCTGCCCCACTCCAGCTCTATTGATGCATGGATACTAGCGAAACTCTACGGAGGAGCATGTATTAGTCTGTTTTCATCGTTCTAAAAAATACATTCTGATCATTCGGTCCGAGTAGGGGAACAACGAGGAGTCTCGTATATATGCAATATATCAAGACATCCAGGAATTTTCGACTCGGAAAGATTCATCACCAGCTGAAAGATGTCGATGGTAGCTACAGGTTGTTAGAATTCGTCCCAACGAGGCTAAGGTGGCAAGCACAGGGGGACAGGGGGAGGTAAACCAGCAACAATAGATCGTTTGTCCTCATAGATACATGGTGGTACGGATTGGGTACGGAGGCAAACGGATAGCGTACACATGTAAAGCGATGGAATGTCATGGAAAGCTTACGTGAGACGGTCCGTGCTTCCGACGACAACGGCGAGCTCTTTGCTGCTCGCCACCCATTCCGGTCCAGCCCGGAATATTCCAACACAGGTATCTGCTCCATTCCAGATCTTCCAGACCAGACTAATTAAAGCACTGCCATGTTCCTATTTTGGTGCCACGATGTTGCTGGAATCACAGCAACATATCGAGGCAGACGGGAGTTCAGGAAATTTCGATTCAGAAAGATTCATCGGCAGCCGAAAGATGTCGATGGTTGCTACAGGCATCTGCTCCATTCCATGGTAGGTAGGTAGGTAGGTAGGTAGTATTACACGGCACGGTCCACTCATGAACGCCGGTTTCCAGGAAGTATCCCGCTGTCCACGCTATTACAGCATCGTCCCTGGACCCCCAAAAATCCCGTTAGCCGAGCTCACGGTCGCAGTACGCCGACTCGCCGCAGTAGAACTAAAAGAATTCAAGGAAGCAAACAGTCATCACATCAACCCAGATTAGCCTCACTCAAAATATACACGGGAACCGAGAAGAACAACGTCAAAGGTATATTTCACATTATTTCACAAGACTTCCGAGGGCTAACAGGTGTTTTCAGAATAATGGTGGGGTCAAACCCTCGCCAACCTTCTATGTCATCACCAGTATGAGATATTGCCGCATGGAGGAAGTAACTTGGAGCGCTGAGTGAGCTCTTGTCCTTTTTTGGAGTTCACAAATGGCCGTGCATTAAATAGAGTTTCTCTGACGAGTTAATTTCCTCTCATAGCTATTCCCATATATTTTGCCAGTCTCATATGATCTCCAATACCCTGAATGGTGGTACCATGCGGCAGATTGACTGGAAGAAGGAATAGCATTCTTGTAGCAACGGCGATGTTCTCTGGACTGAACCATTGACTTTTAGTTGTGACGGCACGCTCAAAGGGTACCATTGAGCGCGGCGCAAGCATACAAGTCGGTTTGGGGGAGTAGGCTAATTCGCTGGGACTAAGAATGAGGTGTTGAACTCGATGAGGCGTAGTCTTAGCTGCTGTGAACAGCGGCACAATCATGGAGCGACGATGGAGAATGCACATTTGTGTAGAAGCTGACCTCCCTGTTGAGAACTGTTTCACATGTACGCCGTCTCTGTCCAGTGGTATTTCACACAGATGAGAAAGCAGTTGGCGAGCCCAGTGGTTCAAGTTCTCTTTGCGGTCTCCTTCCCGTCATGCCGGCAAGTCTCATGAGTCGGTGTCCGCAACAGCGCGCTGCGCGTGTGGTTCGCTTTTAATGGTGTTTAAATATATTGTGAGTGTCTGCAGCTGCAGCTGTGCATATTGACCTTCACATATTTCTGTTCTGTGCTGAATCTAAGTTCCGTTACAGGACCAAAGTGGAATCTTGTGGGGTGGCAAGAATTGTCCCAATGTCCGGCCAAAGATCAAAACTAGAGTTTGATCAGGTTACCGAGGATGAATTTCTTCGCGCACCAGTGTTCCAGCTTGGGTGAATTGGTAATGAGATCAGGAGCGTAGACGGAGATAATAAGCAGGTCTTCAAGCTTCAGCTTGTGCCAGTAACAAAATCCCGATTGCGGCACGACTTGAGGAAAGTCCGGCAGATTTACGAGGTCTGCACAGAAAAACTTCGACAAGAATCGACGATGTCGCGATGATGGGTTCCCGGAGTACGTTGGGGTAGTTGACGCGCAATGTAGAGTGTGTGTGCGCGCTCGACTCGCCCATTAATATAAATTAGTAATGCGCGCACAAAGCTCCCATGCTATTTCGGCATATTTCGGCACCAGCTTACAAAATGCTAAGCAGTTGACACGCGGATCAAAGCCGGCAAAGTGGCAGTGCTAGTCGCGGACGCTGGGGGCATTGGAGGGAGACACCGGTGGCAGCGGCGACTGCAGGGTGCGGCAAGATAGAGTTGGTGTACATCGAAAGAGCAGGCTCACACCGTCCTACATGAGTTGGAACGGAGGGCAGGCGATAAAAATGAGCTGGATGCGAGTCCAGGAAAACGGATGTACATAGTGTTTTTTTAACATTTTCACCGTTCTCTACGAGCATTCATCTGCGGAAGGGTCGTGCATGGGACTCCGGGGTCTGCTGCGGCACATTGGCGAGGCAGAGCGCGGTAGTGCCAGAGGCAGCCAACTTCGGCATTTTGATGATGGTGGTAAGGAAGCGGCAAACAAAACCAAGGTGGGTACGGATGCATTCCGGAATTCCCAGGACAGATACTTATCACAGACACATTGCCCAGCAAGGTATTTAATCAGCGCATTGAATGACCCTTTTCTTGATCTTCCCCATTTCTTAAGCTCCGCATCAATTATGTTAAAAGCATTCTTTTCCAGTGCGGCCGCCCGGGTTTATAACCTTCGAGTGCTCCTCGTGGTCACTGCCGCTACCATCGGTTACAATGCCCACATCGTCATCGATGCCATCACGGATGGGCAGTTGGTGGTCGCCTTTATAACAATTCGTGTTCTGCCCCAATGTCTGATCCTTAGCCACCATTTGTGTTCGTATGTTAAACTTTACGCTTTTCCTATTGCATATTCGCTGACAAAAACTCCACCACTCTACCTACAGTCTTTTTGTATTCCGTTTCGGCTTCACCAGTGTCGTCGATTGGGTTGTAACCTTGATTGAACTCTTTGGTGAGCACATGCAGCCAAAGTATACACTCGCACTCTTTGAACCGCAAAAGCCGTGATTTGGTACATGGTGGTCACTGAAGGGGACACGTCGGAAAAGATGTTCCAGAGCGCTTTCCTTATCTGTCAGCTGGCAACATTTTTACTCTCCCTAATTTTCCGCACTGTGGCCATCGCTGCTACAAAAACGGCCCGATATCGTCAACCGTTCAAATTACTCGGGGGCTGCAACCCCACTCGAGTGCCATACACACCGGTCCGAATCATATTCGGTACATCACTGGTGCGGCCACTAGTCAGGTATTGAACTAACGTTTCTGTACCCTGCTCCGCGATTGACGTTTTCAGGGGTGAAGTCCCGGCGATCGCCTTCATCCGTGGTCTCATTCTTGTCGTGCTATGCATCGGACTCCCTGCATTCAGTATTTACACCGCCATCTTCATCCCACTTCAAAGTCAAGTCCTGATAAGAAATGTGAAATACGATGGGATTTCGTTGAACTCACCCCAGAGGCCCCATGCTAGTATCACCATCGTGCGTGTATCGAAAGCCACGAGTTGCCCCTTTATGTAAATATGATTTTCTTTTTCAGCTCAAGATCGACCCATTCTGGGCCAGCCATGTACCCATGAATGCTATTTCTGTCTCCGGAAACAGGGCAGACCAAGCGGTCCCCCTTAGCTGCAACAGGTCGGAATTTCCCTACCTTAAATCCTACGCTTCTGGTGCTTCCGATGGCGGAAGTTTTCGTGCACAATTTACGGACAAATTGCTGCATGTGAGTTCCACGTCGGCCTGTCAACCTTGATCGTGTTCAACTCCCATGATTTTCCACTAATACAGGTCCCTTCGAGTGGAATGATGTCGGTGATATTGTCGTCATCGTAAATTTCACCGAGTTCGCGCCTGACGAAATTATCTATGTGGCGTCTGGGCAGGGCGACCCAACGGATATCACCGACTATACGCCCCAAATTCAGTTGGTCAGAGGATCTCACCTGTTTGCTGTAATGACTTGGACGCGAAGGGAGGTATTTTCGCGGTCACCACTTGATGTCCTGGGCATATCAGGAGTATGCAACCTGTCTTATTGCCATCCGGACGATCGTGGGCTCAATCTCATTCTGCGCAGCGGCGAAAAACTGTTATAGTCAATGATCCGCTCTTGGTACAACCGGATCCTTTGCCGCCAGATTCTAGCCTCGGTATTGCAACTCTGCGTATACGGCAGAAAGCGGCATATGAGGTGACAAAGAGTACTCAAGAGTACACGGAGAATTCAATCCTAACCGGCCTCGCCACCGTCGGTGGTTTCTGGACCTTCGTGAACGGCGCATTCGTACTGTTCTTTGGTGCAAATATCATTTATTTCTTGTTCAGTAAGTCAATAGTTCCTTTCCCAATGAATTACTACCGAGCTCTGCTGCACAGGAAGACGACCGTTGTCTGCCCTGGGAATTGTTCATATATTCCAGCGCGCGAGTCTTGCCAAAAAATGGAGGCAGGACTTTCCCGCCATACGTACGGAAGGCGGCCAACCCGGTTCACGGGAAGCAGGAATAGTCGCCTTTCTACGTGAGCGTCTGGTAGATCTGGATGAAGAGGAATCCGAGGCCGAGGACACACCAGGCGATATCGAGGCCCAACCTTCATCCGGACATATGGTGGTCAAGGATGAGAATTCAACCAACTCAAACGAGAGCCGCCCCATGGTCAACGAGGAAGAATTAGAAAAGACCTCAGATGAAGGTGCCTCTAGCGAGGAACGGGAAAGTTTGGGCGGGTACGGGTTGGCGGAGATACCATCGATTGATCTGAACCTCGAGGTTCTACCAGAGCAGAGCCCCAGAGAAAATCTATAGTTCGAGAATGATTGGCTTGGTGTTTTTCCTCTTGGACTATCACTGATTTATGCCAAATCTGCTGGAGATGCGTGTTGAAACGTTGAAAGATGGATATTTACTTGAAGTTACTTCTAACTTTATCAACTCTAGCACGAAGTAATTGAAAAGTCTCAGGACAGGCAAAAGGGAATGCGAAAGGGTCCAAAATAATTGATGAAGACACGCTTCCTGATTCCGAACCGGTCCAGGTCCAGGGCATATACATACATTGTAAACTGTTTGAAAATAGGTCAAATTGAGAATAGTACAGTATAAATCCGTTTCCCAAGTTAGTGCGCGTACATGGGCATGCGTTCCAACCACCAATATTAATACAGCCGGCGGGACTACAAGCCTTGTTCCAGAGGACGGAGTGCGACGGCTACCATGCACGCAGAGTCGTGACGTTTCCCGGTCATCTTTAACACCGCTAGCCTCCGAATCCACCCATATAAGACACCCGTCGTCTTCCTCGCCCATGCGCACATACAATGCACACATAATCACCCTATTCACGTCGCTTCGGGTCTTCCACCGCCGCCCAATTTGGTCCATATTCTCCGCAGACAACTTGGCTTCCCTGTGCGCACCCGCCACATCCTTTGCCCTGACTCCTTTGAGAACGCGCGCAGCAGGGCCACTGGGTCCCTCGGTTTAGATGTAAGCCGTCATAACAGCCCAATAACAGCCCATTATTTTCGGCGCAGAAGAACACAAAAGAATAAGGACTGACGAAAGTACTAGCTTTTGATCCGACATCCGTTCGCGCCGGGCCGTTCCCGAGGAACAGCCTTCGGTGTGACGGTCGTAATGCGCTCTTTCACCTTGCTTTCACCTCGTTTTTTTTTTGGCTCCGTGGTGAGTGCACTGGGATGCCCTTGGCAGTGGCGGCCAGACTGGGCGCCACCGCTGACGATGCCGCGTTTATCCCCGATCCAAACAGGCGCTGGTATATATGGCTATTTGTTTTCACTCTTCTAGCAGTATGCGCAGAAGAGCCTGGGATCCAGCGGCTGACGTTCTGGCGAGACTGTTTCACGGTCGAGGACAGCGAGCTCATGCGCTACGACAACCCCACACTGTGGGGAGGATATACAATCCCCCCGGATTGTAGCAATACAAATTGAGTGGATTGTATTGGTACAGTCCGAGCTGAGTGATCCAATCACTCAACCTGAGTGACAAAGAGTGATTGTATTTTGGCAGAAAACACAGGTTGTACTGATTGTATTCTACAATCAGCCTGAGTGATTCATACAATTGGGTAGGTTGGGCCAATCACTTGCTCCAATAGTATTATACACTTGTATTGGGTATCGAAATATATATATTCAGCTACCTAATACAGGTGTAATCTACATCTTCCCTCTGCCCAGGGATGCTTTTGTGACGAAGTGAGATAAAAACCCATAAACACAAGTCAACGCTTACAAGTCCACCAATCCAGAGTTGACAACAATAAGACCTAACTATATTCTAGCTTCCCGGGGTATACCGCGGGATGGCTGTGCAATCAGCCATCAATGTGTCCTATGCATCCCAATATGGAAATGTGGCTGTGCAAGCATTGGACCTCCGAGTTGTGACTGTGATGATGGGTCACATCCCATCCCGTCCATCCGGCCTACCGTCCCGCCCAATGTGGCTGTGCAAGCCTTGGACCCCCGAGTTGTGACTGATGGAGTGTCACACCTCCCCGCTGTCGTCGTTCCCTCCTTCGCCTTTACCCATAGACTTAGTGTTGGATGGGCCCAGCCAACAAAAAGTTTCGAGAAGCGCTCCCTAAAAATGCGGACAATTACAAACATATTAAATAAAAAATAATGCCCTCTTCAGTTTTCCTCTGATGGCGCATCAGCCGCCGCAGGCGGCAATTTCCATTTTTGGACCATTTCGCGTCTCACAAGGTCAGCAGGGTTCGGATACCTTCAAGAACTGTCCATCAGGACCGTATATACATGTAGGTCATGTTCCGACAGTCATAGGTGCTTCCAACGCCCCCATTGCACAGAAATCACCCGATTTGTCGCAGCCTGTGGATATGCACACCGCCACCGTCGAGAAAAGCGCTACGGCTACATTTACTCTACTACCTGTGCCTTAATCAAGTGGTGGAAAGGCGAGGAAAATTTAATGAGCAGTATTGCAGACATTCTTTTAAAAAAATGGCTGCTAGGATTCTGCCCTGGGGCCAGCCATGTCTGAAAACAATGGCTGTGCCACCGAAGAAAATAATCGCAAGTGCCGCAGGATTAGGCTGTCGGGAGGTAAAGTGACTCCACTGTGTTGAGATTACAAACATTCGAGCTGCCATATTTGCGGTACACCTCGGTAACGGCTGTACTTAGTTACCGATGCCCGAACCGGCATACTTGTTACCGTTCATTTCGTTACTCAGATACTTACTTATTCTTACTCAGAAAAATGTTTTTCGTAGTATAAAAGCTTTGTAGTATTTCGCATTCTATATTGAATTCTCATTCTTTCAACTACCTACTTCAATAGGTTATGGGCCCCGAGCCCTTGAACTGAACACCGACTCTACTTGCTTAATTTTTGCTGCACACTTCCATCTTAACTCCCACTCTCACGAAACTCGCCCACGATGTCGGAAACTCCGCATACCGCATCAAACAGCTCGAGAACGCCCAAGGATATTCCGCATGGGCTACCAAGATGATTGACATCTTGACGGACCAGGACCTCGATGACTACATCACGGGCAAACGTAAAAACGAGCCCAAAGTCGCAGATGAGGCTAATGCCTCTGAGGTTGCTGCACTGGAGGATTGGAAGAAGAAGCAACGGAAAGCGCTATCTGCTATCCGGCTCCGTGTTGGGGATGGCCCCATGGCCTACATACAGAAGGCAAAAACCGCAGCCGATGCATGGGATAAATTGGAGCGTGTCTATCAGCCCAAAGGGACTATCACCATCATCCGTCTCCGTCGACAACTCTTCCGCACAGCATGTGCTGAAGGAGAAGACATCGAAGAGCACATTCGCTCTCTCACACAGATTCGCAGCACACTTGAAGGCTTTGGCACCACAATTGAAGAAGCCGAATTTGCCACCATCATCCTTACCTCCCTACCCGATTCTTGGGACAACTGGGCCGACGGCATTGACTTAACCAATGTCAAAGACTCAGAAAATGTGATCTCCCGCATTCTCCAACAAGCGGGACGTGCCCATGCCAAACCAGATGCCGATGATACTGCCTTACCGGCATTTGGAAGCAAAGGCAAAGTTTCCAATAAAGGCAGTAGCGATCAACAACGCCGAGATGCTTGTTTCCACTGCGGTCGGCCTGGCCATCGTTCTCACGAGTACCGCGACAAGCAGAATGGAAAGGTCTATACAGATCAGGAGAAGAAGAACAATTACGACCGGTATATGCGCCACAAGAAGCGCAATCCTGGTGGATCATCAAAGGCACATGTGGCCGAGGAACACGCCAACACTGACATTGTGTTTATGGCCAGTGAACCTCGCGCACTCACCAAAAATTCCTGGCTTCTGGACAGCGCTGCCAGCATCCATATTACAAACAACAAATCATTTTTCCACTCCTACACACCGCTGGAGGACCACAAAATTGTTGGAATTGGTTCCAAACCAGCTGAAGGACAAGGAACCATAAAATTACAATTCCAGGTCAATGGAAAAATGAACACAGTCACACTCCAACGCGTTCTCTATCTCCCCAGTTCCCCATATAACCTCATTTCTCTCGGAAAACTCCATCGAGCAGGTCATAGGATTAATTTCCCGTCAAACTCCCTTGATGTCGAGATCATCTCCAAAGGGGGAGTAAAATTAGCACATTGCCGAAATATTGGCGACGTTTATGCAATTGGGAACATCACTCCTGTCATGCCAAACCACTCCAATCCAGCTGAACCCATTCTAGCATTTGCTGCCATACCAGAGCGCACTCTTGAAAATTGGCACCGCATTTTTGGGCATCTTAGCCCAACTGCTATCAAAGAATTAGCATCCAAGGGCATGGTTACTGGCATGAAAATCGCACCCTCATCATCCCAAATGGGGCAGTGTACCACCTGCATCGAAGCCAAGCAGCACATTGAACCATTCCCCAAAGCGGCAGAGCGGGAATATATGGAGATTGGGGACATGACCTACACTGATGTGTGGGGTCCCGCACGTACCAAAGGAATCCACAACGAGCGCTACATGATTACATTCTCGGATGGGGCAAAGAAGCACAAGAAAATCGCTCTGATGAAAAATAAATCGGAGGCCGAGCAGCACATCGAGAATTACATCGAATTCATACTCACGCAGTGTGGAAAACGATGCAAAGCATTTCGTTTTGACAATGGCGGAGAATATTTGTCAGGTTCACTTCGAAAGAAGCTGGCTGCCAAGGGAATTAAAGTTGAAGAAACCGCACCATACTCACCGCAGCAAAACGGTGTAGCCGAGCGACTTAACCGCACTATTCTTGAACGTGCACGCGCCATGATTGCCGCCCACAACTTACCTCATTTTCTTTGGCCGGAAGCCGTCAGTTACGCGGTTTACATCATTAACCGTTCTCCCTCGGCATCTCTTAAATCCAACATCACGCCATACGAGGCCTTTTGGGGTATCAAACCCAATGTTTCTAGCTTGCAGGAATTTGGAATTCCCTGCTGGGTGCTGAACCAAGGACAGAAGGACTCTAAAATCTCGCCAAAATCAAAACCTTACCGGTTTGTTGGCATCTCCGAGGATTCCCGAGCTTGGCGCTATCACGCACCAAAAACTCGCAAAGTTCTCAAGTCCCGAAATGTTGTTTTCCAAACATCAACTGGCGAGTATGAAACTCAGCCAGCAGTCCCTACCGACCCGAATTGGCTCGAGGGGGAGAGAGAGAAGGAAAGCGAGCCTAATTCAGCTCTCCAGAACCCCGAAACTCGTCCCGAACTTGCGGCAGACCCCCCAGATCAATCGGCACAGCCCAATATGGAAATTGCAACATCCACTCCCACACCTGCAGCCACCCCTCAGCCAAAGGCACGCAATATTTTAAAAATGCCTCCACGCGAGCCCCGTGAGGCCAGAACAGCTGCACAAGGATCAAAAGTCTATAATGACAACACTTATTGGCGGGAAATTCGCAATCCTGCAAATCAGTCCCCAGGCAAACCAGATGCTTGGCGCCACCGTGTCCCAAATGAAGACATCGTAAATGTTGCTACCATTGATTCGGAGCCAACTACCTACCGACAGGCTGCCGAACATCCTCTTGCCAAAGAATGGCATAAGGCAATGGAGGAGGAGCTTCAGCAGCTCCGAGACTTAGGTACCTTCAGCCTTGCTGATTTACCAGAGGGACGAAAAGCTCTTGGAAATAAATGGGTGTACAGAAACAAGCGAGACGAAACAGGCGAAATTGTACGCCACAAAGCACGGCTTGTTATTTTGGGCAACACCGAAATTCCCGGAACCGATTACAACCCAGATCAGATTTCATCTCCCGTTGTCCGCGCTGAGACCAACCGCCTTCTCCTCGCGCTTGCAGCCAAGTATGACTTGGAAATGCGCAATGTTGATGTGAAGGGAGCCTACCTTAATGGTGAACTCAAGGAGGAAATATATATGAAGCAGCCGGAAGGTTTTTCAGATGGAACATCCCGTGTTCTCCGACTTCACAAAACGCTTTACGGGCTAAAACAATCAGGGCGTGTATGGAACGAGACCCTTGATGCCCAATTCCAAAATATTCGGTTCCAACGACTTCTCTCTGACCGCTGTGTCTACATTCGCCGAGAAGGAGCCGATATCACCATTGTGGCAGTACATGTGGATGACATGTCTATTTACGCCTCCAGCATCACTCTGATTGACCGCACTGAGGCAGAACTCGAAATTGCCTTCGAAATCACTCGCCTAGGTGATGCCAAACAATCACTTGGCATGGAAATTCACCGAGATCGCAATGCCCGTACCATCACCATCACTCAGGTCAATTATATCAATAAAATTCTCGCTCAGCACGGCATGGAGCACTGCAACCCTGTGGCATCCCCAATGGATCCCAATGTCAAGCTTCAGAAGCTGACTGACAGCGAACATTTCCCTGATATCAAACAGATCTACCAATCAATGGTTGGCGGCTTGATGTATGCCGCAATCTCCACTCGCCCGGACATAGCATATGCCGTCCAGACTCTGTCTCAATTCAACACCAACCCAGGACCTATTCACCTCACTGCTGTCAAACGAGTTTATCGCTATCTTAGCGGTACCAAAAACCTTGGCATCAGATATTCGGCAACCACTGGTCTTTTCACCATGCATGCCGACTTTTCCCAGCCGACAGTGTACACCGACGCTGACTGGGGCAATTCCCTTGATGACCGAAAATCAATTTCCGGTTACATATCCACGCTTGCAGGGGGAGCCGTTACCTGGTCTTCCAAAAAACAAGCCACCGTGGCCTTATCAACCATGGAAGCCGAGTATATTGCTCTTTCCCATGCAGCCCGTGAAAATCTCTGGCTACGCTCACTTTTCACCGAGCTCGACCTTCCCCTTTCCTCACCAACTCCTATTTTTGTTGATAACCGAGGTGCCATTGACTTTACGTTCAATGCCGGCTACCATGCTCGTTCAAAACACATTGACATACGGCATCATTTCATTCGCGACGTTGTTGCCTCTAACGAGGTATCTGTTCACCACTGCGCATCCGAGGAAAATTTGGCCGACATCTTTACGAAGCCGTTATCCCGGCCCCAGCATGAAGAACAAGTCCGCAAACTCGGCATGACTCGAGTTTGAGGGGGAGTGTTGAGATTACAAACATTCGAGCTGCCATATTTGCGGTACACCTCGGTAACGGCTGTACTTAGTTACCGATGCCCGAACCGGCATACTTGTTACCGTTCATTTCGTTACTCAGATACTTACTTATTCTTACTCAGAAAAATGTTTTTCGTAGTATAAAAGCTTTGTAGTATTTCGCATTCTATATTGAATTCTCATTCTTTCAACTACCTACTTCAATACACTGTGTTCTCTTTAGATGTCCTAATGGATCCAAATTGCCCAGCGGCTCCAATGGCATGGTGGAGTACAATATCCCCGGCCAAGGGTTAGCCGAGGGTGAAAAGTGCGACCATGAGAATGGCAGGGTTGAAGCATTTTTGACGGCCCTAAAAATAGTGTCATTGTATATTCCTATCAAGTTTCTGAGCTGCTGGAGACAATACTGGTGCCACTGGAGCTGATGAGGGTGTTTTGATGGGTTTTGAAGGGCAAAGAATTCATTGGGGAAGTTCCTTTACTCTTAAACTGGCGCGGGGTGGCAAGTTGGCGGAGTTATACCTGTGAGCGTATGTAGCCCGAGTTTCAGGATGTGGCGCCACCCTTGGCTCTCGCTGTGCCCGGCCGAAGTCATTTGATGTTAGCCTAGAGTAGAAAATACACAGTGGCAGTCTTCGAGCCCATTTCATTAAGCGAAGTGATCTCCTCTGGTGGTGATACATAGGATCACTCAAATACGAGATCTTGGGGTGCTGGCCTACTGGTGGCTGCCGCTGTGCCCGGCCGAAGTCCTTTGATGGGCGTTAGCCTAGAATAGAAAATACACAGCGCCAGTCTTCAAGCCCATTGCATTAAGCGGAGTGCTCTACTCTTGTGGTGATACATAGGATTGTTCAAATACGAGATCTTGGGGTGCTGGGCTACTGGTGGCTGTCGCTGTGCCCGGCCGAAATCATTTGATGGCGGTTAGCCGAGAATACAAAATACACAGCGCCACTCTTCGAGCCCATTTTTTTCAGCAGAAGTTTCTACTCGGGTATTGGCGATAAATAGAATCGCTCAAATACGAGGTCTTGGGATGCTGGGCCACCGGTGGCTCTCGCTGTGCCCGGCCGAAGTCATCCGATGGGGGCCCGCCAAGAGAAAATACACAGCACCACTCTTCAACCCCATTTCATTCAGCGGAGTTTTCTACTGGAATTGCGATATCTGATGAAGGTTAGTCGAGAATACAAAATATACACCACCATTTTTCAAACGCATACCATAGCGCCAACATGTTTACTGGATCATGGTGAAGACCAAGTCTGACTCAAATCGACTCTCAGGATGAATTACAGCATTAATATACTGATCTCTTTGATTTTGTAACCCTCCTCCTAATTAACATGAAAGTAAGTAACAAGTAGATTGTGGACAAGACTTCCCAAGTAGTGAATAAATCAGCAGCCTCGTGATGTTTCAACGGTATCCCGACCGAGACCATCCACGACAAATAGTTAGTTAAAAGAATTGAGAAAACACTCAAAACAACCTACGTTGAATGCCCCGAACTTGTGTAGTCCGATATGAAAGGTGGATGGTTGTGCCTTAAACTAATGAGAAGTAACGGTTGAATGAAGAACAATACTCACATAATTTACACTCCCCAATAATGGCTGCATGGATAGATTCAGCGTCCTTGGTCGTCACCCGGCTCAAAGAAAAATTACACGAGGAAGGAGGGATATTCCTGCAAATGGAATGACGACGGGTATGTATGGATTGCTCACCGACATTGACTAGTAAACTAAAAGAAACTAGCAAGCCCCCAGAGATATCCGTGGCTGTAAAAAGCGCAATTGCTCCCCAAATTTCATTCCTTTCTCGCTACTTGCCCGATTTGGACATTAATCCGCCGTCTACCGTGTGCATGCAACAGGCGCAAACAAAGGAGATATCCACTGATAACCACCACCACACTTCTCAATGGATGCACCACAGACCTCTGCTCCAGATGTACCCGCCTCGCAGATCGAGCAGACTCCTCTGTAGAATGCAGGTCTACAGGGTATTGAGGACACCGCAGCAGAGGAACAGCACGAATTAACACCTGGAGGTACGGTGGCTACTTGGTTAATTTCAACACTCATCTGATTTCATGTGGATGCGAAGAACAATTTACTTGTGGAAGACTCTCACCCGCATGAGGGAGTCCACCCAGACAGGTTTGTACCAATTCTCTGCTCCACAATATTTTGCTGACAAGTTTTACAGTGGTGCAAAACCCCGGACGGTGCAGAGCGCGAAGATGAGCAGTGGGGAAAAGGCTATCGGTCGGAGGTCAGTGCAGACCGCGCAGATAAGCAGTGGGGAACAGGCTGTCGGTCGGACGACAGTGCAAACTGCGAGGATGGGAAGTGGAAGGCAGTCCGGCGATTGATTAGTCTTGAGACCCTGCATCATATTTTCTTTGAAAAATTCTGTTGATTCCGTTCGCAGCCTCTTTGCAATGTCAATAAATAACTGTAAATCAGTGACAATGTCAACAGGCATGCGGTCTGCATGTTCGTCAGGCTCAATCCCAGTTTGACATGGCAAAGACGGACGCACCGTATCTCTCGACGCCAATCAGATGCTAAGGAGCTAATCGCGGATAAGGACGGAATCTGTTCAATACATATTTTACGGCGTGATGCGTACCGTCAGTCGTGTCAATGAGATGCTGCAAAACCGTTTTGGCTGCGACTGCTCTATATAATGAAGTCTGAACGAAATAGTCCATGAACGCGCAAGTCTCCGGAAGCTCGCGCGAAATAACGCGTCGAAATGGAGCAGTGCGGATGGCGGATGAATTGGAAGTGTCAAAAATAGGTATCGTTCACTGGCAGGTGAGGCAGCACCATGGGTCACGACCTTACCACTTGAAACGATTATATACAATGGACAAACGGCGTTCACCCAACATATCTCGTATATCCTCACATCAGAAAAAGCGAAACAGGATTTGTCAAGATACATTCGGGGAGAATCGAACCCCGTACCTCGATCGAACTCGGGTGTCATAGTAAAAGGCAATGAAGGCCTCTACAGATGCTTGTATAATTCTAGAGTGAGTCGTACATATATACCTTTCGTTGTAGGCTTATTCCTTAAGGGCGCAAACAGATGCTGTATCCGTGGTGCATCACCGTGGTCCAGCGCAAACCAGAAGATACTTGTCAACAGCGCCTCGAATTTCACAGTTAAAGCAACTGAGGTGACACTTGTTTGTCCTGATGGACGCCGAACCGACGTCAATTTCATCAAAGCTGTGCCGCCTAACCAAAGCGACGGCCATCCCGCAACGGTCACCACCAAAGACGCTGTAGATCCGAAACGGTAGGTAGGTAGGTAGGTAGCATTACACGGCACGGTCCCGCTGAGGAACGCCGGGGCCAGGAAGTATCCCGGTGTACTCTAGATTACAGGATTCTAAGCACACTCTTGTCCCTGACTTTCATATACCCTCCAAGC
The DNA here is from genome assembly GCA_029282285.1 of Mycena rebaudengoi. Lineage (NCBI taxonomy): Eukaryota > Fungi > Basidiomycota > Agaricomycetes > Agaricales > Mycenaceae > Mycena > Mycena rebaudengoi. The sequence continues at coordinate 194,772 of JARJCX010000127.1, forward strand.
CGAGCTCACGGACCAGTCGCCTGTCCCGTTGTAGAACCTGGTTGATACATAAAAGCAAATAAGGTTAGTAAAAAGGAACGGGCTCGTCTTACACAGTTATTCTGAACACGGGAGTTGCATAGAACACTTCGAGGACTTCAAATGCGAATTTTGCCACGAGGCAAATCGACGCGCGCTCATAAACCATGGCCTTGAAAAACTCAACATCGTCGAGTTCAGCCTTGGAACGGCGTAATGCAGGAACATATTTGAAGAGTTCATCCAGGAAAACTGTCCTCAGTGCAACGACATCATCCGATGCGCTGCAAGCTAGAAGTGCGTGTTCCGGAGTTTCAACTTCAACATGGCAAAACCTACACACCCGTTGATGGCGCTCAATACGTGGCAGCAAATGATCTCTGTAACGTAAAACCTCGACCGCAAGTAAATGGGTTGACAGCAGGAGGGAAGTCAGTGCTTCTCTATGTTTCTGTGTCTTAACCATGAACAGGTAGTGTCGTAGACGTAAGGTTTCCGGTACTGAGGGCTTGTCCTTCTGTGGCTCGCGTCAGCCTTGAATCAGATAAAGCTTGTCCGAGGAATCGACTTCTCCTTGTAACCATTTAAGCATGAGATTGTCCACCAATTTAGCATAGTCCAGAATTGACGTTGGAGTTGCATTTGGAAGGTCAGGTGGAGGGCATGCAAATGGAAGCTTGGTAGATGCTGTAATCAGATCTCTTGCCCAACACTTCTTGCCGAGCGCCGCGAGCTCCAGAGAGCTATTTAAAGCGGCCCGTGCGAAGTGCGAGGGTGGAAGCGATAGAAGATGTTGCAAATATCCAAGTGCCAGGATGAAGTGCCGAACTCGGAGTGGGACAATGCCGGTTTCCGTATAGAGTGGGACTAACATGGATCGTCCATGGAGATTGAGAATCTGGCGGATAAAGTTGATTTGCACCTCACAGAGCTGTTGAACGTGGACATTTTCGCAATCCAGAGAGATTTCGCATCCGTGCGTAAGATGACAGTCCACGCGAGCTAAATATAGCGTCTTCAGTTCCTTTGGTGTCAGCCGGCCCGTTGAGTCTTCAATGGCCATGATACGATGCACGCAGTACCGAGCGGTTCCTGCCTTCGCTTTATAGTGGTCTTCGAGCATATTGTGGGTGTCTGAACTGAAGTTGACCCCCACATATTTTTCTTCATCGGTGATGGTCAACATTTGATCTCCGAGTTTAAACACGGGCAGTGGATTGGGTGTGGAGCCGAAGATCAGAATCACGGTTTTTAACATGTTGATCAAGATGAAATTGGCGGCACACCAACGTTGCAGAGTGTTCAGTTTCACTCGAAGTCCCCGTGCAGATAGTGACATTAATAAGATGTCATCTGCCTGAGCCATTATAGCCATCCGAACTCTGTCAAGATGAACGTCGTCCAGATCAGGCAGCATAAAGAGATCTGCCATAAAAAGGTTCCAGAGTACTGGTGAGACAGGATCCCCAGTCAGAAGACCAATCAGCGCGCTGAACTCGGTCGATTGGGAGTCCCCGTGTTTGACATAGTATCCCATCCGCAGGTAAGTCTGGCAGAGCCAATCTAGAACCGGTCCAGCCATGCCCATCCTTGCGAGCTTCAACCAGAGGGTGCAGTGGTCTGTGGAGGGGAACGCGTTCGTCGCATCAATAGCGGCTACAAACAGTGTCAAACCACGTGATCGCGCCCAATCACGGATACATCGCAGCACAAACGGATTGTTATTGGTCCGGTACTTTGCTCTGAACCCGTTCTGCCAGTCTGGGATTAACCCTCTAGCGTCTGCCCATTGGGTTATGCGACGATGGATCAGCAAGGTCAAGACTTTAAGGAGGCAACTTTCTAGCGCGATGATTCGGTAGCTGTCGGGGTTCCATCCTGGTTTTCCTCTCTTGAGCAGCCCAATAAGGACAGTTCTCAACCATATCGAAGGGCTATCATTGCGTTTGACGCATTCGTTGCATAGTAACACAAGATCTTCATTCGGGATTTCCACCACGTCTGCATAAGTGACCGCATCTTCTCCTGATGAGCTGGCGAGGGAATGTTTTCGGAGGTGCTCTTTAACCCATGCCCCATCCTCTTCACACCATTCGGCTGAGAAGAACTTCTCTGGGGTGGTGTCCTCTGTCTGATCCGGGATCAAGGAGGCCAATGTCTGGTTTATCTTATGTTGGATCTTGTCAAACGCGCTGGGGAGTACTGGTGGCGGGTTCAATCGTTTCTCAAACACCCCTCTCAGGTCTTCCGCTGTCACCGCTATCGGATCTGGCTTTGGATCAGCAAGCCGCTTGATGTCTGTCCAGAAAGCCGCGGTCGACGCCGGATACATGACTTTATCCCGGTTCGTAGCCTTCAGTGCTCCCCATTTGTCTCTCCCTCGATGCTTATCTGGGTATTCCTTTCTCTTGGGCGGCGCGAGTTCTTCCGAATCATTTTTAACAGTGATGGTGACCTTTTCGACGCCAACAAGCGGATCAAGATCTGTCTGTGCAGCCGGGTTTGTGAAGACCGGAGAATAATTGGTGCATGGGAGAAGTGTTGCACCTTTTGCCAAGTTCTTTGCAGCTTCAAGGTGACCGTTGATAGTGAGTTTATCGATGTGAACAAAGTGCACCGGTGCTGAGCGTTCTTTGATTAACTTGCTCATTACTTTTAATAGGTCGGCATTTGGACACTTCCATCCGCAAGCCTCGTTTCTGAAGGCGTAGAATTTAGCGCAGCGAATCACGTACTCGGAACGCGTGGATATCTCCAGTGAGCGATCCGGCGGTGCTTGTTGAAGAGCGTCTATGACTGACACAATCTCAGCGCGTGCACCAGTTTGGCTACCCCAGACGCGCGTCGATCGGTTTCGTCTGCCATTTATACCCCAGTAACTCCCCGCACCTGCAGATGCTGAATGTTTACCGGCATTTGTGCAGGAGCCGTGAACGACGACTTTAATGGCTTCAGTTACCCTGTAAACATGGCCAAACACGGTGAGTGTCTTCTTGGCTTCATCTTTAGCTGCTTCCAGTGTTTTGATTAGAAGCTGTCCAGTTCCGTGTCTTCAGGCAACACCACATCTATTTTACGCCGTTTTGCGCGATGGGGCATTGGGGCGGGGTTCAGTTCAATTTCCATGTTAATTATGGCTACCATGGCAGCATGATCCTGTTTCCCTTCACGGGGAAGCACTTTGAAGTAGCGAACATCATCGAATATCCGTCGGGAGCATAGCATGTAGTCTATGACTGTTTCTCTAGTACCTTGAAATGAAGTGCAGTTGCCACTTTCAGGCCCGAAGCGAGCCGTCCCATTGATGAAAACTAGATCGTAATCGGACGCCGTTCTGCACAACCATCGGCCTCGCGTTGACGTCGGCTTAGTGTCCTTTGAATATCGAGGTGGGTCGTGGGGAGATGCCGTCTCTAACCCCGTTCGAGCGTTAAAGTCTCCCGGTAAATATAGATCATAGCCTGCATGGTAAGCCAATGCCCAAGAGCTTTCAAGGGCTTTGCAAGGGTCCTTGTCTAGGTTGCCAGTCCATGGGCTTGATTCTGGCAGTATGTATATATTGAAAATTAAAAGGTTGTTTATCTGGATCACCATGAAGTCGGGACCAGACAAATCTTTCCGAACTTTGTACGGAAGTCGCGAAGATATTATAGTCGCGACACCGCCCCAGGATTGGTCAAATGAAGCCTTTGGACGGCGGGTATGCGAGTGGATGGTGTATCCGTCGGGTATATCAATGGTATCGTGTTGTGTGGGACGAAGATGAGTCTCCTGGAATAAATTAACATCGTAACGTTCAAGTTCTGATCTGAATTGCGGGCAGCTCATTTTTAAAGGGAAACCTCCATCAATATTCCAGCTCTTAATACTGAGACAGGACTGCATGAGAGGTGGGGAAGAAGTAATTGAATTCAAAGAAGGTAAAGGTTGTACACTAGATACGTTTTGGGTAGAGGAGGGGGTAGTGCGAGAGTAAGATAATAATGGGACGGCGACGGAAACGACGCGTGGAGTTAAAGGTAAATAAGGACGGGGTCGATTTTTTTGTAAATGAGCATGAGCTGCCCTTAGGCGTTTGGGGACGCAGCGATCGTGTGCCAAGCAGAGCGGTTGGCGGTCCAGGCAGCGACGAACCAAGCGGCGGCCTCGGCGGACTCAAACCCGACGATGATGTTGGAGGTGTCGGTGCCGCGACGGGTGTAGAATTGGCGGAGGAGGGGTTTGGCAGACTCGAGCCCCTCCGTGATGATGGTGCGTGCTGCGGCGTGTATGTTGGAGGGCCAAATGGCGGGCCCGAAGATCACCTCCTTGGTGAGGTCGTTGATGCGACGAGGGGGGTCCTTAGACGGCGCATGGACCAGACCCGCGGTCGAAACGGGGGCCGTACCAGTGCCGGTAGGGGCGATAGCGATAGCGGTACCCACGGGGGCAGCGCCGATGGGAGGGGGCCCGATGTCGGTGCGAGCGCGGACGTTGCGCGAGTCGGCGTCGTCGTCGTGAGGCCGCTTCAGAGCAGCGGCGAGGGTGGACTGCATGGCAGCAGTGAAGTCCGCCAAGGACGGCGCCGCGGGAGGGAGGGGTGCGATTGAGGTGGGCGCAGGAATCGGCGCAGCGATGGGCGTGACGCTGACAGCCGCGAGGGGGGGAACGGGGGGGAAAGAGGTCGCCGGCGCCACAGGTTTGGGCTGAGTGAGCTGCGCGAAGATGGCCTGCAGCGCGCGCGACACCTCTCCCAGCGTTGCTGTGTTGGTGGTCGCGTTTGCCTCCAAGTTGGTGAGGCGGGATTCGAAGGACGCAATGGCAGACTGCATGTCCTCGATGTGCGCAACGGTGCTGTTGTGGCCGTTGGCAAGCCCCGCGAGAAGCGCGTCGTCGGTGCGGGACGCAGCTGCACCTTGAGCGGGGTGTTGAACCGTGGCGACGAGCGCTTGAATAGTCGCCGCAAGTTCTAGCAAAGTCATATGAGCATCAATATCAGGTGCTGGGATAGCAGACGCACCGTCGAAGCGAAGCTCGTTCTCGACGTTACGCTCGCTGACCTGCCGGCTCAGCCTGGCACCGAACGCAGCCACAGTGTGTGCGTCCTGCCTGATCGCGTTCAACATCGTGATGCCAACTTTGGCGTTCGGCGGCGGAGGGCGGGACTGGAGCTCCATGGATTGGAGGCAGATCTCCGCATGGGACGGGTACTGCTGGGTCCCGGAGGGTCCAGCCTGGGCGTTTTCGACGGGTTTCTTGGCTTTGGCCTTCCCTTTGCCCTTAGCGGTGGGCGGCGTCGCGGCGGCAACGGGTGCGACGGGAGCGGATGCGCTGGTATTCAGGTCATCCTCGCCCTCCGCGTCGGTGTCATCGAAATTGAGACTGATTGTGGACAAGCGAGAGAGCGGGACCGGGATGACGGAGGTGCGATGGACAAGGGGGGGAGGGAGCGGCGCAAGGACGATGCTGGATGCGGGGGCAGAGGCCGAGACAGTGCCTGGTGCGGGCACTGAATCGAGGAGGACGCTGACGCTGGCGAGGACGTCGTCGAGCGAGTCAGAAGGAGGAGGGACAGTCGTGGGAGTATTGTTCGGAGCGGACATCTCAGAAGAAGCTAATGTGGGAATAAGAATAGATTTTCTCAGCGCTAACCTTCTCATTTTTATAGTTTTTCTGCCCATGACGAGTAGTGTATATCTATCACGAGTAATAGTATACCGCGCGTTGAAATCGCTCAGCGCAGCTATTCAAGCCAGATGACGAGGCGCGTAGAGTCGCGTAGACCACCTATATAGTGGTTTCAATGATCTTTGATCCGAATATTGATTGACAGCTACTGTGGATTTTGCAGGGTGAAAGCAGGGAAAAGTGGATCGACGCCCGCCCCCCGGTTATGCTCTGAGGAGCTAGTACGAACAGTATGGTATGTAGAGAGCACAAGCGAAGGTACACTTGGCCCAATGGTGACCTCAGATGCTTCCCACTTCCTCTGCAGCTGTGGCACAATATTTGTGCGGCCAATAGGCAATTTTTCAGAAATCTTATTCAAGCACCAGAAAACTGCGAGAGACGCTGCAGGACTACCTTGCGTTGGCCGATACTCGTTGTATTAACGGTGTACGGATCGCAAGGGCAGCGCAGTGGCAAATCGAGTTTTGATGGTGGTGGTAGGAAACTCAAATCGGAGTGGGTGCATTGCAAACGTCTTTTCCCTCCATTCATTAACAAGATACCTTGAGGATGCCAGCTGCCGAAATGGAACGCCTCCCTCAGGAACTTATCGACGCCATCATCGACCAATTCGCCCCGCAGGGTGAATGGGCCGCCGTGCCCGACACCTACCACGCCCGCGAATCGGATCAAGAAGCGCTCATGGCTTGCGCACTTACCTCTCGCAGCTTTTTGCCGCAGAGCCGAGAGCATCTGTTTGATGCAGTCGTTTTGGACACGAAGGCTCCATCCAAGCTCGAGGCGCTCGTTTCGGAATCCCCACATATTCTCACGTCATATGTGAAATATGTCCTTTGCATTCTGGACTATGACACGTCCACTAGGACCGCTGACTTCACACTGGCCTCCCGAATTCTTGGTCTGGTACCAAAATTGGCACATCTGGCCATCTGCTCGGACTTCTTTCCTCCCGAACTGCGGTGGAATACCCAGCCGGCCATTTTTAAAAATGCCTTCCATGAAGCACTTCGGTTCCCTCATCTTCGTGGTCTATCTCTCAACAGGTACACTTTCACAGATCCGATGGAGCTCGAGTCTCTCCTTAGCCACGCATATGGCTTGAAAGAGCTTATTCTCAAAGAGATCACCTTCGATAATTTATCTCGTCCTGCTGATCTCGCTTCTCACGAAGCCCTCGTCGTCCTCGATTCCTTCCAGTTGCACTCCTACGGCCACCACCAGGCGGCCGAGGATGTTGTAGATGCGATGCTATCAACATTCAGCAAGCTTGACATCAGGCACCTTCGATCACTGCATGTGGCGCACGCTGTCCCCTTGCTCCCACTTTTGAGGGCGAATGCAAGGACGCTTCAGAGAATTCAATATTTCCAGCGACATAGAATAAGTTAGTCCATATCCCCCTCTTGGGCTAAATTCAAATCCTGATGTATGGAAGCACAGGAGAGCTCATTGACCCGGACCTTTTGGAAAACAACACGAGTCTGCGCCATATCGATATCACCCAAAGCGAATGTGACATGGCCGATAGCCTGCAAGCGTTCGGGAATCTTCGTCATTTAATGGCGCTCCAGACGGTTTCCCTCCGTTTTGCCGGCCCATTTGATGGTGATGACTACCAAATGACCGACGGAGGGTGGGCGGACCTTGACGAGGTCCTTGCGCAAGCCCGTGATACGCTGAAAGAGGTCGAGATATATGCACATACGGACAGAGCCGGACGTATACCGCCCAAATTGGCACTGCTGCGGGGTTGGTTGCCCTCCGTGGCGCAGAAGATTTCCGTATACCCGACGCGCGAGGAGGGAATGGGATGGCAATAAACAAGTTGGTTTTCCTATAATTTTTTAGGCCCTCATTTGATCTGTTATTATCTTACGTACTGAGGAACGACCAGAATTATGCAATGACAGGGCTTGGACAGCGCAACCGGGGCAAAAATAGAAGTGCTTCTTTACTGCGGAGGATATACAAGACATCGAAAATGATGTGTGTGCGTGCGCCTCCTCGGGCCCCATACCCATAAACTTAGTGTTGGCTGGGGGGAGCAGACAAGCAAAAGTTTGGAGGAGAAATTCGGACAATTACAAGCATATTCAACAAAAAATAATGCCCTCTTCAATTCCTAGTTGTCTATAAGACCTACAGTGTGGAAAGTTCGTTTTACGTCGCTATATGAATTTGGCTGTGTTTATATGCTCAATAGGCTGCCGTAGACCAAAAATTTCGGAATACAATAGAGCGGATTTAGAGCGGGGCGTCGTGCCCGGTGGGCACAGGCACTGATCGCGGGTTATCGCGGTAACGCTCTCGGTGCGGGGCGGTTTTGAGCACCTGGGTGAGTTTATGATATGACCGCAGAGGAAAAGTAAATATAATAGCTCTCCAGAGTCCGGACAGCGTTCATTCCTCCTCTGTTGAGGTTGAAGGCACGGGTTTTATTCTTCAAAGTGAAGCTCACCATAGCTGGCGAGTGATTATTGAACCGTGCTGAGAACCGGACGAACACGTCAATATCACCTCCTTGATGGACGCCGTATTCGACAACCGCGGAGACGAAGCGCCTTATGCCGGTTTTGCTGGGAAAGGAGATGAAGGTGCTCCTGAAAATTCCCGCTTTCACAAAACGATTCGTGTCGTCAACTGAAGACGGTCATATCATTTAGTATCAGGACGCGATTTACAGCTGCCCCTGGGCCGTCGACCGTTTCAACATGTCCTCAAGATATTCGTCGCCGCATTCGTATATAAATCAACATTAAAATACTGGTTTAAGAACAAGCCATCTAGATCCACAGGAACTTACTTTGAATTGGAAGTTTATTTAATACCTGTCTGATCCACTGGTTGCTCAAGTTCATTCATTGAACCCAGTGGAAGTCCGCTGGATTTCACATCAGATCAGATGTCCACCGACGTCCAGTGTATTTTTATCACCATTTCATGAAACCCTCCCATCAAGCGATACTTCCAATGGATTGGGCGGCAGACTACATCTACTGTATTATCGAAGCATCCTACATAGTTGCCGCCGCGTTCTGTACCACAGGATGGTGGCTGCGCTGTGCCATAGCCACCGTTGCTATACTGTGCCATAGCCACCGTTCTGTGGCACAGAACAGAGCAGCAACTATGTAGGAATCTCTCTCGTCTAGTGTTGTTTGGGTCGGGTCTTGTAGGGCTTGGGCTCAACGAGATCTTGAGCCCGACCCAGATGCTAGGGTAGGGCTCGGGTTTGATTGCATATTTTTGCGCAATGAGTAAGGTAAGCTCTCGGGTGATTAAATGTGCTGTGTAAGCCAGTGTTCATCCCCGACGAAGATCCAGTAATTTTCTTGGTTGTAAATGTCTTCTTGAAGCAATCTAGAAGTCGGTTGGTCTGCATCAAATAAGAAGTCTGAGTGGTAATTCCGCAGGTCCTGAATGAAGTTGAAAGTGGAATGACTGACCTAAAGTTCACTGCGCAGGATATGCGCGCAGATCCAGGCTCAAGCCGGGGTCTCGGGTTGTGGAGACATCTGGGCCTGATCATGAGCCCTGCCCTAAAGTCGGGCTCGGCTCGGGCTTGGGCTTGAGCCCGAGCCCGGTCCCACACTAATCTCGTCGGGTGTCCGCATGCCTTTTAAAGGCGTAATCATGTACAACCGAACCCACAGAACTCCCAGCACTCAGGATGAGATCCTTTACCTTGATTCTGCTCCTTTTTCCAGTTGCACTTGCCTCCAGGATCAGTGTTGTCTGTGACTCAAACCGGTTTGACCAAATTGGTCAAAATTGACCGCGTGACCGCGGTTTGACCCGTTTTGACCCGTTTTGTTGACCATGGACCAACAACCGCAAATTTTCGCTTTTCTGCATCGTCAACATCTTCTAGCACTGTCCTATCATATCTAGGCTATCCCACACTCTTTTTACAACACTCTTTTGCATCCCATGTCCTTTGGTGATGTGGTCAAGGACTACTTTAAGGTCGGAGACAAGAAATATAAGACCGATAAATGGCACAATGAGACTCGATGTCGCGCTTGCATTTCCCGCCGTATCTTGGAGCTCACCGAACACGACGAACGCGATGTGAACGCAGGGGTACGAGAGTACATGCGAACGGCAGATGAACGGCATACTCAAGGTGTGCCATTCCAAATCGCGGTGATCGGGGATGTCGATGACTGACCGCATGACAGCTGAAGTCGATGTTGTTCCCATCTGCAACAAGACAGAGCGGATGGTCTCTCATCTTCGCCGCTGCGTTAACGTTGATCCCGACGTGCGGCTCCGGGCACAGGCGGCCTCGAAGAAGGAGAACACCACAGGTGTCAGACTATCGCGAACTCAGCAAATTGCCCGCTCTGCAACATCGAATTTGATACCACCTGCTGTAATCCTCGCTTGCAGTTCCACACCCGTCATTGACCCGCGGATCGCCCTCAATCTTCCCCATTCGGTCCCAGAGCCACAGATCCAGCTGGCGAGTCGAGCGCATGCCAGTGATCTGATGTGGGATCCACCTCAGCAGGAAGACTTTGCACAGGATCTATGCAAGCTCTTTATTGCTTGTAATGTTGCCTGGAATTCCGCAGCTAATCCCGAGTTGCTGCTCTTCTTTTCCAAATATATACCCGAAGCAAAAATTCCAGATCGAAGAGTTCTTTCGGGGCGAGTTTTGGATACACTAGTCGTACAAGCGGAGTCCGAGATGAAGTCCAACGTCGCGGGGAAGCTCGGAACGGGTCAGTGTGACGGTTGGAAAAGTGGTGCTAAAGCTGCAATCATCACAACATCAGTGACCGTCAAAGCAAAGGTACGATAAATCTGATTCGGGTGCTTCTTGATTACTGACCCTTCTTCAAGCTATACACGGTTGCCGCCCACGATGTTTCACCAGAGAGGAAGACGGCGGATAACTTACTCGAGCTTGTTTTGGCCGACATGCAGTACTGTGAGACAGAATTCGGAATCATCTTTGTCGGGTATTGCACGGACAACGGCGGCGATGCCAGGGGTATGCGGGTGAGACTTAAGCGGGTGAGACCGAAACTCACCGTACCACCGTGTTGGGGACATCAGGTACGTACCAGATAACAATAGTGTGGCACCCTCTGATCCGCTCGCTTTAATCAGGTTAATCTTGTCGTTGGGGAAGTCCTGGAGCTTGAGATACTGTGCATGGCCGCAGTCGACGATGGTTTAGAGATGGTTAAATGGTTCACGAACCATAGCCACGCCCTTGGGCTTCTCAAAGAGCACCAGAAGCTCACGGACCGCTTCAAGCAGACTGGGCGCTTGCTGGTTCTCATGTTCCCTGTCATTTCGCGCTGGATTTATCACTTTCTTGCGGCGCACCAACTTCTCACACTTTCGGCGCCAATGCGGACACTTTATATCCAGGACTATGACAACCTGATTGAATGCGCCGGTTCCAAGAGAGAAGCGAAGGAGAAAGCTGAGAGTGTACTTGAGCCGATTGACAACCCCCAATTCTGGAAGAACCTTGCCGAGTAAGTTCTGCGGCGTTCGAGCTTTGGCATTAATGAGCTGATCTTTCCCAGAGTGAAAATTCTGTTGGAACCACTCGCCATCGCAGCCAAATGTATGCAGGTGCCTGATGCGGGACTAGACCAGGTCCTACTAATGCTTGGGAACCTCTACCGAATTTACGGCTCTCCCGTAATCATTCAGCGTGTTCATAATTGCGTCAGGAAGAGCCTGGAAAAGCGGTGGCTTGCCATGGAGCGCGAGGTGTTTATTCTTGCTGTCTTCCTCAACCCATATATCCGCGGCAGCACTTTCTCCGCAAAGAATCCTGCTCTGAAACCGATCAGCCTATACAACATGGCCAAGCCCCTCTTCAAGCGCTTCTTCGACGAGGAGCCAGATCTTGATTTCCACAGCGCATTTTTTGACTACAGCAACAATGCCCGTGAGTTCTCTCGGACCTACATGAACCTCACGGAGATGAAGGAGCTGCATGAGCGTGAGGTGGGTTCCAGTCATTCTATTTCGATGTTTCTGCTATTTTCTGACCGCCCGTAACGTGTATAATTAGAACAAGCGCCTCAACACTGCGAAAATCTGGGAGCAGCTCGACACCGGGGAGACGAACGGGCGTAATGGGCTTGTTAAGCTTGCGATATGGGTCTTAAGCATCGTTGCGAACTCCGCAGGCTCCGAACGGGGCTTTAGCAAGTTCGGAATATATCTCACTAAACTCCGCAATCAGCTCTCCATCCAGAAGGTCCGGAAAATGAACACGGTGGATATGAATCTGAAGCAGAAGCACAAGGAACTCGGGCTGACGAAGGAGCGCATTAAACGAAAGTTCGCGAACTTTGCGGAGCAGTATGGGGGAGCGGGAGGTGCAGGAACCGACTACGATGACACAGACTCGTTTGCTGGCCTGGCCACTCAGATGGTTCGTGATCTTTCTGATGACAGATCTGCTCCATCCGACGACGAAGACACCGATGAGGATGCCACCATACCCTCCATTCACGCAGCCTCCAACTATATGCTGAAAGAGTTGTTTGAATACCCGAAGGACGAATCAGATGGACTTCAAAACGGACTTGGTTTCTATTGGCAGGGCGGGTTGAAAGATCTTCAGGAGGAGTTGGAGTTGTATGACCTCCTAATGGAAGATATGGACGTATAATGACCTACTTACTTCACATATTCATCTTATTTGCATATAATTCATCGAATTAATGTATATTATCAAACAGTCAAAAAGGGTCAGAAAAAGAGTCAACCGCCGGTCAAAATTCTGAACACTTGGTCAAGGCCGGTCAAGCCGGGTCAAAGCCAACACTGCCATCCGAGGCATCCTCTCCTCCTCCTCCTCCTCCTCCTCTGCACCACCATACTCGACATCAGGGGAGACAACGGCTGTAGGGGAGATACTCGTTGCTTCCCTGGCCTTAACCTGTTTTTCCGCGGCTTGTCCTTCGTACTTGTCAAAATATCGTCCGAATATCTACCGAAAATTATAGCATGCGAGCTTCGGTTGCACCGAATCAGCAAGGAAACTGTTGAACGCCGTGCGACTCACTACAGCTGAAAGAAGCAGAAAATGAGGTAACTGAAGGCATTTGCGTGATTAATAAACCGGGGTTGTCACGAAAAATACGAACCAGATTAAGAGGGCCACCGAAACCTGAGAATTCGTCAGTCTAGGATAATATCTCTGGATGAAATAAAAAATACCGCTCGACTGATCTTTACAATGGATGTGGGTGTCGATGTTTCCTCATTGTCGTCCGGTGTGTCCGCCGGCTGATATAGCAAAAATAGCTGTGGATATCTGATGAGAATGTCAAAGCCGAGGAATGAAACAAGTACTGGGGAGTAATGCCACAATTACCGAACATCAGCATATGGCCTGACGCGAAGGTGCTGCTTGACCAAATCCTAGTTCAGAGAACTTGACTCCGCCACTGAAAACTTGGATGCCAGTTAGAATACAAACATTAAAGATATGCGGAACTCTTACACGCCGATCCCAGCACGAGAATGCTATTGATCAATATTGAGCCAACAACTTTGCCAGACAAGGTTATTCCGAATAAAAAAACCCAAGAGAATCACGTACGTGACGCTTGAAGGACCTCTAACTGACATTGTATAATGGCAATAATCTGTGAGATATTATCGCCTTCCGTGCATATTGATTGCCATCTCCACTCACACCAGATATAAGCTCAAGGGAGTTGCCTGCAAGGACACGAATAAAGCTCCCGGTGTTGTCATCCACCCTCAAGGTCAAATTCTCCATTGCAACTCCAAATAATTTCGCCGTAGGCAGTAACGCCAGAAAAGAAACTGTACACATCTTCGGAAAATAGCACAAGCGAATGATTATCGCTCACATGCGAAGACTTCACTGTTGGGGTTTCCTTGCAAAAAGCGAGCCACAAACTTGATGTTCAGGCGACACATATATTAGCAATGAGTTTAATAACCATACTCGAGCGAGGACACACCCTGACCGGGAGGAAGATGAGGAGAATATTAAGCCCTGTGAATGGTATCAGTAATGAGTTGACTGAAAAGATACCTTGACACAGAGCTTGCAGTGATGAGCGCTTTTTTTTTCTGGCCTTAACATAATGGTCCTTCTCAATGGACGGGAGCCTTTGTCGGAATCGACAGTCCTAGTCTGAAGCGGTCTTAGACGGGTCCTCGACTGCATTTTCGTCATTGGACTCCCACTGGGGTACGAATTGTAAATACTGAATGCGGTGCAGCAAACTTAGTATAGTCTGACCTTGGGTCTGAGAAATCCTGAACCAACGGGTGTTCGCTAGTTGAACCCTCGTCTTTGGCCCCGGGAAGAGTGAGACGCAGGTCGTGCGATAAACCTTCTTCTTTAACCATGGTAGGGCTGAGAGGCTGCTCGGCCGCTGGACCTTCATCCTGGGCTACGGTGGCGTTGAGAGTCGGCCCGGCAGATGAACCTTCATCTTCATGTTTGGTCGATGAGCCTTCATCTTTGACCATGTTGGCGGCGAGAGGCTGCTCGCTCGAGGGAACTTCAGCTTTTGCCATGGTACGGGGAAGAGAGACGCTGCTCGCTTCCCGTATGTAAGCGCATGGCTTGCGCATGGCGTTGACGAAGCGTCCATCTCGTCCGGATCACTGGGACCCAACTGGGACCTGAGTAGCCGCCGTTGCCAAATACGCGCAAACGCACACTGCTTTCCACCAACTTCGGCGAAGATCCACCATCGCACTCCGGATCCCTGAATCACCGCCAGCTCCTCTATGCTTTCTTCTACTTTTTCCACTACTCCGGCTGCGCACGCGCGTCAAGCCAACGTCAAGCCAACGCGACCACAGTCTGATGACGACCACGGCTACTTTCACGGGCGGGATGCAACATACGAGGAGCTCAAGATCCTAGATGCTGAGAACGAAAACGACCTACCTTCATGACACTGTTTGTTGCTTGACTCCTCCCCGCCCGTTGCCCTTGTTATGCCACCTGTTTAATTCTTTTCACCCTCGTCTTCCTTGCGCATCTCCTCCACCCTTCCTTCCGCGCGCGTCTCTCGTACCTCGCCACTCACAGGCCGTCATTCATTTTCATTTCATCTCTTCTTTGACACACTTGGGGTCTTTTCATTTCATTTCTCTGCATACGACGTCGTCACGCGGCGTGCCGCCCTCCGTCATTCGCCTCACGCGCTGCGCGGACTTTCCACCGCGCGCGCGGCGTGTCCTGACATGACGTCGCCGGAGGAGAGGCGTCGCCCTTGCGCGCCGCGTGGATTCCCCGAGCCCGCAGTCGTTCCAGACTCGATACGCACACGTCCTCTCTTGGCTTCGTGTCTGGGCTGCACAGGCGTCCGCTTGTGGGTTCTCTTCGCAGATATGGGCTTCTCTCGCCCGACACCGTGTCTGCTTGTTCGGCGTGCGCGACATGCGCGTTTCTCGAGACTCAAGATCCAGACGTCCTCTCTTGGAAGCGCAGGCGCCTGCTCATGGACGTGGGCTGCTTGGGGCTCTTGTCGCGGGTACCCCCAAACCTGCGCTCTTTCTCGAGACGCAGGTATCATTTTCGGCGCGGCGTCCGTGTGATCTCGACGCGGCTCGCACGCCGGGTGGATACGCCACGAGCCCGCAGATGTGGACTTCGCGCCCGCCCGCCGTCTCTGCATGCCCGGTGGGGAAATGCGGCATCTACCCCCGCGCTTTTATTACGACTCGAGAGGCAACCGTGTCCCTCTGGGCGTGTCCACTCTTGGATGCGTGCTTGTGGGTTGTCATCGCGGAGCGCCGGGTGGATTCGCTCCTGAGCCCAACGCGCCTTACCTGCGCGGAGGTGGGGAAGCGGGCGGGCAGGCACGACACGTTACACGCGCGCGGCGTCCTCTGTTGGACGCGGACTGCCAGGTGGGCTTATTTATGGGTTGTCGTCCCGGGAGGGTTCGCCTCCGAGTCCCACCCCACCTATTGTCGCAGCTCACTGATCTGGATGTATCCCACCTATATTCCCATCGCACATTACTCACCTGTTCCAAGTATGATTCAGAGCCTTACGGTATAATTCCAGTACAAGCTTGTGAGTTCCCTTTTTTTTTTCTAAAAAAATCGGGAACTGAACTCTGGTTAGGCTGGCCTGATCGCACATCTCGTATGCCGTTAGTTTCATGAATACATCCTGCTTTAAAATTGCAGGCATTTCACCCGCATTGCTGTAAATTTGGACGTCCGGCGAGTGCCCCATATTTCAAGTTCAAAGACTCATAATGGAGCCCTCGCGGGGCACTTTTCGATTCCCTTAACGGACTTCTAAGTTTTATATTTAGTCTGAGATCTTCCTTTAATTCCACTCACTCAGACTCTTTCAGTACTTGTCGTGTTTTGCTCTCGTTTTTCCGGATTCCCTGATTCCCTTCACGAACTGGAGCCGCCTTCGGAAATCTACTCATTATTTATTGAGTCTTTCCGCGAGCCGTTCCTTCTTTTCTACTCTTCCAATCCTAATCGACAATTTATCGTGCGGCAGCGATGACTCGCTCTCCCCCCTCAACACTCCTATTATCAAATTATGAAAGTAGGTTTCCTCTTAAAACGGGGGAAATGTTGACTCGTATGGACCGCATCTGCCTCCATATTCATTCGTGAGCGGAAGCCGACTTCATTGCCGTTTTGCTCTTCCAATTTACTTAGTGATATCTACTTCTTTAGATGTGTATGAATTAAACCATTCACCAAAAAGTTCGATATCGTTTCCGAATTAAAAGCGTGCTACTTCGATTTCAACCCACAATTTTAAGGACGTGTTTAAATACTGCGGCGAGAAAGGGAAAGGTACACGGAAATAGATCCCGAGCCAATAATTTACCTTTGACAAGTGAGTTTCCTTTCTCGTTCGCTCAGAGGCATTCTCTATTGATATTGAACATTGTGCTGGTAGACAACAAGATTTCCAAAGAGCTGTTCACGAGATGCCCGATGTGTCGCTACAGTACTTGGGCATCTCGGCTTTCAGTTTCTTGTACTTTTGCTTCTTGGTGCTTGATCCGGGCCCCGACAAGAGCGAAGCCTCCGCAAGCCGTTCTTCTCATAGAGTTTTCGGGTTGTTCACCATCGCACCCGAGGAACTCCGTCCTGAAGTAAACTGCCTCGCATGGGGTATTCGGGCATGAATCGTATATAAGACCCTGCATTTCCATCTTATAGGTTCAGAATCCTCCATACCATCGAATCTTGCACTACAGCAAGCTTAACAGCGACCTACTCTATCAGTTCCTCACCATGTGTCGATGGCGCCAGTTAGTATCCATCTTGAAACCTGCAAAAACTACTCACCCATCTGCGCCAGTGTTCGAACATTGTATGGATGCGGCCACAGTGCGAACCGTGTGGGTTGAATCTAGTTACCAAGGATTATTATCATTGACCGACGTCCCATCTCTAGCAGCCCGAAGAGGTATCTGTTTATTTCCCACTGTACTGCAAAGGAGTCGAACATGGTTTTTCCCAGATCAAGTGTGAATCCGAGTGGTGCAAGTTCAGCCCCAAACATCCTCACGACTGTGTCCCTCCGAACTGCACACGAAGCTGTGCTCAATAGTAAGTCTGTCACTTCTCTGCTCAGATGTTCGAAACTTATGGTGTTGTACGGTGTTCCCTGCCAGTCGTATCTTCCCGGAGCAGTACAGTACGTATGCCATATCACCATCCTCGCACTGGATAACATGTTGCCCCTCAGATGAGACTGTCGACAGGTTCTGTTCGGCATGTATCGCCGCCAGGAGGTGGCGCTAGAATTGAACAGCACCGGAGAGCCCTGTTCGCGGACATATATAGCAGATCGGCATGGACTTGTGATCACCTTGAATGCAGTGGAGTTTAGTTTTGTCGGGTTCGTGAGCACTTGGAATATGAATAATTGGCCGGTAGGTTCCCGACTAGATGCCTTTCTCAAGCTGCACCACGCGATAAAATATGCCCGTTAGGCGGAGTGCAATATAATCTGAGAGCGGGGATCGATACACAGGAGCCACACCGCTCTCATTTTGCAGATTCCCTCAATAGTCCGAAAGATTCTAGTACGGAAAATGTTGTATTTGTCATCCCTACCAAACAAAGTATTATTATCAGTAATTATGAACGCTTCGTTTCAGTGGATGTATGCGTTTAGGGTGTAGTATAAACGCATGCGCGCGCCCTGCCGCCTCATTGTGTCACTAGCCACAAGGAATACGCCTACTCTCCGTCTGCGCTGACGGAGCGCGAGGGGCCACGAGCGGGACGAAAGAAGCACATAACGCCCGCGCAAGACAGCCCACGGCACGGCGCACCCACCAACAAAAACGAACGCCGGCACGTACAAGGGAGACTCGCTTCGCGCAACCCAACGTGCGAGAGACGGCTAGATCAGTTGATCCGATGTCTATGTGTGTGTGTTTACCTAGACCCGCCGCCTGCCGAGGCGGTGTGAGAGTGATCTATGTCGCGTAAGCCTCCAGTGCGCAGGCGCGCCTACACATCTAGGCACACCTCAGCTATTCCAGTTAGGTAGATACAGGTTCAGGTTAGTCCATCCCGTGGCCTTTACACCAGTGACCAACAGCCAGACCAAGGCAGGATCAATGAATTTGTGAGGCTTCTGGTCGACCCTGCGCATGTATTGTTAATTCTCCGTTACCATCTGCCCGTTAAACTGGGAGCCTATGCACATCTATGGCATGTTCGCATAGGCATCGCGGTGTCTAGGGATGCCTAGCGGTTGTGCGCCCACCTAGGCAACCAGTGTCTAAGCCGGCTAGGCATACGCGAGCACCTAGCTCCGGCTATCAAAGCCTAGCCCTCTAGGCGCCTTTCGGGTTTAAAATGGGGCCGAACACAGTGTGTCTGGGCTGTTATATGCCTGCGCTGTTGATCTCCTATGCACTAGATGTTCCCCACAACTCATTTGCACCTATTCGATCCCTTTTCGAGACCATATGTTGCACCGCCATTCCCAATTTGCTCGATACTGGTACTATAGCCAAGGGTCGGCCAAATCCACTCCTCCCTTAGCCTCGTGGGAAAGTGGCGGTGCAAGACCCTAAGGGATTTGATTGTTTTTTAAAACCTCATTGCTATTCTAGTACACAACAGGAGAAAAATCAGGGCTCATTGTTCAACATATCTTCTTGCATTCACCCGCTGCCAAATAATTTTTCTAGGTACCACAATTGTGTCACTGCAAAATCCCGTCGGGTCTTGCACTGCCACATTCCCACGAGGCTAAGGAAGGAGTGGATTTGGCCGAGAACGCCGGTGACAGCCCCTTGACTAAAGCTTGGCGTCCCACAACGTTGCGATGGTCGTCCCCGCATACACCCCGACTCGCTTGCCATTCTCTGCCGGTACATCACCCTTTTCTTTATATGAGCGAGGTCTTTTTGAAAAGAAATGCCTCTGCCTCGTCACATGCTCAACTCCTCTATTTGACAAGCATGTTCTCACGATTGATCCCCATAATCTCAAGGCATCTCATTCAACAGCTTCAACGACGTAAAACCTGATCCACGACCGCATCATTATAGGGAATGGGAATTACATGCAGCTATTTTAGGTTCATTACTGCCACTGTGGTTGGAGGAGATTCCCTTGCACATAAATCTTGGGCCTCTCTTTCCAATGACCACATTCAGCCCCAGAGCATGGAGATGTTTCGTGTTTTTTTTAGCCCCGAGGGATGGTCATGGGCCCCCATTTGGCGTTAAAGCTGTCGAGCGTGGTTGGTCTGCATACTTTGGCAACTGACATTTGATGATCACAGTGCCACCCGCTGCGGTTCCTGTTCCTCGTGAAGGTCGCGATTACGTTTGCATTGCAGACTACAGCCTCACTTTTCTCATGATCAACGGTCCCTCCGAATCAGTACGTATTCCCATTTGAATTGAGGTTCGAGTTCTAACGCTTCTGCTCACGAACCGTGACCAGAGACAATCACAGACCAACCCAATTTGAACATCTCATATCTGGATGAACTCTGTGTTCCAAGGACCACGGCGATACTGGCCGTTTGAGCGATACACTACACACGAATTCCTGATCTGTGTTCCGAGGATCATGCCGTCCATTAACATCGCACCTTTGGAAGATTATTATTGGCTTTTCACGTAGAAGACAGCCCGTGTACGCCGAAGGGTGCTTTGGATGCCTGCGAGCTAGAGCAGTTTGGTGTGTCAAATTTAGACGGCACATTTCTCTATATAAGCCCACCGAAGATTTTACCCAGAAACATCAGTCTTCAAATGTATCTTCTCACTGCATCTCTCATTTTGGCTTCTATTGCTTCCACCAGTGCGACTCCGTGGTACTCGAACAACAGTGACCACAAATGGATTGCTCCCAGCGCCATGCCGTAAGATTCCGAGTGATCACTCTTGAAGGCTGTTATGAGGGCAGCTTTGTTTTTGTCGCGATAACACTACATCTTCCACTCCACCGATCTGGATGCAACTGCTCAAACATAATAACAGTCTAATAGCTTCGAGGTCCTGTTTAATTTGGTTTTTTAGATCATAGCATTCAGCACACTGGACCCGTAAGCCAGACGGCCTAGCTGACTCGATCATTGACTCAAAAATTCAGGTTCAACTTGTGTAAAGATGTTTAAGAATGGCATTGATGTACCTGCATGTTTCGACACGAATGCTCCTGTCAATGTTTGTTAACACCCGTTCCAGCGGCAAGACAGAAATTTCTAATGAGTATTTATAATCTCTGGGAGGCACTTAATTTAATTGGATATCCAGGGCATAGAACTGTACAGGTTGAGTGGTTTTATTTACCGCAAATTTTCCCCAGAGACATTGTGTCTCTGACCCATCTCCCTATGTGGAGTGGTTCATAGCTTTCAACCCCGAACCTGAACGACACCATTTGCTTTACAAGGTTTCTAGGGACATCTCAGGCTTTCAGAACAGTGAAAAAAATTGCATTCATTATCTCCGTGGATAATATTTGTAGGAGTATTCACCCTTCACCTAAGTTTTGCCCCTGGCTGTTTCATCAACATGGAAATCTAGCAACACCTTGGACCTGTGTTCAACCTTTTAGCCATGGACTGATTGACACATATATGCGACACTGCACTTGCACTTCAAGGTTCAAATACCCACAGCGAGGCGATTTAATTGCTTGACTTCGTATTCCTCTGTTCAGAGGCTTAGCACCAGTGAATATCAACCCACCCTATCACTTATTCTAGATTCATTCCAGGTTTTTTGCACCAGCACGCACCTACCTGCGTTGCACATACCGATTTATGTAACGCATCTTTAAACATGTGGGTTCATATAATTTTAATCCGAGGCTGACATAATTTAAACGCCGTGTTTAAATAGCCAATCGAATGACCTACCCTGGAGAGTGGTGGGGGTACCTAGAATAGCTGTACTGTACACCTGTACATAGTATTTAAATATGTCTTTAAAAAATAGGTACGTTACAACACAAAATATTTAAATAAACTTCTTCCTGTTTACTACATAGTGGACTCGCAACCATTGGTCATATCTGACGCGCGATATCCTCCGCCCTCGAGCGTATCTGCGCTTCAGCATCCAGCTCATCTTCGACCTCCCGCTCCCGCTCCGTCTCACTTAACCCACTATTCCCTAGCTCCTGTTCCACGAATGACGACTGCCCCCGTACCACCTTGGCGTTTCCGTGACTCACCACACTCTGCTCCTCGGACGGCTCCAAAGTCGCATTGCTCTGCTCCGCAAGCAACTTGTCACCCAACGCCCCCAACCTCGTCGAGTGCTTGGCATGCTCCAGCTGTACGTGCACAAGCGCGCGGCTGTTAGTCGAGAACCGCTTCATCCCAAGCGAGCTCGTGTGCTTGGAGGTGGGGCCGGTAGAGCCGGTGGAGGATTTGGATTTGCTGTGGTGGCGGAGGGCATGCATGGCACGCAGGAAGCCCTAGTGAGATTATGCGCGGTCAGATGGGGAGCGGGCGACTATTGGGGATGGTTTACCGGATCCGTTGCGGCAAGGAGGGTGTATAGGATGGGGCGCAGGGCAAATACGCAGAGGTCTGGGTGAAAGGATCGTGTCAGGGCATGTATAGAAGTGTAGTGGATGAACGCACCGACAAACGAGAGTCGCCATTGCTGTACGCAGGACGGTTCAAATGAGCCTTTCGGATGAAACACAGAAGTGCACATACCAGTTCTGTGGGGACGGGGTTTTTGGTCAACCAGATGTCCAGGATGGCGCCAGTGAAGCTCAAGCAGCACGAGAGGAGGGGGTAGAGACCTAACACCGCATTGAATAGCCGTAAGTTAGAAAGATTTCTAATGCAAACCGATTCGAAGAATGATATTCCGATACATCACGATCGGTGGGTCCGGAATCGGGCCGTTGAACGAGGACGTCGAGTGATTCGACCACAGTCTTGGGCTGTGCATCTACGCATCCGTCAGCCATCAACAACAACCCATATCGTCAGGAAAACAGGACTCGCAATATACATGTACCCCAGGATCACGAAAAAAAACACCACCTCGCCTGAGGACATAAGCAGGACCCAGACGGCCTGCGACCAGAGGAGCCAGCGGAACTGCACGTCGGGCCGCAGGTCACTGAACCAGCAGGTACCGTAGTAGTACCCGAATTGACCGGCGGCATATGGCGTGATATTCAAGATAGCAACCACCAGGACGGAGCCAATGTAGTAGAATTTTTCTATCGAGTTGCCGTTGAGGTGGTATACCAGTACCAATCTGGGTATGTGCAGTCAGCATTGCTGAGCGGGTGGGAAAATGACGCATATACGAACTGCAGGTTGAGTGCGGTGCAGAAGAACATGCATGATGAGAACATGAGGATGCTCTATAGACAGTGTCAGCAGCCGGTGGGGCGGTAAACGGCTTCGCGTACGCACCATCCCGAAGAACGCCATAAAACTGCACCCCGCACTGGGGCCCGAAAAGACCGGGATCGAGGTCGCGGCGAAAATGAGACTAGTAATGATAAGATATGTGGACAGTGGCGCCCGAAATTTCTCACTTTGCTATCAATGCGCAAACAAGTAATCGGAAGCTGACGCGATTAAGATGCTGCCGCGAGACGGGGTTCCGGGCAGCGCACGCGATCGCAAGCAGCAACGCGGCTGTGAGCACGATACCCGTAATGTTGAATGCCAACACAACATCCCTAGAAGAGAGGGTGAGATACGCACATCTCGCGACGCAGGAGATTCGGTACTGTTTGTGTGCGTCGAGCGCGTTGGGGACATGCAATTTGGTACTCGACATCGCAGTTCGGAAAGAGACGCACAGATCCTTTTATAACCATAAGTGAGGAGATTGAGAGGAGATTAATTTTATGGATTGGGCTAACCTCTTCGTTACTACCACATGCCCGGATTTGCCTGATTTCCCATTTGAGGGGGTGGCGCGCTAACGGGACCGGTGAGTGAGCCATAATGTCGGCTTCAGCTTTGCATCAAGTCCCTCTGAATGTATTCGCAACCAGGTTTCAATAACACAGCGTTAACGAATTCTAGCGGAAAGAAGAACACGAAATCTCAATCAACCATAATACAAGGCGAATCACGGTGAAATAACCGTGTTCGGTACAATGTTTCTAATATCACTGACCATGTGGGCTCGGATTAGGTTTTATACCACGAGCTTCGGGTGTGGTAGTCGGCTGATACCTACCACATCCGCCTGATCGAATGACTATTTCCAACCTACAAATATCCTTCTCCTCAGCCGTCCCATACGCCATTGCTGCCTTGCGCACTGTACAGGAATAGATAGTCAGGGACGTCTACAGCATTTACCCTGGCCATCACCCCAGCTCCCACGCTTCGGTGACCCTGTTACGTTAAGGAACCGATGATTCATTGATCGGCGTATCCGCAGGCACCCTGGAACGGAAAAAGTAAAACGGCAACTTACGCGGTTAATCTATCTATCCCAATTGGGTCGCACAGAGTCGCTCGAAAGGACAAAGCGTTGCGCCCCGTCGGCATATGCCGGGGATGAAACTGAAAGGTGTCTTTCAAGTTATTTTAAAGATTTCACCTCAGGGTAGTTAAGGTAGCACATCAAGAATCTTCATCATCGCTCTTAGCCGTAGAATTTAGAACATAATGTTACGAAAGCTGCCTGCTACCCTAGTTCACGCCGAGCTGAGTTGGATTTCCGTACGCTCCTCGACCATAATACCCGACATCGCTATCTTGCCATCGTCGGCCCCACATGTGGATTCAAGTGGGCTTGCACAATGATCGACTACTACTGCCAAATTTAAAACCGCTGTTGATAACTGGCCCACAACCAGCAAACTCAAGCGGATGACCTTGGAATGCTTCTGCAGACTGAGTCTCATTATCCCAAATGCTCCAAAATAAAAATAAAAATAAAAATAAAAATAAAACCGCTGCTGATACCTGGTGAGGGGACCTGGTGACAGCGACTATTTTACCACCCTCAGGGAGGGAGAGTAGAGGGCGGGAATTCCCGCATTCTAGAGTCCGCTGCCGTCACCACCCGGTCACCGCCTAATTGGGCTGCGAAAAGCTCCGTGTCCGTAGTAACGTGTACCCGATTTTTCTTATTCACACTTTCATCCTTGATTCATGCGATCAATCAAACAATCAAACAAGGCGCCAAAAAAAGAAAAGCCTGAGATACCTGGGATTAGACCGGAGGTGTTCGCGCGAAGAGAGAGATACGCCAGAGCGATGGAAGAAGAATGATATACGTACCAACAAATTGATCCTACCCAGATATACAAGCTGTTTTTTTTTCTTTCGCAAACAAGAATCAATTTGAAACGCAATATGGAACTGTTGGCGTATCAAGCTGGAGAGACTAAGCTAAAGAGGCGGAGGGTGATTAGCGCTTGATCTAGAAAAGGACGAAAAGCATCGGTGTTTAGATCTGCAATGAGGACGCTTGTGAACAGAATCGAGCCCGACGCGAAAGCAGACGCAGTCGAAGACAGCGAAGTGAGGACTCTTCAAATGAAGAACCGTTGGACGTTTTGACTTTCACGCGACTGCCCAACACACCGGCGTAGACTCGTGACCAGTCTGTAAACAAAATACCGAAAAAATGTGGCAAGCACTTCGGTTGTTTACAGACTGGTACATCTCGGGATCCTGCATTGGGCTGACAGCGGAGTTTGAAATTTTGCTGAGGCCCTTGTTCTCTCTTGCACTTTGCCCATGAACCAAATTCGAGTTATCAAGAATTTTTATATGCTAGAAATAAACACATTTGCCTCCTCAGAATATTTTTAATTGTATATTTTTAATTGTATGTGGAAGAGATGGAAAGGGCATCAACTTTGGGGCAGAAATTAGAATTGATCGTTTTTGATCGCTCGCTTTTCGGCCGATCACGGCACCTGCCAAAATTTCAAACTCCGTTGGCAGCTCGATCCCCTTTCCCGAGATGTACCAGTCTGTAAAACACCGAAGTGCTTGCCACATATTTTCGGCAATTGTTTTACAGACTGGTTACGAGTCTAACACCGGCGGGGATTCGATCCGGGAGCAGAGTTTGACGGGGTGCGGAGATGGAAGAGGTGTGGAGGTGGAGATGGGCGCGCCCCGATATACATGTTGGTGAGAGATAGAGCTGGGTATTCAGGGTGTAGGATGAATACAGAGGACGTACCTCGAGCAAATAACGAAGCTTCATGGGAATCACCTCGTATGAGTAATTTTGTCAAGGAAAATTCGAACGGCTTACCTGCGTTAAGGAAAATCCGCGGGCGGAGTCTAATCCGCATTTTGGGGTTCGTAGAGTCCGAGTATGAGGTCGGTGAGCCGATGGTTGGAGGGCATGCGGCAGTACCCGTGATCGCTGGCATTGTCCAGTCGAAGCCACAGAATTGGTGGCAGGAGGGGGGGGGGGCACTCCGTATGAATGGGAAACATGGAGGGGAGATTATAGAACTCTGGAGAAGGACGTATTGGGATGCGGTGGTAGCAAAAGGCAAAAGAGCGCACATAGCGCACCATATCGCTCAGATTATCCGTAATAATTCACTGGGCGACTGTCGAGGGGGCCAATGCGATTTATTGGATACAGTTTTGGATCGAAACGTCTTGGGCACAAGGGATGCGGCAAAAGTCAGCGGTGACTCGGAGCGCGTCGGGCTGCAGAGGGCAGTTATGGAGTTCCAAATTTTCGGATAGAGCGGGTAGAGTGGATGCAGGCGGGGGCTTAGATAGGGCGGTGGAAAGGTGGAAGTACCCAGAGAGGCAGCAAGATGGGTTAGTTCCCTGGAGCGCGAACGAGAACGTGTGGGTGGCCATGGGTGAAGGACAGTAGGCGGGGCTTTTGAATAGAAGTACTAGTGAAATTGTTAGAAGACATTGGGAGTGTTTGCATGCCGCCGCAAGGAGGGAGCAAAATATAGGACGAGAGGGGTGAAGATACCGAGGAGGACAGGGTAGGTGGCACAGCAAGAATCAGTTCTTCTTGACGCTTGAAAAGAGGGTACAAGGCTTCCTCTGGGCCGAAAAAGATGGGATCACTGTAAATAAAGAGACCATGTATGCGCCGTCGGATATGGGCGGAAAAGACCTGCTGGACATAGTAAGTAGGAATGAGGCGATCACGATAACATGGCTCAAAATGTACCTTAGCTTTGGCGATGACAGACCGCTCTGGTACTTTGTCACAGATGAGATCTTGGCCCTCAACCACCTTGCTAGTGACAAAACTGCTGTAGACGAGGCAATGAGACTAAATGAATACCTCCAATCCTGGCAAGTGAAGACCGATGAGAAGTTGATAGGAAGAGACCTGAAAAACATGATCGCCACTGGACGGCGATACGGTGTCGCAATGGACATGATAGCTGTACTGTACTTTAATAATCAATTCGACTAGTCACGCGTCACGCGGGGGTCTGTCGAGGCCGAAATTTGGTGCTTGTCACGCGTCACCCAGGGCTCTGTCGAATTAAAACTTTGGTTTGTCACACCAAAATCGGCCGCAGTTGCGTAAAAAAGCTCGATTTCGACGAATTTTCGGCTCCATTTGTCGAAATTTTCCGGTCAGTCACGCCAAATTTTGCGGTTGTCGAATTGTCG
The DNA here is from genome assembly GCA_029282285.1 of Mycena rebaudengoi. NCBI lineage: Eukaryota > Fungi > Basidiomycota > Agaricomycetes > Agaricales > Mycenaceae > Mycena > Mycena rebaudengoi. The sequence continues at coordinate 221,530 of JARJCX010000127.1, forward strand.
AACTGGAATTTGTGGTCACGCGTCACCCCCCCTGTCGAATTGATTATTAAAGTACAGTATCATACAAGATCCAGTGGGAAATGCCAATCTGGTACCACCGGATGTCGAACAGGGATCACAACCTGTTCAACAAGAGTCAGAGAGTGGTGAAGTGGCTAAAAGAGAAACACTGAGTGAAGACAGTCACAGATGCAGAGACCCTGGCCGAGAAGATCAATACGAGGGTGACCGTTCGCTGTGGGGCGTGCCGAATAACAAGACTTATAACGAACTGCCAACACCCTGGACTGTGCTATGATAAGTGTAAAGCAATGCTGGACTCACCAGAAAAGAAGTGGGACCCATGGTACCCACAGCCTGAAGACGTGGAAGACGAAATAGCCCCGCAACCATGCGAGAACCCAGACGCAGTAGAGTTCGACCCGAGGATTATCACATATGGTACAATAGCGGACATGTTCCGAATCTTCACACAAGGAAAAGAATGTGAGTACACATATGCACCCGAAATAAGCCACAATGTCATACTGGGTGTGGACGAAGTGACAGTCTACACGGACGGCTCAGCAATAAACGGAGCGACGAATGCGACGGCAGGAATGGGGGTCTTCTTCGGGATTGGAGATCCCAGAAACTGCAGCCTACGAGTCCCGGATGAGCTGGGACCGTCAAACCAAGTGGCCGAGATGATTGGAATTAGGGAAGCAGCGGACATAATCCCAGAGGTATTCCCACTATGAATAGTTAGTGACTCCAAATACGCAATAACGGCCTCACCAAGAACCTCAAGCGATGGGAGGATGAAGGGCTATACACAATAGCGAACCCGGAGGTTGTACAGCTTGTAGCAACAAAGCTGGTTTTTAAGCCCGGACCAACAAAGGTCACCGGTGTACAGTGGTGGACATCCACTGTCACCGGTAATCAATGGGATATGATGGACATGATGGATAAGATAACACGGATCAGTGATACCCACTGCACTGCCACTAGAATTCAATGGATTTATTATTGCATTCAGTGGATTGCACTGTAAGTATGGTACAAATTCAGTGGATTCCACTGGATTTTCACAATTTGAAATTCACAGAGGATCAAATAGAGCACATGGTGAATTTCAGTGGATATCCCATCAGATCCAGTGTATTTATACCAAACTACCACTCTGTGGTCCATATTTTAATGGGGGCAGGTGGAGAAGCGAAGGCAGAACAAAGAGGAGAAACTTACCGCTGGGTTCTGGGAGAGAGTAGAGGGCACTGATTACTCTGTTGTGTATTCTTCATTGCACAACTACAGTGAATTTCAGTGGCTATCTCATAACATCCAGTGTATTTATGCTCAGGATACAGTGGAAGCCAGTAAAGATTACACAAAATCCTATTTATCTTGGGCTCAGTTCTGTGGGCAGACCGGTGGCTGTACACCCTTGAGTGTGTAGAAAAATAAAATAAAATAATTCTGTTTTTTGTTTTTTTTCCTACACACACCCATCATACGTTCAAGTGTGGATTGCGGTAACAGGATATAACAAACGAGGTACGAGTCTAAATGTTATGGTGTCTGTTTATAAGAGACTAGTCACCGGATACAGAAATACTCGAGGTCACCAAAAGTAATCGCAATTTCCATTTTTTAGAGCTGATATTCGCACTTTCAGATGGGTTAAAAGCAGCCCTGTCTCCGGTGAAGCTCAAACATTAATATGAACCTAGGCATTTGGCTGGGTGAGTCCCTAGCATTGATTGTAAAGCATACATACTAAAAAAAATCAGAATTCCCACCAAAACAGATACTGAGACTTGAATTGGTACTCATGGGTGTCTGAAAGACAGACATTGGCTTAATGAACATTAGAGAGTTTGCGATGCAGCCATTCGAGCCATCTGATGGCTGTTTGGCGTTGCGCAAATTGATGGCTAATGGCTCGAATGGCTTCGATACTTGCCCATATTTTTGGAGTTGTTGAGTTGTGTCTGAGTTGTTCAGCTCATGTATGGGTGACTAGTCCCACTCACATATATAACAGCCAAATTGTGGGCCCAAAATAGTTAATCTTGTTGAATTTGGAGGTCTCATGCAGTCCAGGGGCATTCTTAAGCTCCACGTGTGATAACACACTCATTGACACTCGTTCTAGCAGAAAAGAGCATTACATACACTGACTTTATTTTAGCCATTCAAGCCATTAGCCATCAGTTTGCGCAACGCCAAACAGCCATCAGATGGCTCGAATGGCTGCATCGCAAACAGGCTATTGTTGGCGAGATATAGTGTGACAGTCAAGAAGCAAGTCTGGGAAAGGCATCAGGAAAAGTCGAAGCATTTTGGCAGGGAGGAAATGTGCTTATATGAAAACTGCTGACGAAAATATGATGCACAGCCATGAGCACTCATCTGAAAACCCCACATTTCATTCCCCTCCCTGGTTCACGCAAAATATTCCCGAGTATCATGGCTTTTGCCCAAGGTATGTTTTATCCTTTTGGTGTTCATGCTTACAAATGTTTCTTGGAAGGTTAATATCTTCATCCAGGCTTTATGCTAGTCCTTTAGTTACCACGCTATCACAGACGGCCACTTGAATCACCACTTTGACTTATGGCCGAAATTCGACCGAAAATCGGCTACGATGCAAAGCGGTCCGCAAAAAGCTCCATTGATATTTTGACATCCACTCAGTCCCTTTACAAAGTCTGTGGTTTCCCCCTAATGTCGAAAGTCGCGTCAAACAGTACAGAGACGAAAGGCCTTATTCGTCCCTATCATTTGGCTTTGTTTGGCACATCACGGGCATTATTTGGCTACATCATAGACATGTGATCACGTCGCCTCGCGCTAATCTCCAGCGCACATTGATTCCAGACGCGTTTCTGAGTGATTTTCGACGTGTTTACAAATAAGATACGAATTTTGGAGCCAAAATATGTAAAAATAACTAATTCTCCTGGGTGGCATGCATGAAACAGATGCGGACAGATCCCGTCGAAGTCGAGTTGCCTGCGTTTCGAGACCGATCAAGGTGGGACGGTCCGTTTGGTCTAAATTCACCGACGACAGCGTCTGGGAGAGCCGAGAGATTGTCGCAATCTCCTCTTGAATACGCCGAACAATTGCCTCTTTCTCCAACACGACAGCATCTGATGGCATACTGTTGGGAGGCGGCGATTGAGTTGTCGCTTGAGTGGCGATCTCCACTGTGAGATGCTGGATTGGATATCCAGTGATGCGGGAAGCCAGAAACATGTGCTTGCATTTGAGCTCATGTTTCATGAACTCCGGGCATTCACATGATATTATTGCTGTCTGGGTTTCGGAAACGTCGTCGATAGATGGGAAGTCGTGGACTTTGACTAAATACCAGATCTCTTCTCCGGTGAAAGTGTGGATATAGATGTCCGGGTTCTGAAAGAGGATCAGGCGCTACGCTTTAAAAACCAGGAAACAATTACCTTGGACGTTCCGTCAGCCTCTACTTCGGCATAGTCGATCATATCATCAAGATCTTTGCTTACTATTGCTTTGGCCTTTTGCTGGCTCGCCTGCTCGGATTTAGATAGCCGTGGACGTTCGAAATCCAGTGCTATGCGGATATCCGAGCGCCGAAAGTCCGGTTCCACTTGTTCCGTGAGTATGTGCAGAAGGACATCGACACGCTGCTTCAGCATGAGCTTCAGATAAAACAATTTCAGGTGGTGGTGCCACGACTCGACGTAGGTATTTGTATCGATTTTATAATGAGGTGTATCCTGAAATAGATTCATAAAAATCGAAGCGGGAGGTAATTTAATTTCACCTGTCTTCCAGTCAAGTCCTTCGGCGACTCTGTTGTCAATCCACTCCTTCACGCGTAAGGGAAGCATAGATCCAGCCATGTCTTTGACAGTTCCGGGCTCGTGGCCATCATGCTCCCAACCGTATTCAATCTTGACGCGGTCTTCCCCACAGACCTTACGTAGGAAGAAGTACGCGGCGCAGTTGACTTTAACAGAAGGATGATGCCGATTGGGGCGACGTTTACGCGGAGAGAGGTCATGGTCCCGCTCATCACGGTATTTGCCTGAGTGGCCGCAAAGCCACTTCTCTGTCCTGTCGTACATACGTTTTGGACCTCGTTTATCGCCGTCGTAGGGTACTAAAGTGAAATAAGAAGCATTTAGACTCGTCAAGACGATGCCACTGGATAACCTACGCGTTGTAGCCTTCTTTTTCCTGGTCTTGTTCATTTCTTCATCCCGGGACCGTTTGAGTATCCATTTATCAGAAGATTGGCGGGCCTGGATCCAGTGTTCGTCGTCGGACTCCGACATCTCCAACGTAATTATAGGTGAGTCATATTTCTCTCTCTGGAGGTGGCCCGAGAGCGTGCGCAATGTGCAATTTAAGCTGATTTTCAGTCAAAGGGCTCGGAGTGTTGGTGCGAGGCATTATTTCGTGTAGCAGATGTGGTAGGAGTGAGGTCTATATCTGCTTGGTGGCACTCTGATGTTAACATGGTGGCTGCGTCACGTCGGACAATGGGATGATGGCACGCGTCGTGATCACGTGTGGGTGTTATAGCCAAACAAGGCCAATTGATAATATGGACGACTAAGGACCCTCTACAGAGACGCGTGAAATAAATGAGTTGTTTGGTCGTGCATCTGCCATCAATCAGTGATAAGGCTGGACGCCGCTTATTCGACGCGGTAGCTAACGAGCGAGGTACGAGCTGGAGACATCACAATAACTGTCTCGACTAGCATTATGCTTGAAATATATGACATTTTTCTTCCCTTCATCATGTACATGTGTTCCAGAAAGGCAGAATTAACCGGATTCTTGTCTGAATGAAATTCCCACCGCCTAAGCGAAATAAGTACATTTTGTTGTCTCCAAAAAAAAAGTGGTAACCTCGGTTCGAACTCGGTTCGAACCCGCGGATTTCATCCGACTATTGATTATTGATGTCAAATGCAGTACCGTAAGCACCTTTCTCCTCCAATCATGGCTGTCGGGAATCGGCCGCCCAGTCCCTCCGGCGGCTGATTTCCGACGGTACAAGGGCCATGATTGGAGGAGAAGGATGCTTACGCTACCACATTTGACAGCAATGATCTATGTCCATGTTGCGTTCATGACGTAGCGAGAATATAAAAAGACGTTGTAGCAAAGCTATCAGCCTCACGACAGCTCCCGATTCAGAGAGTAACGCTGACATGGCTATCACCGGCGAGGTTTATCGCCAGGCTTTTCCAAACTCCGCGAAACCCATGCTCAGCTATGGTATACCATTTGGCGAGGCTTGCAGGAAACATGCTGAGGAATATGGAGTCAAGAAAATCTACATCTTGGCCTCTGAGACACTCTCTCGCAATACAGACTTGCTTCAGGACCTGAAGAGGGCCCTCGATGGCATGGTCGTGGGTGAACGCATCGGTATGACGCCACACACTCTAGTAAGCGAGGTTGTCGAAGTCTTGCACGACGTCCGCCGGACTGGAGCAGACTGCATCGTCACTCTGGGAGGGGGTCCCTTTCGGACGCTGCCAAAGCCATCACCTTTGTACGTCTTTTCCTAGCTGCTAGCCATGCAAGTATGAGACTGACGAGGACAAGGCTGAGGCAAACGATGTTCAGACACGCGAGAACCTCCTGAACCTGCCACACATGATGGCCAAAGACCGTCCCAGCAAGCCCACGCGTATGCCTTATATCCTGATCCCTTCAACGCTCTCGGGAGGCGAGTACAGCAGCTACTCCGGCGTCACCGACGAGCAGACCAACATTAAGTACCAGCTTTGCAACCTGGCGCCCGCCGATGTTGTTATCCTCTCGGGCGAGCTGGCGGCCACGACACCCGAGGACGTGTGGATCGCATCGGGCGTGCGAGCCATCGAACACTGCTGCGAGAACCTTTGCACCTTCAAGAAGGAGGAACCATGGGCGGTGGTCGAGAAGGCGCAGATCGACGGTCTGAAGCTGTTGGTACCGAACCTGCTCAAGACGCTCGAGGACCCACGCAATGCCACGGCACGATTCAGCTGCCAGCTGGGCGTTGTGCTCTCACTATTAGGCTTGCAGTACCAAATGTATTGTGCACAAAGAACCAGGAAGACCCATGGCCGGAATAAGAATAATATGTGGGCTCCACCAGCAGCCCAGTACACAATCCTAGTATCCAGTACATGTCCACATTGTGTCGACACCAATATCTGAGTTTATTTCGCTCACGCCCTGAGAAAGCGGCTCGGTATTCTCCATGCCGAACTCGTCGGGACAATCGGGAGTTCGAACCGAAAGGTCCCGTGGACAAGCCATGAGCTCAATCAGCCACTTCTAATTCCGCCCTACTCACGAGTGAGTGAGGAGATTAGCGAGACGGCGACACACGGCTCCGGGTCGCGAGCTCAGTCAGCCACCCTGAGGCCACCTTAAGTTAAATTGTCACCATTGTTCCTTGCTCAGCACCACCACCATGGAGCCGATACTCACTTTCTACGCTCCCGTCTACGCTTCCCGGCAAAGCTTTCTCGCCCAATACTTGGAAGACGAGGCAAGTTGAATTCAGTTCAATGGAGGAATCGGCAGCGCTTATTATTCCACCGTAGATACTCACTCAATTACAAGGGCATCCCCTACAAGACCGTCTGGCTCGAGTACGAGGAGACAGAGTCACTCAGCAAGCGTTTAGGGGCACCCCCCACGAGCACCAAGCCCGACGGACGCCCGTTTTATTCACTCCCGATGATTCACGACCCGGCCACAGGTAGGGCTTGCCTTTATCGGCCAATGGCGCATCTAATTGATTATTGTCGAAGGTGCCGTCGTCTCGGATTCAATTAAAATCAGCGAGTAGCTGGACAAGGCGTACCCCGACACACCGAGGCTGTCTCCCGCCGGGACGGCTGCGTTTCAGCGCGTGTTCGAAGAATATGCGGGGTCGTTGCTGGTCAGCACGCTCCGGTGGTACGCGCTTCCCGGGTCGTACGCCAAGTTGAACTCGGCCAGCAAGGGCTATTTCCGGCGCACCAAAGAAGAGGCTCTCGGGAAGACGTTGGAGGAGGTCACACCGAAAGGTGAGTTGTGACACCTTCGCAAGCAGGGGCACTCTGACTGATGTCGTTCGGCATAGGCGAAGAGCATGTTAAATCGATGGAAAAAATAAAAGATGCGCTGGGGAAGATCGACGCGTGGATCAAGCTGAGCGGCCCAACCAGTTCGTGCATCATGGGCGATACCATTTCGTTTGCGGACGTCTGGACGGTGTCGCATCTGAAGTGGATTCAGTTGGTTGTCCCGGATCTCTGGGAGGAGATCCAATTATGGAACGACGGCCGTTGGGCGAACCTCCTGCAGGACTTTGAGAAGTATGGGACGATTGTATAGGATTCCTGCTGTCGGATTTATGACTGCAATGACATTTAGTTCAACCTTCAGGTTTTGACTTGTCTACGAAAGTTCCGGCAGGAGATTCAGAGATAATCGGGCCAATTTATACGTACGGATAACGGAGTGCGCACAGATATACAGAATCAATACCACAACCAGGGGTGCCTGAGTGAGCGCCTCCTGGTAGTCCATTGACACACGCACACGTTAAAGTGTGCTGAGTCAGAGCTTATTAACTAGTACACGTTCAACATTCCTTCAAGTATAAATTAAGCGACAGGCAGAACAATATCTTACGTTCAAAGATGCGGAATTAAACCACTCCAAAGCATGACCGCAGCAAAGATGACGGCAGGTGAAATTGCAGGCTGTCCCGGGACCCCACCAGGACGCGCGACGGTACGGTACAATTCAACCGTCCGCAATTTCTTTCCAGCTCCCACAAAAATAATAATAATTCATATTGTTATATACGGGACGGGAGACTAAGGTCGTTCGATTTCACCTGAACGCGTGCTGCGCATACACATTGGCGTCAAACGAGCACGAAACAACTGTATGATGCGTGCGCTCTGTTTCACGAGATCGCAGTGAAGATGAAGTGCGTGCAAGTTCGAGCGCGCGATATCGGTGACAACGCAAACGAGATGAAGCCAAACGAATACATTGCGTCGGGTCGCGTCGAGCAGCACGAAGGCCAGAGAGAATTGGTGAGAAAATACGGGGGCATCACGTCATGCCTGCGTGGCAAATCCAGACCGCGGCGCTGGCAAGCAGACGCTGCCCGCCGTCGCATCCCGGGCTCCAAAGTAAATCGCAGGAGCATCCTAGCCACCCACCCATCGCGCGCGCGCACGCGAACGCGCAAAACAGGGCTATGAGGCGGGAGCCCGCAGAACAAGAAATCCCACCGCCCAAATGACGTGACATGAGCTCCCTCCCAGCGCCCACAAAAATCGCAAATCCCTGCGCCACGAGAACAGAGCGGCGACGCCCGTGCGACACCGGGCCTTCACGCCCGCCCCCCACTCGCAGAATATGATAGAACGAACCCGATGCCCGCGGTCTCCCGCACGGTGCGTACTCCAGCGGCCACCGCCAAACCCGCGCGCACGACTAAATCCGCACGCTTGATGCGAGAATCACTACTGCTGAACGCGACAAGGGCGGGCACGAATGCGAAACAAACTTCGTCACCGAAAGCGAAAGGAAAGAATAACCAGAAAGCCCCCATGAGCGCGAAGAAAGCGAGAACGAAAAAACCCCCCGATGAACGCGACAGACAAATCAAACACAAAAGCGCGTGAAACAACGAACGCGAAGGAATTCGAGCGAATGCGCACGCGAAAGCCACGCGACGGGAAAAAAGAGTAGATAGACACGCTCCCAACAGAAAGAAAAAAAAACGGAAGTGAAACCCTCCCCAGAAAAAAAATCGAAGTAGAAAAACTGCACTCATCACAGTGCTCATCCATCACTTCCATAAGCTTCCTGCCCGGGCGTATTGGACAGCTTGCGGAGTAAACCAGAGTCGTTGAAAACCAATGCGAAAGCACAGAGCCCTCGTATTAATGAAGAAGTTAAAAATAAGTTGATCACCGGACCGGCGCTGAACCGGCAAGTTACACAGCATTGGCAAATATGCGCATACAGCCAAATCACGGCAAGTTCGACTCAGTTGATCCTAGGGCTCTCATCCGTTGCCGTTTTCGACGGATCTACGGCCCGTTGATACGGGAACGGGTCCGTCCGTAGCCCCCCTTGCATAGATCTACAAACGGGTTACAAACGGGACGGGTAGACCCGTTAACGGGAACCCGTACCCGTCCGTTCAACGGGTCAAACGGCTAAGTCTCAAACCCGATGATCCGCAGTGCCAAAAGCATATCGGCCGACAGTTGAAGCGCGCACTTAGCGCTCGTTTAGTGGTAATTTATTGATCCGGTCAATTTTGAGCGCCCCAGTCTCAAAAACGCTCGTCATCTCCATCCGTCCGATCCCACGAAGGTGTCAATCACGGCACTTACTCAAAATTGATGCAGCAATGGAGGAACCAAGGTTGCTTGGAGGGCCTTGGGAAGGCCATTGATATGTATATAGTCATGAAACATATCTTTACATTAAATACAATAGCTATCCTACAAGGCCGCCAAAAATATTTTCCACCTATAAGTATACCCGTTTTAGGCGGCCGTAACCCGTCGAACGGGTGGGACCCGTCCGTAGACACTTCAGAGGTCCTCCCTCTACGGGCCGTCTGCCAACGGCCCGTGTGAAAAAACGGCCGTAATCACCCGTCCCGTTCAACGGGACGGACGGATGAGAGCCCTAGAACTTGATCCTCACCTTACTGAAGTTGAGCTTTGGTATTCAATTCCTCAGTTGTTTGAGATTACTTACGGTCTGTGTACATTCTTTCATGTACATCTACATGCATCTACATTAATACAAAAATTGCTCTTCCGTTACCACCATCATCTATTTCGAAAATGGCTGATTCGGGTGCCTCCCCCACCTCTGCGCACTCAAAGAAGTAGCTGCAAGTGTCGGACTGCATTCCGCCAGCCATTCCCTCGTTTTGGTTTGACCGTCGTAAAATACGGAGAGCAGAGCAATTTTACCATCATCAGATGCCCATGTGTGCTGTGCTCTCAGCACTCTGCTTTCAGCGACGCTGTACTGCATATGTCCTCAGAGCCCCACTTCCATAAATGCAGCATAGATGCATAGATGAATGGTGATACCCCCTTCCTCTCTCTCCAAAAAAAAAAAAAAAGGGCTACATCCACTCCGCTGGATGCGCATCCAGCTCATTATGGTCGCCCGCAGTTCGTTTCACCTCAGATAGTATGGAATAAACATGATCTTTCAATGTGCCCCAACTCTGTTGTTTTACGCCGTGCGGTACCGCCGCTGCCTGCGTCTACTTCCAATCCACCCTGCGCCTGCGCGGGCGAATTGCACTGCCACTTTGCCGATTCTGATCCGGACGCCAAACTGGCAAGTCTTTCGTAAGCAAATGCAAGTGGTCGGCATTCCGTAATTCCCACAGTCTTGGGTGTTGCTTCATTCACTCTGTCAACGCTCGCGTCCCTTGGCCCAAATGCTTTTGCCTCGGCAAAGTGGGCGGTTTGATGTGGACTTCTACGTCAGTCAGCGTTTGGTTAGTTTGAAGTTTGAATGCTTGCGCATGCAGCTCGGGTAGAGAAATCAATGCCAAGTTTGTGTATTCACCACGGAAAGACTTTAAATCCCACAACTCCGGACTGTCATTCTCTGTCCCGGGAATTTTAGCACGCACAACCCGCCATCATGGACGCCGCGCAATTGTATTGACAAAACTATGTGATGCCAAAAGAACTTACTATAAGCTGCCAACCAAGTAGCACCGGACCCCATGTAAACTGCCGCTTGATTCATCACTGGACAGAGATACACCCATTGAGCCGGTACAATTTATAGTTCAACTTTGGCTTCATTCATTCATTTGTCAACTGCTTAATCTCATCGCCGCTCCATTTCATTACTGGCACAGGCTGACGACCTGCTTATTTTCTCCCTCTCCACTGGTAGTCTCAATACCAAATTAGCCACTCTGGAACGATGGTGTGCGAAGAACTTTATTCTCGTCAACCTGATCAAAAATATAATTTTGATCTTTGGACGAACAACTCTGCCACCCCCAACATTCTACCTTGGTTTAACGGAACTCAGCATCAGTACGGAAGAGAAATATGTCGGGGTCAATCTGCGCAGATGCTCAGAATATGTTTAAAGACCATTATAAAGCTAAGCACGCACAGCAGCGTTATTGTGGACATCGGATCATGGGAATTGAAGACCTGACGCCAAGAGAACTTAAACCACTATACATGGCTCGCATCAACTGCCATCTGATCCATGCGTGTGAAATATCACCGGACAGCGAAGACGTGCGTGTGAAAGAGTTATCTAAAGTTCAAGTTAGCTTATACGTCAGATGCTTAATCTCCATCGCCGATCCATGATTGCGCCGCTGTTCACCGAAACTGGGATTACGCCTCTTCGAGTTCGACGCCTCCTTCTTAGTCTCAGCCACTTGATCTACCTCCTTGGCCTAAAAACAGACGCTTATGCTCATGCTGCGCTTGACAGTTCCTTTGAACTTGCTGCCAAGGGTAAAAAGTCGTGGGTTAAGGATATCATCAAAGCTGCTACGAGAATGCCATTCCATCTGCCAGACCTTGATTTGTCCCGTACTACCACAGTCATGGACATTGAATTAAGACTTTAATGCTGGAATGTTTACAAGAGGAAATTAACTCGTCCGAAAAACTCTATTTATTACACGGCCGTCGTGAACCACAAAAGGACAAGAGCCCAGCCCAAGTTACCTCCTGTATGCGGCATTATCTAACACTCGTGAAAACGCAGAAACACCGCGAGGCTCTGACCTCCCTGTTACGCTCAACTCACCTGTTAGCCGTGGAAGTCTTGCGTTACGTGGATCATGCGTATCAACCTGTGCCGCGATCGGAACGGTTGTGTAGGTTCTGTAAAATTCAAGTGGAAACACCAGAACACGCGTTAATCACCTGTGAATCCTCCGAGACACTGATAGAATTACGCGGCATATTTCTTGGCAAACTGTTCACTGATTTACCGAACTTACAACACCGGATGGCGGAACTTTCCGAGACGGAGTTCCTGAAAGCCATCATTTATCCGAGATCCACGATTGCCCTGGTTGAAAAATACGCATTTGGTGTTCTTGAAGTCTTCTATGCCGTTCCTGTGTATCGATTGAGTGAGGCTAATCGTAGTTGAAGTGCTGACTGTTGCTTCCTTAGATTCTTTTAGTTCTACCGCGGTGAGTCAGCGTACTGCGACCGTGAGCTCGGCTAACGGAATTTTGGGGGGCCCAGGGACGATGTTGTAATAGCGTGTACAGCGGGATACTTCCTGGAAACCGGCGTTCATGAGTGGACCGTGCCGTGTAATACTACCTACCTACCTACCTACCCCTCACCGGCCCCGGCCAATGAACCCCGGAGGTAACCGGAGGCACCCCCCAGAAAAATCTGCAAAAATCATGTGATCTTGGATCTAGCTATATGTGTAGTACCCAAAATGGGGCAACATGTGGGTATGAGGATCAGATTTTCCATTGGGTATAGCATATGCAAACATTATTTTCCACAAGATTCAAATTTGGGTCGCTGATATTGCTAGGTGCTTTTGGGCGCTGGGTACACCAGAGTGGTGTAGAATCAATGATTCGAGATTAACAAGTGGTGGTACGGCTCTTGAAACTCCAATGTCATCTCGTAGGCTGCAGCGGAGTCTGACAATGCCTGTAGCTTCCCGCAGAATGTCTGCTGCCCGGTTTATGGGAATCCTGCCAGCAGCGATTAGTGTGTGACACGGGTCACACCGCGGGTAGATCTGATGGGAACCGTACCCGTCACCCGTCACACCGCGACCCGTGACCACGGGTGACGGTTTTACGGTTAAATAACTGCGGTTGTGAATAAAAATAGAATATTGAGCAACAAGTCTTCCAGGAAGTCCTAAGGTACTCACTGCTGTTCAAATATCATTTGACACTCACCATATGTCTTTTAGTGCTCTGGACAACTAGATACACTGTCACCAATGTCTACCACTACTTATTCAGTGATTCACAGGTAATATTCCAATAACACCACATTATGGTAGTTTCAGGTGTTAAATTGTACATAGAAATATGTTCACCATGAGTAGGAACCTCCTGGTAATTTATTCTCAATTAAAGAGCCAGAGCAGAGGTCAAATAAGCCAAATCGGATTATGTTTGTCCTTGTTTGTTTCTCACCAATACCACTACGCCTGTGTCCAAAAATGGAAATTTTCGTTTATCACTCTTTCCTGGCCTCATTTCAATATAGGCTGAGGGCATAAGGCCTTATACTATCCAATGAAACAATATAAACTGTCATCTGCAGGAGCATAGCCCCATTTAAGGCCTTCTAAATGGACTATCAATGACACTATGATTGATGAATGATGGCTCAATATATGGATGTAGGAGCCTCCCAATGATCCAGTACTTAGCTCTGAATGAGATTCATGTTGAATTGAAGGCCTGGGACAGCTGGATATTTTAAATACATTTGAAACACCTGTTTTTTCTAAAAATATTCAACCTGAGGGTTTTTGCCCACAGGTGGCGGTTTTTGCGGTTTTTCCCAGGGCCTATACCGTACCCGCACCCTACCCAAACCCGTGGGAATACCGCGGGTTTTCCCGAACCCTTGTCACACACTAGCAGCGATATTGGTAAGTTGTGACCATGGCAAGACCGTGAGGGACAGATAGAAGTTTGTGCCGAGCACAACACTTCCCAACTGTGGTGCATTGTCAAAAAGTTTTTATGCAAGTGGCGTTTTCGCATAAGGGCTGGGCTCGAGAGTCAGTTGGCGAAGCAGAGGGAACGGGCCCTCAAGGCAGCCAAATTCATCGAAAGGAACGATTAATTTGATGTATTCTAAACGCGCTGAATGTGCGCGTATGGTGTCGGTAAAACGGGGCAGTTCGTGAAATCTCGGCGAGTATGACTTTTCCAAGGAGAGAGACAGAGAGCAGTTCTTGGAGCGTGAAAGCCATGTCTTCAGCACAATCAGTCGTGCATCCAATGAAGGGCGGTACCGGATGTCTACTTTGATCGCTCTCCATAACGAGGGCGTGTCGAGTGCTACCGCGCGCCAATGCCGGCAGACCTGTGCCAGCAGCGTGGGGGAGGAAAGACCGGTTATCGAAGGAAACTCTGGGTACACTGGGAGATAAGCGATGAATATCTCAGAAGTGATTTCAATGGGGAGGGTGAGGATGGGGTATTTGTGGTCATGAAGTAGTGACTGCGAGTTCTCTCGCTCACGACGCGCGGCAGCAGGAGAGGCTTTGAGACCGTGAGCATCAAGCTCTGATATTTGATTGTGAATCTCTGAGCCCAAAGATCTACTGCTCGCAGTATCCTCGCAGTCGGCCATCGCGTCGTACCACGACAGAGTCCAAAAACTAGCCCAAGCACTGAGAGGTCAGTGGAATGGATTGAAGGAAGCAGCACTTGCTTACTGTTTGACTCTTGGAAAGGCACAAAATAAATTGCGTTGCGGGCGGCGAGGAAAGCAAAGCGAGACTAAGTCGTGGTGGTGGGAAAAGCGTGGTCACGAGTGATTGCTTTGGCCTTATTGTATTTTATTTATTCTTCCAACACGGCCTTGTTGCCCGCTCTGCCATGTAAGATGTAGGCTTCATGCAGATAAATTGGCCCCTTGTTTCTTGTACATCGTTGAAATATCGAGACATTAACCCAGAAACCCTGGCAGGAAATATTAGGAGAAAGTGGAGCAGATCTTCCACCGGCATGTCGTGTTCTCAATTTGTGAGGAGAAATTGCTTCTGTCGGGACAACCAGGAGTGTATACACATACATGTTGATGTGTGGCCTGTACCAATTTTATTCCCTTCCTCGGATATGTTTATGTGATGTCCATTTCAAGGTACAATGCCCTCGTGGATTAAATGGTAATCGTCCGTCAGCAGCGAGATGTCAGTTCGAGTCCTCTTGGGAGCATAGTGCATAGTCTGTAGATCTTTTTCTTCCCTCACGGAGGTGCTCGAAATTTCTTTGATTTTTTATTACAACAAATATATATGCGCACATCCCAATTTCCGTAGATCCACACAAATCGAGGTTGAACAATTCCTGGAGGAATATTAATGTCGCACTCGAACGGGTTTTCATTTCTCGGATCGAGATGAGCCATATCAAGGTTAATTGAAAAGGTGTAAAGCCCGCGTTGATTAAATGGCAAATCACCCAGACGGCTGCGAAGCCTATTAATTTGCCGCTCCGTTCTGTGGTACAAAACAGGTGGCTCTGTCACACCAGCGGGTTCCCAAAAAAACTCCGGGACATAGCCACTTGTTTTGTACCACAGAACGGAGCAGCAAATAAATAACACATAGTACGATGAGTATGGAAGCACAATGCTGTGCATGAGCAATATTCTTGACCCGTTTTCCAGAAGTATGTGCTTGAGGGAAAGCAGGGCGACGAAAATCACATGTATTCATTGTGCAGTTATACACAGGCTCACTAGGGCTACGACCCTCGTACGTCGCACGCCCAGTGGCTCTATTTAAATTTGAGGGAGATATAATAGATCAGTCGGGTGGGGTTGCTACGTTTGGGAATGATCAAATGGATAAGAAAATCACTCTCAAGACTTATATTTGAGTGGAACATGGACCTATGGTGAACTAAAGTGGTATGTTCTAGCTGCCTATTAGGAGAATGAAGTAAATAAAAATACGACACGAAGCTGATACATATTGGCACACATACAGTAATCACTGCATTCAGCCCCCTGCTAAGCCTGAAAGCCGCCCAGACATCTAGGCCATGCTAGTCGTTTGTGTGTGCCTAACAGGCCGGCCTAGGTGGGTAGGCAGTTGCTGGGTGTTACTGGGTATTGCTGGGCACCACTGCCTCGATGGATAGACGGTGCGGCATAGACCGCTCTCGGACCGCATCGGCAGGCGGCGGGTCTAGCCGGCCTAGACCCGCTGGGTCTAGGTAAATAGGCACACATAGACATCGGATCAACCATTCTAGACGTCTCTCGGAGGTTTTTATTTCAATATGGTGGGTATCAAATGGGGCAAAAAACGAAAAAGAATTCGAAATAGGAAGGAAGGAGAAAGAGTCAGAGAGACTCGGGGAAACTTGGGGAGAACCTTTGGCGACTTATTTACATGCAAGCGGGGGTAAAAAACAATCAATTTGCATTGACATGAAGCCCAAGCTACAGATGGTACGATGTATCGACAGTGCTGAAACGACATCGAGGGCCAATACCCGTTTGCAAACCGGTAAGAAGAGCTTACAGCTGTATAAAAAAAGGAAACGAGGACTTTAATGAGATCCTCACGCACTGGGATACCCTATACTTGCAGGGACATCATCTTCACAACACACCAGTGCGTATGCCAGAAGTGCGAGCAATCCCTGCACTAATGTCTCCCTCAAATCATCTTCAGAATAGTGCCACCAATGTGCACCAGCGAGAACTCGGGTTCAGGCCACAGTTTCTGCGCAAATTTGACGAAAAACTCCACATTCAGGACCTGTCGCAGCATGGCAGCCGCGTGATACCGTGCATCAAAACAAAAGAATGCTCGACAACCACACAGCAGCGCAGCAACAGTTGCGCAAGTAGGGCCAGATTCGCTTTTAAAGCTGCCGTTGGACGGAACACAAAGGCGAAGCGAACCGGAATTGTGACGTGCAGCATTGGTATCGGCGAGTGCAATACTCGAATGGCGTCGGTAGCGAAGTAATCAATTTATCTGTTGATAACGGAGCAGCACAGAGCAACCTCAGAAGAGCCCAGAAGCCGTATCTGCAAGCACCGAATATTGCAAGAAAAGAAGCAGATGTCGGGGAGTTTTCACTAGCAAGCACTTGCTAAGGGTTCAAGAAGGGATGCTAGTAGTACTAAGAAGTAAAATAAGCCGAAGGGGTTGAAAACGAAGCGCCACAGGATGAGGTGCGAGAGATAAAGTCACGTCACATTTATCTGACAGTCACAAAGTTATCTGCCATTCGACAAGGGCTTTGATTCCTCCATGTTTCAGGTCATTCTGAATAGACAGAAGTATTCAATAGTACCTACAAAGTATTCTACATTCTTTACCAGACATGAGAAGCCATGGAACTCCGAAACGAGGCGAAAGTGGCAGATAACTGGCAGATAACTACCCACCTGATCCAATCATAAACCCTCTCGGACGACATCGGCAACTGCCAGGTCTAAGGACCCGCTGAACGCAGTGAATGGGGCGGGCACCATTTTGATGGTCAGGGAGTTCCAATATTGCGAAGATTTGCGCGTGCGATGCTCAAGTGGGCGGGCAATTCGCCTAATGGGTGTGACGCAGGAGTGGTCAAATGGGGCCATGGAGAGGGATGGGTGGAGAGTGGAGACAGGTAGAATGGGGTGAAATGGCAGAGGAAGACGCACCTGGGGCAAAACTGCACGCAGCTACACGAGAATCAGCACAGAAAATGTGAAGAAGAATTCCGGAGAACTACCGAAGTCGCTGCTAAATCGCGCCGAGAGACTAGACACCGTTTTAGAGGCCGCCGAATGCGAGTATAGCGTCGGCAAAAGGACCGCGACGCGCGGGTGTGGCGGTGTGCGAGAAGACGGCGATGGTGATAAGCGAGAGGTATTGAAGGCTGTAAAAACAAGGCGGGGATTCACTTGGGCTGAAATCAGGACAAACCGAGGTGCATTGGGGAGGGGCCACACTAATTAGTCCAAAAAAAGACGAGAAGATTGGTTTCGAAGGCGGTAGAGACGAGGCGCCAAGCTTAGGAATACAGGGGGGATGTGGGGCTATTCACCTGGACAAAAATTCGCGCTAGCCCACATGAGTTGGCACGGGGCCAGGGGATTAGTCCGAAAAAAGGTGAAAAATGGGGAAATCAGATGTACGGAAAGCACCTGGGCCCTGTGGGATGCGCAAAAACTGGTGTATACTATTGTTTAAACTGCTGCCCCGACGTTGGGACGACACTGGGTCGGAACAACGACAATGGGAGCATGCCGTCGGCGCTCCACCGTGACGGGTTCGTTAGCATGAAAATGGTCACACGGGAATCGTATCTGCGTCCGATTTTAAGGTTGGGATAGGTGCAGGAAAGTAATCCGAGGGCGACGGCGAGCGGGTATCGCCATAGGCACCTCCAGCACGACATAAGTAGCAAAAGAGCGCGCGGAGCCAAAATGGTCGTAGTTCGTCCAGCTTTGGCTGCAGAGCAAAGTGCAAAAGAATAATTACAACGTTAGAGTAGTATAGTACTGGGCCCACAGCTACAAGTAGATTCCATGGGTGGTTGACGAGAGGACAGACAAATGTGAGCGCAGGGACAGGTGTTGATGCGACGTTCCAGAGGATGGTGGCGCATAGAGGGGAATGGAGAGCGGTCGTCCATAGGGAGAGGTGCAGGTACCAGTGGAATACCAGGGAGATTGAGTGCACTGTGGGGGGTAGGGGAGCAAGCAGGAGTGCGGCGTCGTGGATCAAAGAAGAGATTGATTGAGAATAATATGTGCATACATTGATGCGGCAATAGCCGGACAGTTTGGATAGTGCCGATTCACGGTGCAGCGTAGTTGTGCGTTGAATGGGTGGGACCGTTGCGAAGTGTGCACGGCTTACGCGTGGCGTGCGTCAGGTCTGCGTCAAATGGGCAGGATCGCTGCACAGCAGCCGCAGCTGACGCACCGGGAGCTGCCGGCCTGCGCAGGATTGGGAAACGGCCCGCGTAGCTGGGCGGTGGCGGCGTAGCGGTGGATGCCGGGCCACCCAGCATTGGGGAAGCAGTCTGCGTAGCGGGGGTTGCCGGGCTACACAAATTGGGCGTAGCTCCGCAGGATTGAGTGCGTAGTTGCGTAGCGGCAGTTGCCGGCTACGCAGCATTGGGCTAACCCTAACCCGCATTGGGCGATGGTCTGCGTAGGTGCGCAGTGGGGAACGTCGGGCGTGCGTGATCTTGTGCAGAGCTGCGCGGAGCACTGAGTAGTGGCGCGTCAACCCGACGGTGCTTCTCGGCACGTCGGCGGCATCACCGGCACGAGATCGTGCCGGTGCGTAAAAAAAGACACTGTGTTGGCTAGATTTCGTGTGTTTTGTGACACAGACTAAGTGGAATTTCATATATTTGAGGCCATCAGAAAGGGGGGAACAAGGAGATAAGCATGGTCCATTTTTTGGTGCAAAACGGATGAAAATCTGTTAAGCCGCGGCTGGGAAAGGCTGAGTGACCTAGTCTCGCCAGGCGCGGATAGCATCGCGTGTGGATGTCGACGGGAGTGCCCAAAAATGCCGATTTTCTTGTGAGGGGGAGGGAGGGTAAATGTAATGGGTCTGAGATATTCAGACTTGGGGGGATGGAAGTCGGCGGTATTGATCGGGTTCTGCGTAGCGGGCTGGCGCGGTGCGGCGAAATCGCTACGCAGCAGGAGTGTGGTGCTTCTGATGGGTGTGATATTGGGATAGGGGTTTTCACAAAGGTTAGGGCTATGGGGGTCAAAATGTGCGTTCGGGGGGCCCCAACAACAATTTCTGAATGGGGTATATCACAATCTGATGTTTAACCCCAACTACGCAGCAACGAATTCAAAGCCCGATTCTTTCGCAGAATAAGCTAGGTTTTGGCGTTCGCTGACGTGTGGGGAATGTTCTGCGTAGGTTCACCCGCTTCTTTTTTCGCTCGCCATCTAACGCCACTCCGTCTGCCAGGCACTCTCTCCCCAGATGATCATTCTCCGGGTATATATATTTTGAAAGGCCTCTTCGGTGTTGCTAACTCCTACTTGCAGGTTGCGATGGGCTTCGCGTGGTCCAGAAAGATCATGACCCAATACGGGTGCAACTCCGGCACGGCGGTCGTATTCACAAATCCTGGGCGACGAACAATAGGCTCTCGGGAAACGGAGCTCAAGTCGATGGGTTCCGTCCACGGGAACAGCCCTCTCGCGGTCACGGTCGAGTCGAAGCAATCCAGGTTCATGGACAATACTTAGCCACCAATAACATCTCGTACCTACTGTGCTACACCCATATATCTTTGCTGTTTAGAGCCAGGCTGGCTGGGCCAACAACTGAATTCATGTATATCATTAATTCAAATCCACTGAAAATCCACATTCGTTCCCTTGGGCTTTTTTTGTATTGCGTTGCTTTTGGATTGCTTTTGGGACTATTACCACCAGTATACTATTAGACTGCATTCGAATCTGTAAACCTACGCCTTTCCGTTCTCGGGTATATATAAACCAAACCTATTTTACCGGAGTGTTTGACTTCCAGTTAAACTTGACAACGATGCATTCTCCCTGCTTTCATACCTACTTAATAACCTACCCACCGGCTCCGGCAGCAACAATTGTTTTTGCATGCTCAAGCAAGGTAAAAGTAGTCCTGGGGCAATTAAGCCAAAATCTTCCAATAGGGAGTCAGCCAAGTCAAGTAGTTAGGATACGTGTCTCATTTCAATGCTCTCTGCTGATCAGGAAGGAAAACGAAGACGAAAAAAAAAAAAAAAAAAACCCCTGACGGGAACTGGAGTCTTCGACTTCTTGTGATGATTGGTGGCGCATGGCCGGATCCACGCTATTGATACACTATCACCTTCTCCGATTCGCCGAGGCTTGCCATCTTGTGGCGCATCTTGTGCTTTACTTCAATGCGTCAAGTATGTACCGAAGACAACATGACCAAGTACTCACACGAGCGATGAGCCATATTTGCCCCTCCGCGATAGTAATAAGAGCCGGCCTCTTTCCTGCACAGCAAGGCACAACTGGACAACGATGGGTTTCGAGTAATCTAAAATGTCAACCCGACTTCGACGACCAATCAACTTCTGCCGTCACAGGCTTGTCAGTTGCTGAGTTGGCGATGAGACTTTCATGACCGCCAGCGAATGCAAGACGTGACGGGGGGAACGGCGGATGCTGTCCTTTAGATATGGTTCGAATAAGTATGGTGCAGAGGTCCGTGAATTCGGTCGAAGCAGGAACCGACTGGAAAGGGAAATGGCATTGCTTCTGACGACCAGCGGCATCAGATAGCGAGACGACTCGGAACCGAGGGAAAAATAAGCAACCATTCCTGACTTAATCTCAAATATTCAGTGCGCTCAATGACAAAGTATAATGGGTACATGAATGGATGGAGAATTCTCGGGCTTCACCGTTGCCCATTTATCTTGGGCTAAGTTCTGCGGGTAGACTGGTGGCTGTACACTCTGGAGAAAGTCGGGTGGCCGTGCACTTTGGAGAGTGAGAAGAAACACATCCAGACAGTACGGCCACCAGTCTGCCCCCGGAACCAGCCCAAGACAAATAAGTTGTACGTTTGAGAGGACCAGAACAAGATCAATGTATGTAGTTCGGCACCAGCACTCATTGGAAATTCCACCTAGGGAAGAATCTATTTAATGTTTGTCAACATCATAAAAAGGTCCGTGCCATGATAGACACAAATTTCAACTCCATGACTCAAATTGCCTTGGTGAGTTTCGTTCATTCCGTACAAATAAAATTTATCCAGGGCTTATACGTGGCTTCAAAGAGGGTAAAACCATCCTGAGCTGGTGTAATTGCGGGAAAGAGGGCCCGCTGACAAACAAAGTTTCCCAATAATATAGTCTTATATTCATCTGTTGGCATTCCCAACATTCATGCTGCAACGTCAAGATACGGATAGAAAATACACAAAATACACCGAATCCAGCTCGAGAAGTTGAGTTTGATCATGCACTTGTCGTCGCCGGGCGATCTTTCTCTTGAGCCCCCACGCGCACAAATATAAGCGTCGGCGCGATCCCCTGTTAGCCCCTCAGCCCGTGAGGAAGTGTACAGAAGACGAGGACTCACCACGATCTGGCTCACGGCAGCAAAGATTATCTGGCGTCCCATGAGCTCAAATGACGAAACAAAAAGGAATGGATAGGATATTACGGGTGCGGCAGCGGATCCGCGGGCGAAGAGCGCGAAGTGTATTGATACGAAGAGGGTGTATAATGTGCCTGATTCCAGGCTGGGTAAAGGATATTAGTTCGGATAAGTATACCAGACGGAGACGCACATCACCGAAGTCGCGTTGGTGTACCTCCGCCTCATCTCGCTGCTCATGGTCGAACGCCAGGCCCAAGCGATACGTGAGACTGCTTTGCATTAGTCTTCGCAAATATGTATGGATGCATCGGCACTCACCTGTGAGGAGGGTGACAGACACACATGTGATGAGGGGCAGTATACGGAAAACCGTGAGATTGCGAATGTAGCCGAATGCTAGTAGACCAATTAGCACGGTAGGCGCATTGTGGATGAAATTACCTGTAGAAATTACGAGAAGCATGGTGGGGAGGAGGATGACGTATGGGTTGTTGCCCCAGATAGCGTAGTACCGGTATATCTGAGACAGAGAGTCAAGATACAGCAACGGGACATGGTTTGGCTTACCAGGAGTGCGTCGGCTCAGATACTTGCGGGATGGTGAGATGCGGCACATAAATATGGGGGTCACTGCGCACCAGCTCGTTACATATATCAAGATCGACGCCGTCAGAACATGACTCACGTCGAGTCTCGACTGCCCCGCCACGATGGCCGACTGCACCACGAGGACGAATAACTGTGCCGTCGATAAAGAGAAGAGCAGCGTAACAGCCGCAAAGAGAATCCACTGGCGTTCAAAATAGCGGCTGCGCTTGAGAAGCACGAAGATACAGTGCACGATTAGGACCAAGTATATCCCTGACGGGGTCAGTAAGTCTTGTTAAGGAGGCGAATCCGGATTGCTCACCGTAAAGTAAGGTCCCGAACTGGTAAATTTTCTTAGTGTCCGATTAAAAGCCAATTGCGCGCTGCGCACCCAGAGTTCGTGGCCCGGTAACTCAGGCTCACGACCGGACCGTGACCGCCGGGTCTTTTGTCGCTGGGACGGACCACAACTGAGCAGTTAAACGAGTAAAGAATTCGTGCATCTTGAAGTAGATGACGTGCTGCGTGTGGGACGAACAGTGTAGGCTTTCGCACTTAACAGAGGAAGAGTGATGTCGCGCTGATGTGACTGCTAGATCGGCATTTCGTGACTGCGTGACCCTTCTCCCACACACAGTTGCCACCAATCCCAGTCTTAAAAGCGAGGCTATCTCCGTGCCTTCTCGGCGAATATCTTGTGTCCCATCTATCTCGCCTTTCCTCCGACTGCTAGAGACCTCGAGGTGGCTTGAATCGAGAATGCTCGCCGACTCCAGTCTCTTGCTTGATCTCCGAGTCGGCGCTCAGATCTACGGCAACAAATGGGATCCTTCTGATGCGGTACGAAGGGACCAAGGATAAGATGGGAAGTATCAGATCGAGCACGAGATGCAGCTGAGGAATTTAGCAACGATCACGCGGTCGGGTACCTGGGCTCTGAGACCGCACAAGCGCCAATCGCCAACGTCCTATTTTTTCTGCACTATTAGCCCTGTGGAAATGCTACTGCGCACGCTGGCTTATAAATAAAGAGTGCTCTTTTACGACTTTTTGGCCCCCCAAAATGATCCTCTTCTCGCGTCTAGACTTTCTATGCAATCCTCACAGCTCCTCTCTACCCTTATAAACCGACACCACTGGATCCGGCATGGGTGGCAACGCTGGAATAGCCTCATTGTTCAGCTTCGTCGCATCGTGTCCATAATCTCTGCGTTCTGAACACGCCCAAAATATCGGATTATCTGGGCTATCGTGTCGCATCAGCTCTTCCCTGTAAAGTCGCAGCTATCAACGCCACAATTTTCAAAGAAAATAACCCTCTGTGTACCTGTATGTCTTCCCCGGTCCGTCATGCAGATGCAATTGTATTCCGCGCAATATACGCCGCACGCGGCTTGCGCTGGGCTTCGTACGCACGCAACGCAGCAGAAATGTCGTGGTCGTGCGCACGCAGCGCCACCGCCAGTGCCGCCGCGTCCTCCGTCGCCTCCGCAGCCCCCTGCGCCAAGTACGGCATCATCGGGTGGCACGCGTCGCCCAGCAGCGCGACGCGCCCTGCGGTGCACCCAGGGCTGGAGCTCCGCAAAGTCTGCAAGCTTCCATTTCAAGTATTTTCCCGTCAGCGCGCACAACTTCTGGACTTCGGGACACCAGTCCACGAAGCGCTCCATTAAATGCATGTTGTCCGCCTCGCTGCGCCACTCGTCGAGGGCGATGGGCACACCGAGATCAGTACGGTGGGTGACGTCGATGATAACATTGTACAGCTCCCCGCCGCGCAGGGGAGTAGCCGACCGCGTGGCCCTCGGGGCCCATCTAGTGCACAGCCCACGCGTCCGTGACGAGGGTAGCGCATCTCGGGTCTGCAAGCAGCGGTGCTGCGGGTACGAGGATGCGGTACGCGACGTCGCCCGTGTCTACGGGGTCCACGGGACGCCCATTCACCGCGCTACGCACGGCGGACTTGATACCGTCGGCGCAGATGACGAGGTCCGCTGCAAGCCGCTCGACAGACGACGTCGTAGTCGTGACCGTCGGCGCCTCGAAGTCGTAGTCCACGACGGGCGTATCCATGCGCAAGGTGATGTTGTTTTGACGATCCACAGCGGCAACCAGCGCATCTATGATGTCCGACCGATGGATAAAATAGTACGGCGCGTCATATCGCGTGTGGACGTCGTCGAAGGGGCAGTCGAGCAGCCGCGTCCCATGCCAATCGACAAACCGGTTTCCCCGCGACATCTCCTTCACCGAGTCGAGGTCCACGCCCCACGCAAGACTCAGGCGGGACGAATTCGGCGGGACACCCCTGCGGCGACCTTGCGGATGTCAGTCTCATAATTTGAATACCGAGATGCGGTGGGTTACCTCCAGAAATTCCTTTGCGGATTCTAATACCGTCACTTTATGCCCATCTGCGGCTAGGGCAAGTGCTGTTTGAAGGCCGCCTATGCCTGCGCCGAGTATCACCACAGTGAGTGGCTTCATGGTGAAGCGAGGGATCGCACGGAAATGCGTCATGGCACGGTATCCCGTCGGAATAACGCGACGGAATCCCGTTTGAGGGAAGTTTTCGCACGACTACTTATTGTTATTGTGCTGATGAACCACGATCATTGCTTGAATGAATCACAGCACCAGCTTGCAGGTGCGCAAAATCGTTGCTAGATTGAATCGAATTTATCGCTGGCTCATTGATGTGTGGTAGCTGTGCCGCATGGATCAAAGTATTTAAAATTTCAGCCGAGACTCAGACTCGCTAAGATTAATGCACTGGCTTAGCTATAGGGATGCGCGCAACCGTTGCTGAAGCTGAACCGAATTTATTACTGATTCAATTCAGCTGTGTCGCATACAGAACATATGTCGAACTTCAACGGAGACCAAATGCCCACCGTCGCAGCCTTTCATCGCCCTACAGCCAAATAATTAATACGAGGATTCAGTGCGTCCTTCAAGTGCATTAATCGGATCTGGAAGCATTTGTCTTGGTAGTTTCAAATTATAGTTTCAATCTGAGCTTTAGAGGGAAATGTCGTTCGTGCATTCGACACAAAATTGTTGATCGAGAATGAGTCATTGACTCGTAGGGAAAGGGGTTTAAAATTCATGCACAGCTTTATCCTGCTTTTCCTCCTACCACCATGTCAACTGCCCAAGACGAGGTGATTTCCACGGCTGAGCTCCTGGAGCTCATCCTCGCCCAGCTCCCTTTGAATATTCTACTCACTACCGTTCCACTCGTCAGCAAAACCTGGCAGTCCGCCACGCTCTCCCCCCACCCTGCAGCGCGCCCTCTTCTTCCAGCCCGACCCCCTGTCTCGGCCTGTCCAGAATCCACTTCTCACGGCTCTCTTCCCACCCTTCTTCCCGGCAGACCAGCAGGTCTGCAAGGCTTCCGCCATCGCCGCGATGCCCTGGGCAAACGCGCCCGTCGCGTTTTAAACGGCCCGAGGCAAGCTGGCGGCGCATGCACCCTTCCCAGCCGCCCGCTCAGACCATGGTCATCGTATGGACTACACCGCCAAAGTGCCGTCATGTTGCCTCCAGCTGGACCGCCCAGCTGATGTCCACATTTTATAAAAACTGGTCCCACAATTTCTCCAGCTGGTAGCCAGCTTTTCTCTGCAGCCTGAATTCCAGCCTTCCGCCAGCTGGCATCCATATGAAATCCATATGGCACCCACCTTATCGGACATGTTGAAATCATCTGTACAAATATATCCGGCAGTACACCAAACTTTATTTTCATTGTACTTTGGAAGTTTGGGAGTTCAACATCAGCTTGAGAGTGAGAGTGTTGGCCCACCCCGTGGTGCTGTGATCACGCATTCAAAAATCAAAAAAAAGGTGCGCACACTGGAAGGGAAGTCTAATCAATATACATGCGTGATTATTCATTCAGATTCTCGAGACTGGTCTCGGACTTGTCCTCCATTCTCTTGATATTACGCGCACCTAGGAGCCTGTTCCGTCTTGTGATTACTGAGCAAGGAAATTAAATATTCACAGGCACTGACCGAAGTTTGAGTCCATGCATGAATTTGCTTACCGACATCGGCCACAAGAATAGGTATTAAGTCGAACGGCTTGAAAAAGGATAATAGATAGGTAGCATTACAATCAAATCGCGATCGACGGTCCGTGCGCAAAGTTTGCCCATGTATATCCATCACGTGCCTGTTGGTCGGTCTTTGCTTTTTGTCGACTTCACCCTCGTTGCTGCCTTCTTCCTCTTCAGTATCAACATGTTCTTCGGCCTTATCTTCTGCGAAGGCGCCAAGACCAAGCGCTCCAATGTGTGCCAAACATGCAGCAGGCAAGGGCGGCATCGCCCATACCATGCATGCCTCGCTGTCTCCAACGTCTTCGCGCGCAACTCCTCCTTTGAGTCCTCCTCTCGCAGCTTCGCCTCCCCTCACCCAATCCGCCCCCGATGCCTCGTCTCCCTCCTACTATAGACTCAATCCATCCGCATTCTGAGCCCCACGCTATGCACTAATATTTGGACTCGCCTCGCCTGCGCCGTTCCTTCCCTCCTCTGTTTTGTTGCTATCTTCCACCTCCACTCAAGCCCTTAGAACTCAAGAGCACGCAGCGCTACAAACTCAAGACTCAAGACAAAATCAAAACTCAAGATGTGCAAGCGGCGATTCACCAAGGCAAGACCTCCTACTGGGAACCGCCTCTTTCTCCATGCCTACTCTCAAGATTCTAGCTACACAATCAAGACTCGAGACGAAATCAAAACTCAAGATGCGCAAGCGGCCAAGCCAAGACCTCTTACCGGGAACCCTCGTTCTTCGTACCTACTTTCAAGACTCTAGGTCCACCGGTGCTCCACCGCGACCAGTCCGACACAATCTCCCGTGATGTCCGCTTCCAGTTCGATGAAACCGTCGATGGGTTCCAGCAGGAAGTTGGATGAAGGTGATCGACGCAAATGCTGCAGGTTCGGGGGCTGGCGAGGGCTCGGGTGTGAGGGCGGCGACGATGACTAGATTTAGCTGTATATGTGTCGGCAGAATTCATTTTTTCTTTCTGTCAAATGCGATTTTTGGACCAGTCCAACAATGTGAGCTAATATATAATACAGATGTATAGTCCGATGGAGGCCAGCCTGAAGCTCAGCTGGCCACCACCTTGACCTGGCCCCAGCATGGGCCTATAGAGAATTGGGCTGGAATCCAGTTCTCAGCACGCTGTGTCCAGCTTTGCGCTACATGTATCAGCCAGATTGCGTCCAGCTGGTGACCACGTGGACGACCGTTGGCGGTGTATCCAGGGCCGGCCGATGATGGGCACCGAACTGCGCCGCGCGGTGCTGAATCTGGATGCACCGCTGCGGATGGGATTCCTCTACGATGTCACGGTGGCCCGAATCTGCGGTGGGGAGACGGGGTTCAGAATAAACTGGCACAACAACTTGAAGGACGCGGACAAGGGCGATGTCAGGCTCGAGGTGTTCTCGAGGGTGACGTGCGTCATTATGCCTGAACTGCGGTTGGACGAGAAGTTTCACAGCGACGGAGCCGAGCCGGTCGAGATAAAGTTTGAAAGCTGGGGCAGGGTACGACGCCATTAGTCTTGCGCCATCAGATTCGTTCAATTGGTTCAATGGTTGCTGTGTGTGAAAACGATCTCAGTAGCTGTTGCATTGTGTCGGGATCGAATACTTAAATCGGAATAAATCTGAACCACTTCTCTAGAAACTCCAGACTTATCCGATTGGCTTGGCTAAATGGCTTGCGCCGCTTAGCGGAGTTTAAATTTGGCTTGGCAGGCTAGGGCTTGGTTTAATATTGATGTTTATAAACATGTTTATAAACCGGTGTTTATAAACCCGGTTTTTAGTGGTCGAGTCCAAATGACCTGTTTTTAATTCACCTGCGGGGGGCAGTCTCGGCGACTTGTGAGGCAGAATTAGCTACCGTTGTTCATCTCACATACCGAAGACTGATCCTGGGCCCGGTTCACTTCTTGCTGCTATATATTTGCCCGTGCAGTGGGACGGAGGTCTGTATTTCCTCCGTGACCTCATATTAGGCGCACATTCATGAGGTTGACACCATCCGGAGCCTTCCAAATTTCATGCAGGGCTTCCACTTTCACGATAAAAGCAACTGGGCTGAACACAAGAAAAATGGGGGGGTATCGGCCTACGGTATGTTGTTGTTTGGGTTGCGTTCTGTGGGATATACAGGCTCAGCTAGCGTTCAAAAATAGAAGAAGGAGAGCAAAACGTGGCGTCATCACGTCCAGTTGATATTATCTAGAGGAAGAAATACACGCGGTGAAAATCTGAAGGTAATCTGAGTAAGTTTGCATGTTCGCAAAGGAATATATCGCAGGAAGGACGAATGGACGCCGAGTAACTGTGCTGCATGCCGCGTCTCTCAGAAAACTCCGCCAGAAGCGCATCTGCGCCGTGACGCACGTCGCACGACATATAGTCTGCTCTCCGGTGAATATATATAATATATGATCGCGGGCAAGCAAGCACGATAGGAAGAAGCAGAGGGAAGAAAGTAGAAGTTTCAAAAGGAGGAATAAAAAGATTCGCCACGAGAGTGGTAAAGAGGACGCAAAATGAAGGACCTTGTGCTTGTAAATAGTAAATATAGGGCCGCCTCGAGGAAGTATGACCCCCCTGTAGTGTACGCCACTCAGCGCGAATACGCTTCGGACGCGGAGGCGGTATGCTAGCGCAGAAGCGCACAGGAGGGGATAGAACTGGGGATATCCCACGGCGGGGCTTCTCTGCGTCGCAGGCGCGAGGCTCCCGATGGAATGGCGAGGCGCAGGACGGGGCGGGTAGTACACGAGAGCGAATACGCACTGCAGGCGACCCGCGTAGCAGAGCTCGCGTGTATCATGGAAAGAAGTCGCAAAGTCGGAGACGCACAGACGGTGTGGCATCGGGAGGGTTATTACGCTTGAAGAAGAAGAAGAGGACGGCTCCGCGCCGTGACACGAGGGCGGTCCACCAGCGCTGCGAGCCTCGCCAAACCAAAACGTTTCCACCGAGGGGAGGAATAAAGGGATTCAGTGGTGTCGGGTTTGTTGATGTTATGATCACCTGTTGATCGACAACACCTCCTTGACTCCGCTCCACCACCATGGTCTCGCCGTTCCATGCAAGGCTCTCAATTCCTCTGGCGACAAGGTTCTGCTTGCTGCACAAATGAGGCTGGAGTCCTCAGCTCTCAACCCCTCGGAACCGCAGCTTCGCCTTGTCTTCTCTCATTTGCGTTAATTATTTCTCTTCAAGTTCACTGGCAGCCACAAATCAGGCCCCAATTATTCTTACTGTTCCTCGAGACCGACGCATCCACAGACGCCAGCCACATCAACAGCTTCTGGGCACGGCGCATAATACACAGCACCCGCAGCTCGCAACGAGACAGCTATCATGTTCAAGAATAACGACGTCATGCACAGCCTTGATTAACGTCTCCTTCCTTTCACCATCCCTACCAGCCGTCCTACTGCTCCCCAAGCCCATGCCCAAGAAGCACCGCCGATATTCCCCAAAGCCAGAGTCATTGAGGCAGCCCCAAACACCGCGGTACGCTCCACCTCTCCGTGGATCCCAGGCCGTTGATTTGTACTAGACGCGCAATATTCGAAGATTGCCAGCATGTATCAATCAGTGGTGGAACCTTCAATGTCCAGGCAGGCATTCCCGACGTATATGAACCGGGTAAGATTTCATGTCATTCCAGGGCCATGTGGTAATTCTCATTTTCCCTGCGGTAGATTTTCGCCGAGTGAGACTGGGGGATCTCAAGCTTGTGAAAGAAGTTTCAACACAAGATATCGTCGAGGGTCGTGAGATACTCCACAAGAGAACGGGTGTTGTGAAACGCCGCGTTTCCGAAGTAGTTGGTGTTCGGAAAGTGCATCACGCCCGCGTCGTTGGGTTTCAGGAGGATTTCACCGCAGTGGTCTACGTAGGTTCCAACTTTGAGAAGGTAGGTGCGGCTCAACACATTCCTATACTCCTCTCAAGATCAGGATGTAGCATCGGACCCATGCAGAAGATCGTGAACAATTTCGGTGACAATTATTTTACATAGTGTGCCCATCCACCGTTTTACATGCCTCAGACATCCGTCTCTTGTCCAATTATTCGGTGTGACCTCCAACACTCGCCTCAATGCTTTGATCTACAACGACGGTCAGCACACATACTTTTTTGCAGCGGCACTAATTTATATGGTATTTACAGGCATGATCCCAGTGGCCGAGTTTGAAAAAATGTATAATCATTCTCCTCTAGCGGCGGCCTATGCGAGAAATGAATTGGTTGGTGTGCTTCGCCATCTCGTCCGTCTCGTGATTCTGAAGTAAACCAGGCAAGGCACCTCCATGTGAGCTTGCTGACGATAGTTGAACCTGAAACTCACGGTCTCAAGGCTGCACTTCAGCGTTGGGAACAAGTGGCCGGGCAATGGCTTATTGGTCAAGATCCCAAAGGGCTTTGGAACCGGCTGCGGCGGGGAACACTGTTGTGGTTCCGCGTCTCAACTGGGCAATTGTGCATCGAGGTTACTGATACTGGGGAGCGAGATCCAACTGGCTTGCCCGGTCTGTCATCCGGCGGCTCTATCTCCGAAGTCTCTCTCCCCTTCGACACGAACTTGGAAGATAACCTTCTATCAAACATGGCTCTGGATGATATCCACGACTTGTTTTCTACCTCCGTTTCGGTTCATTGGGTCCAAATTGACGAGCCTGACACTGTTCTATTCCCTTCTCTTTGCTGGCCTACTCTCGACTGCACATCTCGGTTCAACCCATTTTGCGGAATTTCCCTTTCGGAACGTCCGGGATCGGGCGTCGTGCACGCATTATATTGGAGATATTTTCGGCCGAATGAGAGATCCGTCATATTGCCGAAGGGATCGCGACGGTATGACTGACTGTTTCTCATTCTCAACTGGGCTGACCAAGGAATCCAGTGTTGCGCTATCAGATCTACCCAGTCGTGGAGAGTGCCAATTAAGAGGAAACATGGGTCTAAAGTGGACGGGGGAGCAAAAACTGCGAAAGGTCTGGCTCTCGCAGGCCAACCATGTTATGAATAAATGGGGATTACGTTCAGGCGAGTCCTTTTCAACATTCATTTCACCCCTTCGCTCAAGAAACGCCGTCCTCAGATCATTTCTGTATGTCGAACTTGTTACACTCACTCTCATCTGATCTCCCACAGACCTGTTGACCAGCCTTGCCATATGCTTCACAATATCATCCTCCGTCGATGAATTCACCTTGGGCGGAACCTTCATGGCGGACGCTCTGAGAGATGAGATATATCTCTTTTTCTCTGTCCAGGTTGACGACTCAGATGGCCACTTGACGGTTCACCTACCTCTCAAGGACCAAGCACACTACTGGTCATTTCATCCTGATGGGCTCGACCGCCTACCTCAGGAAGTGGTAGACGACCTCGCCCTTCCTCGCGTGAGCTTCCAGGCCACTGCATTTGGCAGAAAATGGAGCCAGGAAGTATATGATGCAATTGTGGACTTCCATCGCACAAAAGGTTTCGATCCGACCAGCCAAGATGTTGCCATTGAACTCGGCTATCCTCTCATCAACGTTGGAAAGGTGAATACAACGACTCGTACGCTTAGCCCTACTAAAGATTGTTGACGTGTTTGAAGAGATCATGATGGAATAGCAGAAAGAAATCTCGTCGGTGATGACGTCGATATTTCATACCCTCCGAGCGCGTTAAGAAGCCCGCGGCGTTCAACGCTTTGAAAACGGGTAAAATGGGGAGAGGCATGCTGAAAGATAAATAAGCGAGTAAAAATCCAGAGCAGCCGGGCGGTCTACGCTCATCATTGGCCAACCCATGACGCATCATTATAATTATCCCCAGTTTTAACCAATAACCATGAAGGGGTCAGGGAGAGAACGAGAAAAACTTGAGCCGCAGCTTCTGTTCTGTTCCCTTTCCCACATGAATATTTTTTAAAAGCAGGAGAAAGGTATCATGAGTTGGGCCTTATTTGCATCTACTTTGATCGCAGGCTGATGGACAAACAACTCCCTTTCTGCTCTGCTCCACCGGGTAAAACAGACCGGTTTTCAGATTTCGACTCACATTAACTGCGACTTGTCCGAATCATTCGGCCGGGGAGAAAGAGCTTCAGGACCGTGAAGATTTGCCCCGCACCTCGCTCACAGGCTCCAGGCTACAGCTTCGTAAGAGCTCAATCAGTGGGCTCTACTGAGTGCTCATTTCTTGTTTGAAGGATCTTCTCGCTGTGCGCATGACTTACCCGCACTCTCCGATCGCCGACACGACACAAAGCGACCGCTCAAATGCTCGGGAACAGATCAGCATTTTGGATGCGCGCATCCAGGCGCTAGCAGAGGCTCTCGCCAATGCCAAGCTTGAGCGGCAGGACCTTCAAACGCGTCTCGACGCCTACAGATACCCCATCCTCACCCTTCCCACCGAAATCACCTCCGCCATATTTCTCTGCACCCTCCCACCGTATCCAGACTGTCCCAACGCCATTGGATCTTTCTCCCTCCACATCCTCGCACAGGTTTGCCCAACATGGCGTGAAATCTCGCTCAGTACGCCGCGACTCTGGCGCGCCATCAAATTGGTCATTCTGCGGAACACTCGGGACAGAGGTGTAGATCTACTCAGCACTTGGATTTCGCGCTCAAAAGATTGCCTGCTATCGGTTTCTCTTGACGCCGGCATGGGGCAGTTTAATAGCGATCTAACCCCGTTCGCGGAGGCCCTCATGCCTCATTCTGCGCGCCGCGAACGACTTGAGGTTCCCGTCCGATTCCTCCGCTTGATTGGCCCGGACGTGGCATTCCCCGTCCTCTCTTGCCTGATTCTGGCCTCCTCCAGCTATAGCTACGGGGCGGCGGCGGATGCGATATACCCGCTCACCAATGCCCCCATTCTGACAGACGTAACGCTTGGGTCTGGCTTCAACCCCTCGAGGATTCGACTGCCGTGGTGGCAGTTGACGAGCATCCGCGTGTTGGGTTTGGCTGCAGATGACTGCATCAGCATCTTACAACAATGCGCTGCCCTTCGCGAGCTTCGCTGCAGCGTCTACAGCGATCCTAACATGGATACTCTACTCTCACCTGTGGCGCCTCTGTTACATCTGCGCTCGCTGACCCTCGACGACGGGTATCTCAACCGCGAGCTTCTGGGCGTCTTAAACACTCCCGCGCTCCGGCATCTCTCGATTCCGGCCCTTGGGTACAACATCGTTCCCATCATCGATGCGCTCCTTTCAAGGTCCAACTGTGCCTTGACATCGCTGCACATCATACATACTAAATGGGCCAAAGCCACCTGGGATGCTGCATTTCCTTCTATTCCGATCATCACTGTGTCCACCGGTCGTGCATAGTCCACCTTCATCCTTGCCGTTCCTTCAGCCATCCACCCCTTTTGTCAAAATGGTGATGCAGGCCGCGCTGCTTCATCTGTCTAGAGAACCTATCACAGCTGCATGCCGAATATCGAAGCCATTGTTGACCACCTCAATTCACTCTACTGTGTTCTCGATTTCAATATTCAGAATAGTAACGAACCTCGAGCTCCTGGATGATCGTTTGTGGACCTCCCAATTTCGGAACTTTCGCACCAGTAATATCGTACGCCCGGATTCCCGGCAGTTCGGTCGAGTAATTTCCCACCGAATAAATGGTCACAGAAGAAAGAGGAAATCTCCGTATCACGATTTTCGCCACACTGGATATCTTGTCGGAAAAATCGAAAAAGCCTTACAGGACCTTGCGACCTTATAAGGTCTGACTATGTTCGGCGGGAGCGCCAAAATCAATGTTAATGCAAATGGTGAAGCTTTTCGTAGCCCCGCCAGGCATCATATGGGCACGATATGCGCTATAAGGTCTTGTAAGGTCTGACAGTACATCTTCGAGTCTGACAAGTCTTTTGCGATTTTTCTGACACTGCCGACCAGGCTCGCAAGCCTGAGGTGCATACGCTATCCAAAACGCAGAAAATAGTATTCCGTACAAGGGAGAGAATTAATTCCAATCCACACCAACCAGTCCGGATGCGGAGTGAGATAACAGCGATTCACAAACGCGAGGAACGAGAGAAGGAAAACATCGGCGCTTCGTAAGTGGATGTGGGTGAACGGGCGGAGGAGCCGAGGTACGACATGGCGAAGAGAAGGATACGGTGTATCGGAAGGAAGGGTAGAAGACATGGAGTGAATAACAAATATTAACCCGTGGCCTTTTCTTTAGTGTTCGACACCAGGACCACTGTAGGGTAAGAACTCAGCAGCGTAATCCAAGTGAATATGTCATAGATGAAGAAATGCGCACCTCGAGTCAGGAAAATGACCGTCGTATCCAAATCACGTTCGACATTTGACGAGGGAATTATTGAGAATCTGGGTGAAGAAAGCGGTGAGCGCGGTGGGGAGAAGAGCCAGGCGCTGAGAAAAGGGACAAAAAGGATATGTTACGGCCCCTCCAACGGACAGACGTAAAAAGGACAGTGCGCGCTCACGGATATCGGGCGCCAGCAAGCGGTAGTCGAAGCCTTAGAAAGTCGCGGGTACATGGCGAGCGCGGTAAAGGTGTGTCAGTGCACCTAGCGCGACGTATAGCACGCCGAGGTCCCTATGTATTTTGACCAAAGGCTCGAGATCAGTGCGCGCTCCCCGCACCATTGGCGAACCACGATGAAGTCAAGGAACAGAATTAGAAATAATATCGGCGCGAGCACTAAGAGTAAAACCCTGGTGTTGTGCGTATATTGGAAAGGGACGGTGGCAAAGAAAATTGAACCGATGAAGGGGAGGAACGATGAAAGAAGGGAGAATAATAATAAAAGCGCTCGCCTTCACTCCGTCGTCGTTTTTTTCGCGGCGCAAAGCAAGGTGGTTTTGCCGGGTCGCATGAAAATCTGCATCCAAGCTGAATATGTAGCAGGATAGTCTGTAAATATAATCAGTTCGCGTCATCGCATGCAGGAGCGGACTGGGAACGAGTGGGGTAAAATATAAAGGATGATGAGGTGGTGCGCTCGCGCTATATACAAAGGTCCACAGAGCTGGTGCGCAGAAAGCCACGCATAGGCAGCGCACCGGAGATAAGAAGTGGCGGGTGCGGAGAGGGACGACTCGGAGCGCGCATATCTGCATCCACCACGGATGAGCTGTTTGGCGTCCACAGTTATATGAATGAAGTGGAGGGGAACTGCGTGGATGGAGTGTATAGATAAATAAGGAAGGAACGGAGACCGAGTTACCAGGTGCACGCTGCTGCGCCGACTTCTTCCCTAGCGCGTAGTCCTGCGGTCTGCGGGTTCATGGGCTTGCGCGAGGATCGACTGCAGAAAAAAACGTCAGCGGTTTGGGTGGGGAAACGAGGATCGGACGGGAAAGAACGGAGACCGAAAGAGAGAGGAAGGGAAGCGGTGGTGGATTATGCCCGCGCCAATATCTACAGCCCAATCATGACGGAAGAGTCGTTTCGCGTCCATAAAGAGTTACGAAAATTCTGTGCTGGCTCGAAAAAAACAAGCCGAGATTAATGCGGGGGGAGACGCGAGGAAGGGGTGATGGGAGTATGCGTGAAATAATGAAGGACAAAATACAAAAGGAATGGAACTGAACTTACCAGGGCAGAGGTAGCTACACCCACGTCTTCGTCTATCGCGTAGTCCTGCGGCCTGCGAGTTTGTGGGCTTGCGCGAGGATTGGCAGCAGAAAAAGATGTCCGCGAGTTCGACGAGAGGAAGGAGAACCGGCGGTGGGTTTGGGGTGCGGCGGCGAACTACTGCCCCGTTACGGCGCGCGAGTCGGCGCTACGGATGGGAGACCTTTCGCAAGCGAAGGAAAGCGGCGCGCAGCACTAGCACCGGCGGGGATTACGAGCCAGCGCGGGTCACCAAAAGACACACGAATGTGGAGAATAAAGCCCACTCATGGCGGAAAGGAGGAAAGCGGGGAGGAATAAAGCATGGGATGGAAGTGAAAACAGACTTTTCAAGATTCAAGGAGTGAACGCTCAAAGACACGATTCGCGAGCTAGAACCATCCCGGAATTCGAACGTGCAACCTTTTGAGTCCACCGAGCGCTGTGATATCAAATGAATTCGATCCGGAGGAGTCCTCGCCAGAGGAAGCATCACGACATGAGCGCAAAGATCAAAAGCTGTTTGTTTGCAGCCTATTTGGCCCTGTACCATTCCGACGGTGATGGCCAAACATCACGCTTCTCTGTCTTTACTACCACGTCGACATTTTAATCACTTCGCCTTCTCGCGGAAACAGATTCGACATTTGCGTAGCTTGTGCTACTGCCTCGAACCCCGTTATGTTCTTGGTGGGTGCGACCCAATCAAAACAAGCTCGAGCTTTCTTGCGACCTTCGGTCTCGGATGGCCCGCCCTTTGCCCGGCTCGGAAGCTGAACTCAAGGCCCGGCTTATGCACGAAATATCGCCTATTCTCCTATCTCAATATATCCGGCGTCTGGAGTGAACCCTTTCTCACTCACCTGCATTCGGAATATTGCTGCTTCTCTGCGTGGATTCGGTGGTACCTCGCATTGCCATCTCTTCGGCGCACACAACCAATCCATTTCCCTACGCGCCCATCTATGTTATCCAAGCACCGGAGGCAGTTAGTTCGATCCACCGGAACAGCATACATCACTTTTGTTACTCGGCATCCAAAACCACACTTCCTCTGCTTCTCAGACTCTTTGCTTCACCTCACTCTCTATTCTTCACCGCGTTTTTGTCTCCCACAGAATTTTCTACTGGGGGCAGACGCCTTAGCGCCTTCCCGCACCGCACACAGCAAATAGACGCCCATCAAGCACAAAAATAAATACATCGTGCACAGCCTTGACGGGCGTCTCGCTTCTTGTTCTTCTACCCCCACGACCTCCCCGCCCAAACCCGCCCAAACTATGCCCAGGACAACTCGCTCTTGTCCACCAATACCGGGGTCGTCGACGAATCCCACTCCGCCCCAAACAGCTAGGTACGCTCAAGGTCTATATGGGTACCTTGGTGCTGATGGGAACTAGACACGCCGTATTCGAGAATTGCCAGAATATCACCGTCTCCGGTGGAACATTCAACATTCAGACGACCACCCATGAACATTATGAAACCGGTAGGATCTACTGGCACTTTCAATTTTTCCGCCGACTAAAGGCATTCTTTACCAGATTTTGCGACCATCAAACTCGGCCACCTCAAGCTTGTTAAAGAGGTGGCGAGACAGACTACTGTGGAACATCACGAGATTCGCCACAAAAGGACAGGAGTTGTAAAACGATGTGTGCCTGTGGTCACCGGCATTCGGACAGTGCATCAAGCACGTATAGTGGGGTTCCAGGAGGATTTCACTGCGGTTGTGTACGAAGGTTCTGACTTTGAGAAGGTAGGCGAGTCTCTACAAATACCTGTGCTGTTTCTAAATCCATGTGTAGCATCGCAGCCATGCAGAGCAGCGCGAAGAGTTTCGGTGACAATATATTGTCCAGCCTCGCCTATACACTCTCTTACATTTCGCCCCAGACATCCCTCTTTAGTACAATTATTTGGTGTTACCTCGAGCAACCGCCTCAAGGCTTTGATCTACAATGATGGTCAGCAAGAGATCCTGTCTGTTTTTCCCCGACTTACTCGTATGGCATGGCAGGACTGATACCACTGGACGAATTTCGCACAAGATACAAGGAATCACCGATGACTTCGGCTTGTGTCGAGTATAAAATGGTGTGTTTCAATTCAACCTCTTCGGATTTCTTTAACTATTAATTTTTGCTAGGCTTGTCGATTCGATGTAAATCAAGTTCGAATTTGTCTTTGATTTGGCAGTCGACTTACCGTCTCAAGGCTGCAGTCGATCACTGGAAACAAATCACAGGCGCACCACAGCTTGTACTCAACGCCTCATATCGTCAGAGATACCTGCGGTCGACCACGCTGTGGATCCGCATCTCATCTAGGCAGTTGTGCGTCGAAGTCGATACAAACAGCAAGACGGAATATGCACATGTAACCCGGTTATCTTGGGAGAGGCCAGACCCCTCTATCACCGGGGATCCGCTCACGTCCGACATTGGTCTGGACCCTGCTAACATGGGCCTTGATGATATCCACTGCATATTTTCTGTCCCAATAGGGAGACTCAATTCCGATGATATTCGAAATCCTGGACCTGCACCGTGCACAATCCTGCTCGGATCGCTGTCCGTACCAGCCCCTAACTACCTACACATGCTGTCCCAAATCTCTGTATCAGATGGTCTGGGACTGGCGGATGGGTACGCAGAAAGGTGGGAATTTGCGGGTCCATATTCTTCCCCATCCCCTCCTGTCACGGTCCAATTACCGAATGGATGGACGCGGTATGATTGTTTGTTGTTCAACCTGTGCTTGGTCTGACCAGTATAGTCTTGGACTGGCAGATTTACCTCTCAATGGAGAGTGCTATTTCAGAGCGGGCGCCGTGTTAACATGGGAGGCAGAGCTC
The DNA here is from genome assembly GCA_029282285.1 of Mycena rebaudengoi. Classification (NCBI taxonomy): domain Eukaryota; kingdom Fungi; phylum Basidiomycota; class Agaricomycetes; order Agaricales; family Mycenaceae; genus Mycena; species Mycena rebaudengoi. Next base: position 260,512 of record JARJCX010000127.1, read on the forward strand.
AAAACTCGCAAAAGTTGGCTCTCGCAAGCCAATCATATCATGTATAAAACGGGCTTGAGTGCAGGTAAGCTCTGTGCAAGAAATATCGCTCCCAGGCTCAAGAATATATACTCTCAGATCTATGTTGCACGTTGCATTCTTTGAACTTCACACCTATCTAATTCCTCGTAGGTCCGCTGCCTGAGATCGCAATGTACCTCGTAATATCATCTAATCTGGACGAATTTACATTGCGAGGAACATTCATGGCGGACTCCGAGTCAGTGAGGGACGAAATCTATCTCTTCCTCTTCCCCCCTGCGGTGGACGCCTCAGGAGGCCACTTGGCTGTTCATCTTCCACCGGCGAACGAAACACACTACTGGTCATTCGATCCTGACGGTGCTGCCCGCCTATCTCAAGAAGCCGTGGAGGAGCTCGCACTTCCAACAGTGCATTTTCTGGCCAGCGCACAAGGTGCCCACTGAAGCCAGAAGCAATACAATGCCATTGCGGACTTTCATCGCGCAAAAGGCTTCGACCCCACGAGCCAAGATGTTGCTATAGAACTTGGATATTCCCTCGTGGATGTCGACAGACTGAATAACCTGATCAACAGGGACAAGGTATATGTACTCATGGTTAACATTTAATCCACAGAAAAGTGACCTAAATTGCAGATTGTGGAAGTGGTTGACGAGGTTCAAGAGCGAGAGGATGAGGTTGAAACCTATATTATGTACTCGTCGCTGATGTAGCTTTTTTGTCTCCCCGGCAGAAAATAGGATCGTTCTGTATCTAGTATATGGTCCCAGAGCCAAAGTAGCTATCTCATAACCTTTTGTTTCACTATTAGCCGTCCGGGGCTCGCGGGGGAAGTTAACGAGATATATTGGCACTCCCAAACGAAGTGAAAATTAAATACACATGATTCAGAGGCTGCGGGGGAGAATTACTCCCGTCCAGACCGATACGTCATAAGGACAAGGGATCGTGAGTGGGAAGGACATCAAAACAATGGGAGTGAGATGTCAGTTTGCCCGGGAGAATGGGTGAGCTTTAAAGGGAGGAAACAACAAGATGAATATTACGCACTGCGCACCTCCAATGAAGAGCTGAACGTTGTGATTCCTCAGAGCGGCGCGATTTGAATCCTGGAGTAATATTCCCCGCTCTGGTGAGAAAGACGTCAGCATCCTCTCAAAGGTAAGCCGCCAGGGCTCAGTGCTCAGCATTGAAACTGGTGGAGAGTAAATTGAGGATGCCGCAGCAGTCCATCTTTCGTATATGAACATTGATGATTTGTAAGGTGGTCACGCGGTCCTAGGCAGTTAAGTTGGTTTAAGTCGGACGTTCCGGTTTCTTCTCTCTCATTACGCGATATGGCCCGTCGTGGATGATTTCGGTCGTACCTCAGTCTTGTATTAGACAGAGACGTGGTTCGCAATAGTAAACTAGTAAACATACCTCGTGTTGGATGCTCGATGGATTAATACTACTCACTGTGAGGGAGAGGTCAGCGCCGCGGAAATAAAATGCAGGTGGAAGGGAGGAAGGCTGCGAAGTAGGAAGGCGAGAATAATCGGGCGATGGGTAGAGGTAGAAAAGGAAGGAATAGAATAACACGGATGAAGCCCCACTCACCTTCAATTGGAACGTGCATCTTCTGCACATCGCATTTGTTGTTCGATAGAAAGTAATTATTGGGACATCTGAGTTCAGTGTCATGCCTGTGTAGAAAACAGTGTAAGGGGTTGAAAACCCCTCGAGGCTGCGAAGTAGAAATAGGACAAGTGCGAGAAGAGGAGAGAAAGGTGTGAAGTAGATAATGAGGGAGGCATTGGCGCCGATAAATGCTGGCTCACTGCAAATAAGACCCGCAGGGTCTTCCGGGCATCGGGTTAAGAAGCGGAATAGAATATAGGTGCAAAGCCGAACTGAAGCAGAATTCGTTGGGCAGTTGGAATTAAAGATATGGAGAGTCAGGATATAATATCGGCGGGAACGAGAGAAACGCGAAGGAGGTGGGATGAAGAAAGGGCGAGCCTGAGGGTAGTAATCCAAGAAGCGAATGACTGGCGCACCTTAGATCTGAACGCGCGGCTTATGTTCGGCGTGTCGTTGAATGTTCGCGAGAAGTAAATATGCGGCACACTGTCAGGAAACCCGTCAGCGCCCGGGTAGGCGGAGCACATAGTCTGAAGAGCGGATGAACGGAAGGAACGGATACGAGAAGAACACGGAAAGCATACGAGTCAGGCGCGGGATGGGACAGGGCGAAGGCGAGGAGTAGAAAGATAAGGAGGGAATTCGAACTGATAGGGATTAACGAATACGCACCTCGTGTCAGAGTACCAGCTCAAATATATGAAGGATTGAGCCAGGCGTAAAAGGCTGCTCGAAAGGTTTCGCAGGTCCACCAATGTCGAGAAGAGTGCCGCAGATCCACTATTGTTGCTTCGCATTGGACAAAATAACACATATAAGCGGGATATTGAGATTATACGGGGCCAGTGAACGAGCTATGGATGAGCGATGAGAAAAGCACAATTAGGACGGAAGAGAAATGAGAGAGGGGTGGATGGAATAAAAACAGTAATATGTAGACGGAGGGAGGAAGGGAGGGAAGATGAAAGATACGTAGGACGATGCGGCAAAGCGAGATAGTGGCAAGCGACGCACTGGCTGCGTATTCCCAGCGTTATACTGCCCATAGCCGCTGATATTCCGCAGGCGAAGGTGGGATCTGCGACATACGAAGGTCAGCCCGAGGGTTCGTGGACACGTTGGAGTCAATTAACGAAAAAAAAATAGAAGAGAAGCGGCGATGGCAGGATAAAAGGCACGCACCGAACTATCCACAGGTTGCGGTATTCTTGAGGGCCGATTCAGGGTTACATTCTCTAGGGGTTGAGTATCAGCGGCCAAGCTTGGCGATAGGAATGAAGATCCATGGGAAACAATTTAAGACAGCGCAATTGATGTATGTAGAACAGCATATACATCCTAGTGGCCAGCGCACACGCGATCGAGCGACGCGCACGCACGGAGTCACTTGTGTAGGGTGATAAACCAGTGGAAACGCGGATGGCTGTTGCGTACATAGGTGGCGCCACAATTGGGGTCGTGAGTGAGCGCTTGTGCGCGAAGCAGGGTGCGAGTCGAATACACAAGAGGAGGGATGCGGGGCCTCGCGGTGGGGTTGAATCGGAAGGAAGGTGTGAGGGCGTGGAGAGTAGAGTGGAGGGAGGAGGGATTGGGGAATGGAGTGGTGGGACAGAAAGTACAAGGGTTAGAAGACGGGGAGGAATAGTGGAGTAGAGTACGTACTAGAGCGGGTCACAAATCGAGCAGTCTCCCAGACTGGTACAGACGGAGCGCCGGCGCAAGAGTAGGAGCGCAGTCTGGATGTGCGCTGCTGGCGACGCCTAGCGCACGATAGCCGCGCAGGCGAGAACGTCCGTCGCGGCAGTGGAGAAAGCGGAAAGGGCCATAGAAGAGGGTAGCGCTCGAAAAAGAGGGAACGAGCGCTGTGCCAGGCCATACTTGACCGAGTACTGCGACCGCGAATCCACAGCGCGCCGCAGAGTCGCCACGTCCAACGGCGATGCCGCCGATGCGCCTCCCGGCCGCCGTAGTATGGGTCCGTAGATTATGAGGCCGGTCGGGTGGCCAGAGTTTTCAGAGAAAAGGATCAAGCGCCGCCATGAGCGTCAAGAGAGCCGCTTTGTTTGCGCCGTCTTTGGTGCTGTCTTTCTCGGAAGCCGATGGCCAAACATCAGGCTCTTCTCTCTCTTCCATGTACCACGTCACCGTTTTATCCTTTGGGGCTGGCGGACGTTCAGCCTTCCGAAACAACGATGGAATATCTCGCCGCATCTCTGGGGCTGCTGGGCGGACTGAGTGGCTACTTCGCGCAGAAATTCAACTAGTGTCGCGCAAATTGCTCCAGGCTGCAGCCTGCAAGAACCTGAACTTCTGGGGACGACTGCTTCACTGAGCTCTGAATAGCTGGATCTGAATCTCTGCTCAAAGTTCCCCGGGTGTCTAGGATATGGCTTTATAGACTCTGTCATTTACTGGGCTTTTTTCCAGACACTTGGACTCGAACCCTACGGCGGGGAATTCACATTAGGCCATCTCATTCATTCTCCACCTTCAACGGTTCGATCAGAGTTCCGGGAATTTTGGTTTGTGGCCGGCCTCTGAATTCCCCCCGTTTTGACTGCCCTGATCGCAATCAATATTCACCCCATCCGAAGGTTCCCTGGTGGTCCATACCGTATCCGAGTCGCATGCCAACATCTGCGAGCGATATCATACTACGCCAACTTCAACTCGACATCTCGTCGGTCTCGACCCACCAATAGACCGCCTCTCGCCTTTGATGAGGATCTATCTCAACAGCTTCCGCGTCGAAGCAACAGCTCACAGCACTCAGACGCTCAAAAAATGACAGACCATGAGGTAGGCACGCTCTTGAAAGCGTCTTGTTCCTTCTTCTTCTTCTACAACCACTACCGCCTCCCCTTCCACCCCATGCCCGGACAAGGACTCCGCTCTTCTCCACCAACTCCTGGCCCGTCGACCAACCTAGCTAGGTACGCTCAGCATCTACCTGGATTTTCAGGCTGCTGATAAGCGCTAGGCGCGCGATATTCCAAAACTGCCAGCATGTCTCCGTTAGCGGGGGGACCTTCAACGTCTATGCGAACAGTAAGGACGAGGATGAAGGCGGTGAGACCCAGATTTCTCTGCAGTACTCGAACTTACTCACGTACACCCAGACTTCCGCCGAGTGAGATGGTGCGACATCAATTTCCTCAAGGATGTCGCTACGCAGGATATCTTTGAATTGCAGGACGTCTTCCACAAACGTACTGGGGTAGTTAAGAAGCGTGTTCAACGGGTAGTTGGGGTTCGGAAGGTCCGCCATGCACGCATCTACGGGAGTCCGGAGATTGTCACTGCCGTTGTGTACGAGGGCTCTGATTTTGAAAAGGCGAGCCCAATTGAATTCGTGTTCAGCTGTAGTCATGAATTTCCAACAGCATCGTGCACATGCTGAACAACGGGAAAGGTTTAGGTGGTTTCGCATATTTGTTCCATACATTCTAATATTTGGGCGCAGACATTCGTCATTGGTTCAGTTATTCGGTGTGACGTCGAGCTCTCGCGGCCTCAGCGCTCTTATTTATCATGATGGTACCGAGCACATGCACTTCTCTAAATAATCACCATTTTGAGGTCGCTTTAGGATTAATACCACTCGATGAATTCAGAAAAGCCCGACATAATCCGTCTGCGATGATGTCGGCCTATCTGGAGTATGAAATGGTGTGTTTTCACTGTATTCAGTTCAATAATTCTGTCCATGACGATTATGTAGGAAAAGCACTTCAACGTAAGCTCAATATAAGAATCATACGATATTCAACTCACGCTCTGAAGGCTGCGCTCACCCACTGGTATCAAATGACCGAAAAATGGCTCCTTGTCGAGGATTCATATGGCTATCGGAGTAACTTAGAAACTGGGACACACATGTGGATCCGCATCTCCACTGGGCAGTTGTGCATCGAGGTCAACGATAACCGGGAACAAGCTCGAATTAGCCTCCCCAGGGCAAGGCCAGGAAGCTCGATCTCGGGACTTCATCTCGCATCCCATATGAGTCTGGAGGATGACACCCTTCTTTCCAACACGTGTCTGGATGATATCCACCGCATATTCTCTGGATCTTTGGGGAACTGGGTCAATGTTAATGAGCCTGGCACTATTGTGCTTGGATCACTCTACTGGCCCACACCTAACTGCACACATCGGTTCAATCCGTTTTCTGAAATTCCTTTATCTGAAGGTCTGGGAGCGGGGGATATGTGGGTAACTGATTGGGGATACACAGATCGTATATCCACGAGGGACCTGTCATATTGGCGAATGGCTGGACACGGTATGACTGTCCATTCTTAGTCCTGGACTGTGCTTGACCTCAAAAATGCAGTATTGCACTGGCAGATTTACCCATTCATGGGGACTGTCAGCTCAGAAAATGCATATACTTGAGATGGGAAGCCGACGATCAAGTTCGAAAGACTTGGCTCTCACAGGCAAACCATGTGATGGATAACTCTGGCTTAACTGCAGGTAAGTTATGTTCAAAGATAATCATAATTCTCAGCTCAAGGATAGGACCTTGTAGCTCAGTGTTGTACGTTGAATCCCTTGGAATTCAGCCCCATCTAACCCTTGCAGACCTGCTGACGGACTTGACCGTGCACTACACAATAACATCCGAAATGGATGGGTTTTCATTGAACGGAACCTTCATGGCCAACTCACAGAGCCGTGATATCTATCTCTTCCTCTTCCCGGCAGCGGTGGAAACCTCCAGCGGTCAGCCAACTGTTCATCTGCTACCAAAGAAAGAAATGTACTACTGGTCATATGATCCCGAGGGAAGCGACGAGTTATCTGAAGAATCATTGGATCAACTTCCCATTCCACAGGTGGACATGGAGGTCTTCGTATTGGGTGTGCAGTGGGACCAGGAAGTATATGATTCAATTGCAGATTTCCATCGCGCAAAGGGCTTCGACTCAACCAGCGAAGATGTCGCCCTGGAACTGGGCTATCCCCTCGTCGATGTGGATAGGCTGAATAGTCTTCTCAGCGACGACAAGGTATGTCTACACATTCTTACCATTTTAACCAGGGAAATCTGACCATCGGTTTGCAGTCTGCAGATTGTTGAATTGGCTGACGAGGTTGAAGAGCCAGAGAAAGAAGCTGAAACCTACTTTATGTACTCGATATTTTTCACCCCCTTCGTACACTAGAAAGCTTTTGGTAAACGGCTTGCAAAGTCTTCAAAATTTATAGTGGGGGAGAAATACTCCTTACTTGCGCTCTGTTCCGTGGGTAAGGACGTCAGGGCAGTTAATCAAGGGCAGGGAAAAGTACCAAAAGTCTCAACGCGCGTCCTCGGAACATCGCGTTTGGTTTCCACAAGAGGTAAATATTCGAATCCTCCTACTGGTTTGCCGCCCCATTTGGAGGGCCAAAACAGATGGACATAGCCACCATGGACATAGCCAGGGACATAGCCACCGTTTTGACCCTCTAAACCAGGCGGCAAACTAGTAGGCTTGTCATAGGCCATTTGCCTTTGGCGGGGGCCGGGCGAAGGGCATAGTCATCAGCTTCAAGATCATCCTCGTCGAAGCCATCGGTGCGCGAACTGGCGCGGGCGAGCGGGACATCGTGCATATCTTGGGCAGGCGGGGAGCGTCGAGAAAAGCGCCAGGGGAAGGAATTGAGCAGGTTCATCGTGGTGAGGTGGGAGAGAGCATATGTGTGTACGCTTGTTTGCGCCTACGATTCCGTCTTAACTAGTGGTGGCAAGGTTCGGTTCGGAAATCGGTTCGAACCTGAACCGAACCTGAACCGAACGCCGGGTTCAGGTTCAGGTTCAGCGATCCTCTGAACCTGAACGCGAGGTTCAGGTTCGGCGTTCGGGGCGCGGGGGTCGCGTTCGAACGCCGAACCCCAAAATTGAAAGACCCAGTCTTTTTTTGCTGATTTTGTCAAGATTTTCACCCACTTAGGACTCTAATTTGGCTCATGTGTACATCCTGCACTGTCAAACTGTTGCAGTAGTACTTTGTGGCGAATCCAACATTGATCTCGGTTGCCGCGGCTCAAAGTTCAGCTCTCCCACGATCTGATATTCAGATGCACAATTGTAAATTCTCATCTATTGGCCATTTCAACTGCACACTGATTAGGAATGGCTTATGCAAGGCAAAAACAACAGACGATTCCACTTGGTAGCCTCCTGCATAGGACTTTGAGTCTCCGAGATGCCCGATTTCAGGTCGCGTTCGAACGCGTTCGAACGCAGAACCGAACCTGAACGCGGGTTCAGGTTCAAGGTTCAGCTCTTGACTGTACCGAATCCGAGTGCTGCCGTGTCCGAACCCAAAAAAAAATTTGGGCGTTATGGCTGGTTATGGCTAGGTCTAATCCAGACAAAAATGTCGCCATGGCAATCCGGACTCCCACGGTATGAATTTCCTACAGCGTGCGCAAGGCTGGTGGAAAACCTTCAAGCTCCTTCAAGGTACTTATAGGGTTAGGGTTTTTATGGAGACCTCTTCCGGCCTTTGCCGAAGTCACGAGGCCTTGACCGGAATCGACACTTCTAGCCTCTTGATGTTCGCGAACATGATCTCCCTCCCACGGTGCCCCACTACCACCATCGTCTTTCCTCGACCCTCAAGAGGGTGCCCGTCTCCGCACCTTACCACCACCGTCAGTCTATCGTAACCACTTGATTCATGATGGGGTGTATCCAAAGCTCTCTAAGTCGTAGCAGGGCGAATGAGATCTCGCGGGCAATACGGTGTTTCAGATATTAGGATTTCGGCACAACTTGGGACGCAACTTGATGCCCAACTTGGCCCCAACTTCAGTCACATCATTTCTCCGGGAGTCACCGGCAACGACAATGGTGGATGGAAATCGGATAAGCGAAGTTGGGCATGAAGTTGGGCATGAAGTTGCATGTCAAATCATGGTCCCAACCGTGATTTGACACGCAACTTCGAAGTTGGGCAGTTTTTGAGTTGCAACTTCAAAATAAGTTGGGCACCAAGTTGCGATATCTGAAACACCCTAATGGCCCGTGAGTTCCTAATTTTAGTCTCGATGTGTTGAATGAATCCTTTTGCAGGCAGCGAAGAGATCGACATACAGCTCCAACTGCACTCTCTGAGGGCCAAGAACGAAATTAATATCCTGGTTCTCGGTGCGGGAGAGTCGGACCAGACGACGACGTTGTTAAGACAGATGGAGCTCCTTCACCTTGGGGGGCGCAGCGACCAAATGCGCAATGGATTTAAGGAGGTTATCTTCTCCAACATTATTGCACCCATGCGGTACGTCGGTGCGTCCTGTTTATCATATCCATGCTGAGTACCGTCTCTGTAGCGCCGTCCTCGAGGCGATGCCACAATTCGAGCTCCAGCTCTCTCCACATAATGACGCCCGCCGTGCCACCATCTTGTCCCTTCCCCCCCATATCGAAGTCGACGTTCTCCCACGCGACATCGCCGACGTCATTCGTGGCCTTTGGGGGGTGCGTCTGCTAACCATCTCGAGCCTTTACCATAACCTTTACATTAATTGTGCCCAGATCCAAGCGTGAAGGAAGCGGTCCATCGCAGTCACGAGTTCCAGCTTAACGACAACGCTGCTTTCTTCTTCAACGTCATCGACCGTATTGCGGCGCCGGACTACGTGCCGACTGACCAAGATATCCTGCGCAGCAGAGTTAAACCGACAGGTATTGTGGAGACGATTTTCCGGGTGCGTTATGCTTCTTTCTCCCGTTTCCTGCGCCTCCGATCCAGCCTCTTGCACATATATGCCGCGTCCCATCTCCCCTTCCCGTTTCTCTACAGTCAGTTTCATTCTAACGTGGTCCATAGGTTGGCGAGCTCACGTACAAGGTGGTCGACCCCAGTGGCCAACGGTCCGAGCGGAAGAAGTGGCCCCATTGTTTCGAAAACGTGAAGGCGATCCTATTTTGTGCCAGTTTGAGCGGCTACGACCAGATGCTGTACGAAGATGAGAGTGTGGTATGTGTCGTGTTCTGCCCTTTCTTCTTCCTCTTCTTTTTTTATGACCTTGACCGCGCTTGAGTCCTCCCGTCCTCCTCGTTTACCCCGTACTTTGGATACTAACTCCGGACGTCTAGAACCACCTGCAAGAGGCGCTGACAAAGTTTGACTCTATCTGCAACTCGCGGTGGTTCGTCAAGACAAGCATCATCCTGTTCCTAAACATCGATACGTTTGCTGAGAAGCTCGAACGGAGTCCGCTGGTGGGTTCCTCGACTATTAGGCTTTCTGTTATTCCCTCCTCTCTATCGCCCTTCCGTGGCATGGCCGATGATCAGCCTCTAGGGTATTGACCTCGTCTCGTCTCCCATATGTTCCCTCCATTTACCTCCTCTATTCCCCTTCCCGTACTTGACATTTTGTTTCTCCCTATCGCCACTCCTTCACAACCGCTAAATTATTTCGTCAGGCCGATTACTTTCCTGACTACACGGGCGGGAACAACTACGACGCTGCATGTGATTACCTGTTGCACAGATTTGTATCGCTCAACCAGAGCGCAGCGACGAAGCAGATTTACGCCTTTTATACCAGCACGGAGGACACCCAGCAAATCAAGTGTGAGTGGCTTTCTTTCGTGAGAGACGGGTGCCGTCTTCGTTCGCTGGGAGGGCCGAAGGTCTGCCTCGCATGTCTCCCCCCGTTTCATTGTATCTTTCCCTATCTTCAACGCTGACCTATTTTTGTAGTCGTCTTCAGTGCTATCCAAGACATTCTCCTACAGGACTATCTGCGCGAACGGGGCTTACTGAACTAGTGATGCCCGGGGCCCGGCCTGAGGCCCTCAGGCCCTCCAAGCCGGGCCCTAGTAAGCCCGAGCCCGGCCGGGCCCTAAGCAGGGCCTGAGCGGGCCCAGGGCTCGGGCTTCAGATTTCCAGGCCCAGGCCGGGCCCTGAAGCCCGGGCCTATGTACCAACTATATTCTCGGTTCAAAATCAACTCAAAGTTGTAAAAGTTATTCCAACTCTTGCGCACATATTGATCCCCTCCATCAATTGTATTTCTATGGTTCATGTTGCTGAGTGGTTATGGTGGTACCTCTTTACTATGATGATTTTGGCACGTCCCACGTTCGATCCTTATCGAAATCCTTTTTCTAGCCTTTCTTTTTTACTAAAATTTTAATCCTTCGTCACTTCAGTCCCATTTTTTTGCTGCTAACTTTACTGCAGCTAAAATTAAAATGTTTACCCCATTCAACTTTAACTTCATACCAACTTCATACCCGACCAGTCCTAGTTGTGAGCATTAATCATTCTCTTTGGTCTTGAAAAAGAATATTGCTGGTGGCAAAAGATTTACTACCACTTAGTTGCAACATAGCTTCTAATTGGTCACTGCTCAACACATCAATTCCCACAAAAAAAATTGCCCAAAGCCCGGGCCTGAGCCCAGGGCCTGGGGCTTGAGGCCCGAGCCCAGGGCTTGGGCTCGGGCCTGCAAAATCCTAAGCCCAAGCCCGCTCAGGCTGGGCCCAAGCCGGGGCTTTCAGGCTGGGCCCAAGCCGGGGCTTTCAGGCTGGGCCCAAGCCGGGGCTTTCAGGCCGGGCCGGGCCCTGGGCATCACTATATTGAACCGATAGGTCAGGAAGTCTTTTTGTTGAGACATTTAGCGCAGCGACCAAATCGCTTATAGTCCAGCATACTGTATTCATCAGGAAAAACCACTTTCCGAAATTCCTCGCCAATTGGCAGCAATTGTCCATAATGATCCGTAACACGATATTTCCGAATAATTTTCAATAATTTGATTGAAAAACTGAATTCTGGCAATGAACATCTTGTACCTCATCCATTCAACGGGAGGCACAAGTGTATGAGGTCTGTGGCACCTTGGAGAGGACGGGAAAAGTTAAATCTCAGATTACAGCGACCGTGAGAACTGTCAAGTCATTCAAACTCCGCACATCAGCCAAACATTGTCTAACTTTGATTTTGCCAGTGCATCTTTCTGTCGTCCTTCCTTCCTTTCCCACTACGTCCTCCAACGTTTCGGCCCCAATTCCCTTCTTCTCCCTCAGTTTTCCTCCTCGATGACCCCGGCCATACACGCTCCGCTCTTCCGCGTGGATTATCTTGCTCCTGGCTCCCAGCTGCCTCCTGTCCGTCGCCCCCTTCGCTTCGACCCAGCTGCCACCAAACACTCAAACAAGGCTGAACGATCTGTGTCCTGCCTACTCGCGGCCGCCGACCCGCACGCGCAAACACCCCTCAGCCGACATCCATACACCATTGTTCGAGCCCATTAACCCTTGTGTCCTTCTGCATTCCTTTTATATCAAGTCCCAAGCTCCGCAAGTCACCTTCTTCCACAGCGTGTTTTTATATCGGGTTTCTCGTTGCTCTACCATCAAATCTCCCTCGAGCTAATCTCGTCAAGCTCCATCAACCGTCAAGATGTGTCAAGCCGGCATCCGTTTGCAAATATGTCGGTCAGGTTCAAGTCATTCCACGAGTCATTCCACCTCGTCGAATAGGCCGTCCTCTTTATTAGTAGTTATACCATGTATCTCACCGTTATTCCGAGTTTAATACAATTTTCCAAGCCATTCTATCCTGTGGTATGATTATCCAACAATGAGAGATATTCACTCAGTAATTCGAAATAAGTTCGTCCAATTGCCACCAATTGGTTGCCAATTAGAACTTTAATATCGGGACTTGCCCAAACTCTCAATCCAAGATAATTCGGGGGTCAAACAAATACAAAGAGAGTGCAAAATATCCCTACAATTTGAATACTGCTACAATGAATGAAAATCAAGCATCACCCACAGTCGTAGGCTGCGGCTCCCTGAATTCTATCGTGTTATCGACATTCTCAAAGTGCCTCGAGTGAGGAGTTCCCTCGCCAGTGGAGATCTCGCGGAGGTTCATCATCATCCGGGCTGCCTGGTTTAAGGTAGCTGTTGTTAGAAGGGGCGCCAGAAGAAATCATAGAAGCAGACGCACCCCGACACAGGCAATGACGCTTGAGGGTCTAGAGCTGCGATTGAATGCACGATTCGCAGTGGATGGACCGAACTCACGCGATTAGGAGAGAGCCGAGGAAGTCGCGGCCGAAGCGTGCGATGAATAGGTTGGCGAGTAGGACCGCTGTGTAGACGTGTCCGGTGATTGATAGGATAGGCACAATCAACGGGCGACTTACAGAACATGATCAAGAAATATATCATGGAATCCCGCGCGAGGACTCGCAGGCTGTGGAAAATAATCAGCATCAGCTGGAGACCCCGACATGCCACATACGTTACATTCACTTGCTTCGACCCTTCGTATGCGCTGAGGTAGTATCGTGTGATGAGGATGATTGTGCCTGCAGTTCTCAGTATTGAGAGGCGTCATGACGAACGTGCTCACTTTCAAACACGACAGCTGGAATCCTGAGAAGCTAGCCACAGTATGTGGTTTGTGGATGTGTTTGGAACATACCACACGGCATAGAAATATTTCGGGGCCCAGAACAAGCACCCTGGGAATAAATCACCACCCGGAAATCCTATGGGATGATAGTCTCAGTTGTTCGATAATGCATTCCGACAGAATGACGGTCATACCGGTTGTTTTGCTCATGATGATCGAGGAGAGGGTGACCATGACGATCATTTCGCCTGTAAAATGTTTGTTTAGTGGCTCGAATTCAGCAAGAATGAGGGAGAATGAGGGACGCACATGCGAAGAGTCCAACGAGGAATCGTCGGATGGCCTGCATGTTCTCAGTCTCATGCCAAGAAGAAGTTGACGGAAATTCTGACCTCACGATGTCCGCCTAGAAGTGTGGGTCAATGAAAGGCAAAAGAAAAAGGAGAATATCTACTCACAGACAGCAGAGACTCGTAATATGAGGATGACTTCCACGGTTCCCAACGAGATTATTGTTGGCCTAGCGTTGGGCGTTATCTGTAAATGAGATAGGTTTATGCCGAAGCCTGGAACGAACCAAGATGTCCACTTCGTAATGAACGTACAACTAAAGAAGTGGGCGGTAGATATGTGAGGAAATGCCTTCGAGAACCAGGAGAAGCGTCGTACAGAGATTCAGGAAGATTATAGATCGCGGGAACTGGTGTTTTTTTCAATCTTCTTGCTTCATGTGAGCCTAGACTTCTCATACATACCGACGCCGTCAAATCTGTTCGAACTATTAAATCTTACAGGAGTCATGAAACCAGGATAGAACACACATGAGCATGGGAGGTACCACATATCGATTTATGAGGAACAGAATTTTCGGCAGGCGCCATTTCAGCCTGGTAGCAAAAAAGATTAGAAGCCTGGCTGCGAGGACCAGCGGATGGCGCAGACTGACGTCCATATCCTAGAAACCTGCGCAGGCATTTAGATATGGCGACTTCTCAATCTGAAGGAAGGATAATCACCTCGGCCTCGAAGGTGATTGAATGGTCGTACACCATGAAACACTGCTGCTGGTTAACCGAGACTTTTCTTGGATTACTAACAATTGCGCGTACCAGGAATGCGACTGTAAAGCCGAGATTCAGATGCAGCAACGAGGCATGGACGCAGTTGAACTCACTGTTCGTATACCGCACCGCTGCATAATCGTTCAACGCTGACACCTCCGCTGAAATGGCTCCCAGCGTCGAGTTCGCAGCCATCGGCGATCGTATGCGTGGTGGATGTAACGGAGCAGACGCCAGACTTAGTAGTATTGCTGTGCGATAGATATCATATATCATATCTCCCCGGATTTATCTTAGTCTTTGTAAGCTCCGAGGAATACAAATGGATTAAAAATACGCAGTCCGAGCGCTGAGTGTCGGACAATCCTGATTGATATCCGTGTTCCCATCCTTGAAGGCGGAAATCAGGTAAATCAGGCAACAGGGAACAGCGTCGGCCGAGCCAGTGCAGATAATTATAATGGCTTTGAAATGAATCAAGAGATCTGGATATTAATGGCTGGCGCCAGGAGGACATTTGGGTGGGGGTAACGGCATTTTAACAGCAATCGCTCTGTGGCGCCGCGTATACGAAAGACATCAGTGCCGAAGACCACGAGCACAGCGTCGAGGACCCAGAGCCAGTTCAGAGTTCAGAAAAGACGCACACGGGAAAAGACACAAGTAAAGCACTGGTGTACATGGCCGTCGGGAACAAGGAAGGTTGATCGTGGGAGCTTGTTACCCGTTGGCGTTTCAGCGGTGATCCCGGGAACTCGCGAATATCCATCTTGCTTTTGCTCGTCATCGCGGATATTGCGGAGTCTTCAGGCTTAACCTTGAGCATCGTCTCAGGCTCGGACACTCGTGCGTCCAGGACTTAGCCAGGCTTATGAACAAGAAACTCCTACTTGTCACTGGGGCGACAGGGAAACAAGGGCGGGCGCTTATACACGCGCTTAATCTGGGCGACACTGAATCCAATGCGGAGCCTGAGTTCCACGTCTGGGCACTGACCCGGACAGTATCTTCCCCTCCGGCAAACGCGCTGGCGGCGCACAACACGCAGCATGTTATTGTGGTCCAAGGCAACCTCGATTCACCCCAGGCGATGCGGAAAATATTCGAGGACGCTCAAAGGGAGCATGGGGGAGTGTGGGGAGTCTTTTGCGTGCTTGCGTTCCCTGGACTTGGAGCGAATGCGGATGGGGAGGAGAAACAGGGAAAGGTACGGCAAGATGACTTGCCCCGGTGTGGATGCTTCAATAATGCTGAGAGCACTTTAATAGACTCTGGCGGACATTTCTGCAGAATACGGCGTCTCGTCATTCATCTTCTCATCAGTCGAACGTGGCGGCGAATACAACGACGACAACGCAAAACTCGACCGCCACGCCAAAGTTATGATTGAAAGACATGTTCGCGCACTGGGGGAATCGAAAGGGCTTCCGTGGACGTGAGTGATTCAATTAACCACGCCTGAAATTTGATGGAAATGACATAACTGGTTCCCTACGTAGGATTCTCCGACCCGGGTTCTTCATGGAGAATTATGATGGAAAGATTGGCGCGATTGCCGTCGGCGTTCTGAAAAAAGGCTTGAAGCCGACTACGACAAATCAGCTGGTCGTCAGTCATTTATTTTCAATTCATTCTAGGTTTTTCACCACCGAATTCACAGGCAGCGGAAGACATCGGGCACGTTGCGGCCGCTGTGTTTAAGGTATTGTTGAGCATTGTTTTATTTTCGTTTTGATTAATGTGGTTTAGAACCCGCAGACCTACGCTTCCCGCATTTTGGTCGTAGCTGGCGAAGGTATGACCCTGCCAGAGTCCAAGATAATAATCTTAATGTTTTCAGCGTCGACTATGGCAGAACAAGAGGAAGCCTACAAACGCGCCACAGGCAAACAGCTCCCTGCAATTCCTGGCTGGTTAGCCCGGCTACTCATAGCATTCAATTCACACACAAAAGCACTGTGCGTTTCTCTCCCTTTCCTCCGTCTTTCATTTCTTCGGCTAACTGAGCTCACTCCGCTTTCCCACGTTCAGAATCGCCGACATCGAGCGCGTGCACGACGCCCGAACAAGCGGCAAATGCCCCGAGGTCGAGGAGCAGACCGCCGCCGCAAAACAAGCGTATCCGGAGATGAAGACGTTCGAGGCGTGGGTACGTCAACGTGGAGGGAAAGCGGCTGCGCGGGATAAAGACTGGAATCAGGTGTCGATGGGGCGGTTGGCGGCGGGAAAGCAGTAGATGTTGAAGAAATTGTTGGGGAACTTGAAATGGATGCCAAATACTGCGCGTTCTGGTGTTTCTATCCTGAACTTTGTATAGTGCGGTGTCAACCCTCGAATTCCAATGCGACGATCAAATTGAATAGGCTCTATAGGTTGTGGGATGCCGTGGAACTATGACCTCGCTACTTTGGATTCCAATGCAAGGCTTGAAGAAACAGACATGAGAGAGACATGACCCTGTGGAACTGTAAGACACAACTTCCATTTTCGGACGTGGATATGAGTGGTCCTACATAATTTGGTTTCGGGGGCCAGGTGCAGCACGTGCCATGCGAGTCCATTACCCAATTACAACCACCAGAATTTTTTTTGGAACTTACATCGTTGCGACAGAACCGTTGAAGGGACTGGTCACATCCAATCTAGGAGAACTGAGATCCATTTATTGGATTCCAACTTCACACCACTCTCACAATTGCTTTTCCCACCGTCAATCCTGAGATATATCATATCAGTGGTGTATTCCCGCTACCTTTAGGTAAGGGTTTCTATAGAGAGCCCGATTTTTCGCAACTTGCAGTAAACTACATTTTTTGTCATTCTTTTTTTGCGTCAGCACTGATTCCTCTGATCCCTCCGCCTGTGGCAACGATGATGGCCGTCGACTCAGTGTAATCCTGCTTAGGTCATCTTCCCACAAATATCCAGTAATATACGTGGAGCCGGCAAAGCCGGCAGCCTAGGACTATTCCGCACGCCAGCTCGACTCTCATTATCAGAAAATCCTGTTCTGCAACACAGCCGTTCCCGCAAAATTTTATTCAAAAATTACCTTCCCAAATCCGTTCCCGCAAATTTGCGGGAACGAATTTGTCATCCAAAAAAATCTCTTCCCTAAATGCGTTCCCGCAAATTTGCGGGAACGGATTTGTCACCCAAAAAAATCTCTTCCCCAAATCCGTTCCCGCAAATTTGCGGGAACGAAATTTCTTTCCTAAAAAAATTCCCCCCGTGCGCCCTCGTTCCGAGAACGCTACCGTCGCCGCGCTTGTTTGGCGCTGCGTGGCACCGCCGTCTGTTAGCGCCGCGGCGATCAATGTTGCCACATCGCCCTTTGTCTCCCACCACCACCCCGCCGCTCGACCCTCAAGCCCCGCGTAACGTCAAGCGTCTGGCTTCTCCCTAACCGTCTGCGTATCGACGCCCGCCCGCAGGCTCCCCACGCTGATCATACTTTCTCGGTATTCCGGTGCGTCCACTCGTCTGAGCTATAAAATATCGCTCACATATTCGTCTTTGCTCCCTGTAGGTGCGCCGTCCAACCTTTTGGTCAATACGCTCAGGGGATTCCTGTGGAGGAATATGCCGGCTGGTGTCAGGCCCTCCATGCCCCGTGCTGTGTGGGTGCGAGTGCATCCCCAGACAGGCGTTTTTCTCCTTGCCGTCCCTTCGCCAGTCAATCCCTATGACCATCTGAAGAACATGCGTTACTCGCCGGGCCCGTTTTTCCACTTCCAATCCCGCGCTCTCTGAATGCGAGGTCAGTCTTTTCCTTGTTTTTCTTTTCTCTTTTTCCGGTTCCGTCAGCGAACGCGCGCTGACGACGTCCCTTTTTTGTAGGTGCTACGTGGCTTGGATTCCGACCTACGCCGCCAGCGCGGCTTTGCGGGGCTGTGGGCAGGGACGATGTTGGTGCGTCTCTTTCTTGATTCTTATTCTTGCTTCACTTCCATCTACGCGCGCGTCGATCTATAACTTCTGCACCGCGTTAAGCCTTTCTTTGCGCCCGCCATAGCGCCCGCCGTTGCGCATCGGCCGGTGGACGAGGGATGCCAACGAGCTCTCGTCCTTGGCTTCCCTCGCGCACGTCGCTGCCCTCCTTCCTCCCCTTCCTTTTCTTCTTGCTCCATACATCTAATGAATCAGCGTGCTAACTTCTCCCCCAGATGCCCTCCGAACCCCACTACAACGCGCTCGTCGCCACCCCCGCCGGGGCGCTGCCCGCGGTCGGGCTCGCACGGGAAGAATTTGTGGCGGCGCTGCGGCCGGTGTATATGTGTGTTAGAGAGCATTGGAGGTGCGTTTCAATGCTTTATTCGTTCTCTATTCCTCCCCCCTCTGCCACCCCACCTCTTTATCTTACCGCTTCGTATTCGTATACCCGCTTCGCCAACTCGACAGCGCCCATTCCATCCTCGATCACATCTAACCCTTCCACCTCGCCCCATGCGCCACGACCACCGCCATCTTCTACCTTGTCTTCTCCTACTCCGCTCCTCCCTGTCTCCCGCTGCTTTCTCCCTCCTCCCACTTCTTTCCCTCGTCTTTCAAATCTCTTTACTAAAGCCTCCCTCTTTCACACAGCTTCCACCCGTGCCCCCTCCGCCGCCGGACAGCACCCACCGCGTACATCCGACGCGGGCAGCTGGGGCTTGGTGGGGATCCGCCCCACGAGCGCGGAGATCTGCGTCGTACTCCCCGCGCGGCGTCCCCCGAAGCTGACTTGCAATTCAGAAGTTGGTGGGAAGAATGGGTGAGTCTGCAACTTGAGGGTACGTCCCTATTTCTCCGTGCACGTCTTTTCTCTTGTCGACGGGCAAGTGTTTCTGCAGTCCTCGCGCTGCACAGCGCTTCGACACACCCGCAAGATCGATGGATATTCGAGCGACATGTGCGCCCGCCTTCTTTTCGTCGTCCCCCTTGCGCGCCTGCACCGGGCAGCAACGCGCGATACCTCGTAATCTGCGTCTCGTCTCGTTGTCTCTGGCGCTGTCGTGCTGAATAACGCGCCTCGTTCTTGTGACGCGGGGAGACGCTAGTGCTAGGGCGAGGAAATAAGGACCTCGGGCGTCGAGCGTATGTATCTACCCCCGCGTGTCTTGTTCCTCCTGACGATGAATCTCTCCAGGCTCGTTACCCACCTTCTTCGACAGCGCGACACGGGCGTACATCACCACCGTCCAGACCCTCACATCTCGTCTCGGAGGCGACTGTCACAGCGTCCCGGCGTCGTCTCCGTATCAAAGAGTCCCGCCTCCGACATGAGGGAAGAGGCTTCCGAGGAGGAAATGAGGAGCCTCTGAACCTCGAGCACGTACGTATCTACCGCCGCGCATCTTGCTCATCCTGACCATGAATCTGTCTAGGCTGTCTTTACCTGCGCGCGGTTCTCCCCTCTTACATCCTACCTATATCATCACCACAGAAACCCTCAACACCCCCGCACGCCCTTGTTCCTCGCTCCCTGGAGCTCGGGCGTACGTACGTATTCACTCCCCGCCCATCCTTCCCCCCTCCCCTGACGAAGAATCTTTTCAGGCTCCCGTTGCTCGTCTCCTGCGCGCGTTTCTCCCCTCGGCTCCTCGCACTTATCTGGATCAATCCACCAAAACCCTCCATGGGCCCGCCCGCCGTCATCCCTCCTCTCTCCTCCTCGTCTCTCGATGCCGCTGGCCTTTCAGACGGGAAGTTAAGGCTCTAAGGTATGATTACGTAAGCTTGTTTTCTTGCTCTTTATCTTTCGTTCTTTGAACTGATACTAGCCCTCATTCCTAGTCCTCTTCGACCATGGGCATTCCGGCTATTGACCCGTCGCTGGTCCAGAGATTTTATTTGCCCCCCTCCTCCCTACGCTATCGATTTTTCCTCCTCGTCGCTGTCTCTTTAGTGAAACTTAACTTTATCTCTCTCTCTGTCTCGAACGAACGGACGAACAAAAACTGGTTGTGCTAACATATAGAATATACGTATGTAATGAATGGTCCACTGTATTTGTGTATTGTATAATGCACACACACCAGCTATCGTCGCCGTCGGTACGTCTGCACAATTTTTATTCTCATTTTTCGCCCTGATTTTTAGCGATTTCTAGTTCCACTCTTCCACTTCACCTCAGGTGAGTCTCCTCCCCCATCTTATCATCTCCCATACCCTATTGATTCGTCTTCACCGCCTCTCCGTCGCGCTCGCATGTAGTACGAAGACGGGCCCAGCTTCCCACCCTGCCGATTGCACTGCGGCACCGCACTCAAGTCAACGGCAGCTACGGGCCTCTATATTTTAGAGTTACCGCGCGCCGCTGACTTGAAACGTGTCCGCTTGGGTATCGTGCGATTAATCTGGTTACCTTCTTATCAGAAGCACCGTCAAATTCATCAGACGCTATAATACGCCGCTCGAATGTACTCAAGCTTCTACCTGTCTACCCACTTGACTAGTGGACAAGGTCTCCTCTCCACCAACATGTCAACGAACGTTGTGAGCCCCACTTCCGTCAGGGAATTCCTTGGGAGGATGTTCTGGTATTGAAATCTATTCGCAGACCACGATCCGACAGATGACACGTCCAGCTCACCCTGTGTGTTCTGCAGACGCCACGCGGTCTAATTGGATTACACAGCTTGCGCCTCGAACGGCGGCTTTTCTTGACACGGCCATTTGAATCATACAGCAGCACCAGTTACGACTCCTTGGATCCGCATCCTCGAACGCGTACAAATTTTCTTTTCTATTCTTCCTCCTGTTCTCGATGCACACGCCAGAACTCACTATATTATCCAGGCTCACCAATCATGTCACTCTTCCGACGTAGTCTGTTGCGGGCGCGCGCAGCAGCTGCAAGACGGTTCGACTCCCCGCGTCCTAATGATCGCGGTCGGTATGCGTGCCATATTTTATTCCTCTAGATCTTGCTTTCAGTACGCATCCAACTGAGGTATATTGGACCATACGGTAGCGTGGACAGAACGCGCTAGATTAAGTTTGAGGGTCACGAGATCTGAATAGCTATTATAGAACTAGCTTATGAGCGGCGTCACATCCCAGAGATTGGCTGATAGGATGGTACGAGCGGCGGCTATTCCTCCCTCGATGTCCCGATTCTGTATTTGGACTGGGACGGAGAGTACGACGTAAAGGCGTGCTTCCTGAATCCTATTTTGATGCGTGTATGTATTGTTTTAATTTTAATTCATATCGCTGTTGTGAAGTATTTGCAGCAATATGCTGCACTTATTCAAGGACTGAGTGCGGCCACCGTCATGCTGGAAGCTGAAAAGATTGCCTCGGACTCTCCTATCGTCTGCGTTCCCAATGCAGAGAACAAGGTATAAATTGGGATTTTCCGACATTGATATCTTTGCATGCTCACAATTTTAACCAGATTATCTCTCTAAACGTCAGTTCCGCCCTTTGCCTCTGGGACCTATTCCACCTAACTATCTAATCCGACAACCTGGGGCCAGGTTGTCTTCTTTAAGGCCGCTGCTGCCCTAAAGCAACAAAATGTTTTGGCCAATCTTGTGGAATGTGTTTTTTTTTTTGTGTTTCTGGTCTGAATTGGCTCCAACCTGGCTTTTTGCGTCCAACCTGGCTTTTTTCTTGAATGGGCCTGATTTCGCACTTTTTTTTTTGCCTTTTCTTTCTTTTCATCTGAATTGGATCCAACCTGGCTTCTTTTCTGTACCCTAAGCCCTTTTTGCCACCCTAACCCATTTTTTCTGTACCCTAAGCTCTTTTTGCCACCCTAACCCCCTTTTTTTTGTACCCTAAGCCCTTTTTGCCACCCTAACTCATTTTTTCTGTACCCTAAGCTCTTTTTGCCACCCTAACCCATTTTTTCTGTACCTAGCATTATTCCACAAAAAAAAAAAGCCTTCGTTGCACACATGTGTTGACTAGGGTAAAACATCAGATTTATAACTTGACATATTGGTAGGGTGGGTTGCCCACCTTCCAATGCACATTTCTCCCACCCAAAGTTTTTCCCACGGTGTGTATTTGTTCCAAGCCAGTACCTCAAAAATACGGCACAAAATGGCTGCTGACTTGATCCAGGACCCAAAACAGGCCCACTTCCCAAGACTAATGCACCATGTTCCCGCTGCGTCCCCTCAAATTTTAACTTTTTAACCCCATCAGAATATCGATGGGCCTAATGTATCAAAATTTCAGGACTCAACTCCGAAAGCCACACCCTCTGCAAATAAAATACTCCCGACATGCTGAAAGTACGCATGTTCATTGTTAATGAGGCCAATACATCTTTTATAACAGGGCTATCTTAATGAAAATTATATGAGGGTGTTCACCCCCCATCTGCCTTTCTATCGACCCCCTAACCTCCCGGATCCAGGAAGAACTGCTCACTGAATACAATGTTTCATCCACAATGGCCTGCAATAAATGTGTTTGATTGGGCTGATCGGCAGATCTCCGAGATGCCCGAAGTAAGTTCCCTGTGTGCTGAGCTGCCCGAACTAAGTTCGCTGACTGCCGAGATGCCCGAAGTACTCCCGGCCGTGTTATCTTATCAATTTCACACACCAGGTCAGCTCAAGTTCTTGTTCTAGTATTATTCCGCCCTCCAGCTCAGCTCTCATTATGAGAAAATCACCCCCTGCAAAAAAGTAAATTCTAATTCAATTAAACCAAATCTCCTCCTGCATCGTTAAATCTGCTCCCGCATCGTTTAAATCTGCTCCCGCAACGATGCGGGAGCAGCATAGCCGCCCAAAAAAAATACCTTTCAAAAATTTCAAACCCCTGCAAAAAAAAGAAAATTCCAATTCAATCAAATCAAATCTGCTCCCGCAACGATGCTGTCGGAAAAAAGCTAAATTGCTTGCAAGGGCCTGAATCTGTTTGAGACCTTGGCGCGACTTGTGAGAGCTTCGAAGTGCTGGATTGCTACTTAGTACTAACCAGCACCCTAAAATTTTCCTTGTAAAAAGGCCTGCACTTGGAAGCAGTTACAAGATTCCGACCTGTGCGTTGCAAGGCACTAAAAACCATCTGGCCTTGCAACGTCTTGGAACGCGTTCCGGGGCGTTTCAAGCAATTCGGGATTTTTCCGACAGCGGGAGCAGCATAGCCACCCAAAAAAACGGGCACACCCTCCGGCAACCCAGCTGGCCACCCCACCCTTCTAACACTCACCATCCGCACCCTCCTAGCGCCACCCCTGCCACCTGCCCCTCGCACCTGGAAACTGCCGAATGAGGGCTCGTTCGACGGGCGTGCACCTACGAACCCTACGCACCCTGCGCACTCGCACCTGTGCACCCGAGCACCCGCAACCCGCAATCATCAGAGCACCCGCAACCCATCCCTAAGTCCACCCGGCCATCCCGGCCATTCACCCGCCCCTGCAACGCCGGAAAATTCCGACCACCCCCCCCGCCACCTACATCACGCCACCAACACCACACCCGCCACCATCCGCCGGCCCGCCGCTACGTCGCATCAGCACTACCCACGCCGGCTTCTGCCACGCCGCACACCCCGCAGACCGTGTCGCGCCAACGCACAGTGCGCTGCGCCGGCAAGTGCCGAGACTACGTGCCAGCCACTAAACCCCGCCAACTGCCCAACTTCACGCGTTCATGCCGCACCCTGCGCATACTTCTACGCACTCCGCCCTCCCCGCATAGTGTTTGCTGCGCAATGGCAGCGCGCTGAACATCCCGCCCAAACCTCATCACCACTACGTTCGGCCGGCATCACGGCAGCCCGCAGTGTATGCGGCTGTTTATCGCCTTTTCTCCCAACACCACTACCATCGAGGCCGCCACCGACCAGCGTCTCTACGGGGTCCCTTCCAACCACCTCAAATGCATTCTAGGCTCCTTCCTACCCACTCTCACAGCGCTGCTCCCACTCTTGGCAACAACTGCGCTTACTGCGTGCTTTCTTGCCACAGCCCCTTTCCGCTCACTTTCTGGGCTGCTCGATGGCTCTACCTGCCTACCAAACTGTGCACGCCCCCGGCCTATACTCCAAAACACCCGGCAAGTCGAAATTTTGCTCTCAGAGCATTCGCCGTTCCACCAATTGCGCACCTGTCGAACGTGGCCGTCGTGAGCGTCGCGAGGACCCGTGCCGCCTTCGTTAGTCGTCGTGGGGCATCATACATCGTAGGGGACGAGTATTCTACAGAATGGAGCGGTTGTGGGAGGCTACAAGGCCCACAGTTCCTTATACGCGCATTTCTTTCACATTTGCGCAATTTTTTGACTAATCTACCTGCCTCCGCGCCCCAGTTCGTCTTCATTTCGCTTGATTCTGGCTCCTATCAGTCACCACACCTCACCCCTGCATTGCTAGGTCCGTGGCACCGCTCTTGCAGCACTCCAAACGGCTCGCTTTGGCGCTTTTTTGTGTGGTGATGTACATCGTCGTCATGCGTCGTTCTTATGCCCCCACAGACTTCATATTCGTACTCTACGACCTCGAAAACGCTGGTTCACTCACGCACGCGAGTTATCGACCGCCTCGGTACGTCCCCCTATTTTTATTTCACCATTTCCCGCTAATTTCGACGCTCATGTGCGTCCTAGGCGTCACCCTCCTTGGATGCGTTCTCCCGAGTCAATAGCGAAGTACGACGAGGTTCAGGTGCGGCACCGCGCCTTCAATTTTTTTTTCTTTGGTTCAGATTATATTCCAGGGAAAGCCCTGGGAGGTCGGATGGGATCGTTGTGCCGCTCCGAAGCGGGCTGGCAGTCTAGGTATGTCTCCCACATCACACCCCCGTCCCTCACGTCCTCGCAGATCCGCACTCGCTGCGGGTCCATGCCGTTCTCCCCATCGTTTTTCTGCCAACAAGCCAGCATCGCAGCGCCGGACTCCACTTGGAGTCATGGTACCGTGCTGGCTTGAAGGATCGGACGGGTGTTTGGTCTATCCAGTGGTCGTCTACGTCGCGCGCGCCGTGTACGCCACCACCACTGAAAGCGAACTACTACCAGATACGCCGGATTCCAAAAACCCCGACCAAAACATCATCAATCCCCTCGTCAAGATGGGCTACCAGCTATAGAAAAATCCCTTCACTGGAGCCATGGAACCTAGCGGAGTCGCAACAGCCTGGATAGACCCACTTTACCTAGAGATCGGGTCAACGACTGCCCAATACCATTCTGCGAGGTTTAACATACCTCTGAAGTGTGGCTGGGTCGACATTTCGTCGAACGGATCCATCCTGCGATGCTTTGTCGCGGATTGGATCATGAGCTGGATGGTCGACCTCGGCAGTGAAGCCATCGGCGATATCGAGGAAGGTGCGTGTTCTTTGGCCTTTCCAACGTGGGCTGCAAAGGTAGAATATGTACTGAAACATTCTAAACAGAAATTTTACACCCCGAAGCGAAGAAAAATGGTCAAGGATGCATTGCAAGGTATGCCGTCGACGGCATTCTTGATCTCCTCCGCGTTCTGCCTCTTCGAGAACGACCGGATTGTCAACTCTTTTCATATTCGACTCGGAGCCTCCCGGGCCAACGTCTCCCAGGACGCGGCCATCGCAGCTATAACCGCCCTCGCAGAAAACGCCGATAACCCCCTCGCAGTCGAGTCTCCACGGTGAAGCCCACTTTATTTCAATCAATCATCATCAGTGTTCGCCATGCGGTCGGCTACTTGTTCAAACTTCAAGCAGCGCAGCCAGAACGCAGTGTATGACGCACCGGACGTACTCCTGTGAGAGGTAGATCGCCCGTATTCGATGGCATTCACCCCTTCAGGAAAGGGGGGGGGGGGGAAGCGCTGGGGCCCCGGGGCGTAGCATAGTCGCATTGAATCAGCATATCCAGTTCGAAGCGAGTGTTGGCTGTAAGCAATGTAGATTATTTCAAAGAGGATGTGGCCGCCATTGCAGGTGACATCGTACTACATAGCTTGTTAGCACCAGGCGAATGCTACTTTTTTTTCGGCATCCCCAGCAGCTGAATATTGTGGCACTCAGGCTCGTACATCAAGGAAGCGATTTATTGGCGGCTGGGCCTCGGAGCAGACTATCTTGACCGCATTCAATAAGAATCAAATTGGGTATTTTGCGGAAAGAAAAAGATGGGACGTCGAGGTAAGAATTGAGCGCACCTATTAGGGAGATGGTGGTTGGAACCTAGCTAGAGATATCACGGTGTTTCAAAACTTAGGCAGCTCAATTTCTTAGAGTAAAATTTTATCCACATAATGAATATTGCCCGTGTTCCGCACGTATTTCTACCTAGATTCGCAGCCTGAATATTCTCAGAAACAAAGTACTGAACCATTCCTATCTCCATAATTCAAACGATCAGTGGATGTGAACTTCCTGTTCACTTATTCGACAGAGCTCCCCGATAATCGCCGTGGTGGACGCCGCAAATTCCTGCGCAGGATCCCGTCGGATTTCATCAGCAAGGTAGGTCAGTGCATTGTGGATCCGTGGAGTGCTCGAATATAGCGGAATTACACGCCGCCGCGTGCCGCCGCCTTCTTCGCTGTACATGGAATGGAGATGAATGCGACCACCGCTCTCTCGAGCTACTGCCGCCATGCCAAAGAAATGTAGGTCCCAATCTATCGGGGGATCTTGAGGCTTTGCCAGGATCGTATACTCAAAGGAGAGTGGATTGTCAGTCACGCCAGTGTAATCAAATGCGATTCCGATATTTTCCGTCGGGAATCGCGCTAATGCGCTCGCCTGGCCAAGAAATAATTGTGCTTGCGATGATTTCCAGTCCGCGTGCAGCAGTGCTCGCATAAATGACTTGTCGCGCGGGCTGTAGGGTTCTGGCCTCTCTGAAAGACTGTCAGGTTATTGTGGGCGGACAGGAGCAGTCCATACCTCGATGACGAGTGGCGTGGCTTTTACAGAGCTCTCGATGGCCACCGCTCTTCCAGTGCCGAGTCTGGCACTCCTTGGAGCAGTAGTAGAAGGTCTGGCAAACCGCACAGCGGCGAAAGTGCCTCCTTTCCCGAATTTGTAGACACTTTGAACGAGGTTAGTTGTGTCCGAACGAGGCGTAGAACACTAACTTGGACATTGTCGCAGCCCTGTAATGAGACGACGGCCCTTGAATCATACTTTTCCATGATCATTATGCGGGTCTCCGCCAATCGCACAAAGGACCACCAATGAGAATAGATGTCTGAATTAATGAATCCCTCCTCCTTCGCTGCTTCTCGAACTTCCGTTAAGCGCTCCTTGAGTGGTGACAGGATCGAGTGGTAGATTGTGAACGCCGGGAAGGTGGTTTTGAACATTTTCCCCACAAAACCAGCATCGCTATTAGATGTCTTGCGCTGCAGCCATCAGAGCCATCTGATGGCTTTTTTGCGTTGCGCAAATGGAAGGCTGGTGGCTGCAAGCAAATTTTTCACAGGTAGCCAAAGTGCACAGTAAGAACGCCAAGAGGCCCTGGGCACTCTCCAAAGTCTTTTTGGTCACATCAGACCTGGTGTCTTGTTCATTTTGTGGATAAAAAATATACAATGAGAAAAACATTATAAAATTGAGTGATAGACCCATTGGTGAGTCTTTATCCACATGCACATGAGGACTGGGTCCCGTCATCTCCCATCAGGGTAGATAAAAGAAAGTTGTTATCAAAAGTGGCTCAAGCCATTAGCCATCCGTTTGCGCAATGCAAAAAAGCCATCAGATGGCTCAGCGCAAAACGTCTATTTCCAGCCTGGTTCAAAAGCTGCCATTGGAGTGGTAAGTTGCGGATTTT
This sequence comes from Mycena rebaudengoi, assembly GCA_029282285.1. Classification (NCBI taxonomy): domain Eukaryota; kingdom Fungi; phylum Basidiomycota; class Agaricomycetes; order Agaricales; family Mycenaceae; genus Mycena; species Mycena rebaudengoi. The sequence continues at coordinate 288,315 of JARJCX010000127.1, forward strand.
GGTAAGGCCCAAAACACAACCTACGCAAAAGCTTTTGCACAGTATATTGCCCATATGGACACATGGGTTGGGAGGGAGGGGTACCGATGCAGACCTCGCATCCCGCAAGGAGTAGTCGATCTGCTCCCCGTAAAGGTGGTTGCGCCGCGCGGGAGTTACCGAGGCCCCCGAAACTAATGTTGTTGCATGGATTTTATTTTATTTTTGTGCACTTCATGGGTGACTTATTGGGTGGCGATGTGTGATTGAGGATACACGAGATCATAATTGCCCTTACTCTAATTTAAATCGATCTACTTCATCGGTGAGTAAGTTCAGACTGACGTTCCCTGAACTTGAAGGGGGATTATAATATTGGGGTACTGGGCTTCGAATTAGGATGGTAGCTGGGAAGGAACGTTGACTTTCGGCGCCATGTTTGTATAATTGCAGCGAATGTGTGGCGACAATTTATTGTAGTCCATTGGGATGACTGTAAATGACTCAGCATGGACATTCCCCGCAGCAACAATTAATTCTCCACCGCAACATGTACACGGCCCAGAAATGAATGAAACCCAGTGGTACTGTCGGAATCCCACCGCAGCCAAATTGGTCTCATGGTGTGTGTATACTTACATGGCGCAGAAATACCACGCGACGCGCAGTTCCCAAATTCGAGTCAGGAATACACTATTCCGCGCTTCACAGTATTCTATTAGAACATCTTATCATCGACTAGGAACACAGGAAACGCACAGTATCGTGCAGGCGGAAATATTTCGTAGACAGCGGGCCAGAATTAAGCAGTCAGCTTCGAAAAAATTACAATGGTAGCTGAAAAGGAACATATCTTGAGCCCTTGAAGGAATGTCTATGGCGAAAAATAATCGTAATGAAAGTCAAATTGGGTCAAAAAATTAATTGGAGTCGATGTGAATGGAGCGTGAATGAATGAATCACATTGAAATACATATTCCCCGCGTATCAGAATGCTACCACCCGGAATCATGTGGTTATCACTGCATGATTAGGCTCGCTGTGTAGTAAGCTCCTCAACATTCATCTGTACCTTTGGACTGAGGCTGAATTAAATTCATGAGGCCCGCCCGAAATCGGCCGAATATCCTTTACCAGCGCGAACAAACAAGCGTATCGTCGACTCAGCACACACGCAAGCCCTAAAGTGTGTGAATGGCGACAATGAAATATTGAAGTTGTCCGGAAGAGTGGATGGTGTAGGAACTCTTGAGACGTAAATAATTGGAATCTAGAATTCGCTAGTATGACGGTTCGTTTGTACAAATATTATTTTCCGCGCGCGCGAGGACTAGCGCGCGCGCAACCCAAAATTTGCACGCGCGCGCGCAAAAATCAAATATTACAAGTGGCCTATGTAAATACAGCTACTGACCCGTACGAGCATTATCCATCGCCAATCCATCCTGGCTGCCATCCAACACCAAGACGGCCCTCATCAAGACAAGTCCCTCCTTCACTGCGCTATTATGTAGCGATGGGATGACCATTGAGCTTGCTGCTGGAAGGAAGGAGGATGGGCCCAAGGACTCTGAGGAAGTCACATGTAGATAGTCGTGTATACACCGCTGAATATGCAATGCGACTCGTGCGTTACCAGGTCAAGACTCGAGCCCAGTGCGAAAGCCTCGCACCAAGGGTCGAGTGAGATACGGCGGATTCACTCTCGGGGCGGGGCAGGCGAGGGCTGCACGAGAAGAGACAAGAGCTCACTAACTCTGAATGGCGGGCTGTGAGCGAACTCGAGGTTGTGGATGAGAAGAAGAAGAAGAAAAAATGATGACCAACCGTGACCAAACAGTCACAATTACCGCTGATTAGCCGACTTTGCCACCGCTGGCAAACTCGCAAGTCCTCCTCTTCGGATTATTCCCTGCCACTCTTCTCGATACCACCAGTATGGCCGGGACCCGTATGCCGTTCAGCTTCCGTCATCGGATGCTACCGCATTTCACGAAGGGCGACTTCAGCCCGGAGGCACGCGGTTTCGTCGAAAACTCCTACCTGCGTGGATTAACGCCACAGGAACTCTTCTTCCCGTCGGTCGTATTCACCGTTGCTCAAAAAGAGCAACTACGCCCAGCGTGTCGGTGCCGGCGCACCTGGTAGGTTGTTTTCATTCACTTGCTTTCTCTAACACACCACCCAACCAGTCTACCTCGCCGCCATGCTAGAATACCTCGCCGCAGAGATCCTCGAACTCGCCGGCAACGCAGCCCGCTATAACAAGCACTGTATCGTGCCTCGCCATCTGGAACGACGAGGGGCTCGGCAACGTGCGTTCACCAGTCTGCCTCTACTCACTCCTGCTCACAAGTCACCCCAGCTGCTCGGCTCCGTTGTCATCTCCCAGGACGGTGTCGTACCACACATTGACCCCTCGCTGCTGCCCACAAGAACCAGTACGTGCTTGTGTTTATTACCTCTTGCCAATTTGTTTTATTGACTGTGCGCACAGAATAACGGCAAGAAGGGCGACGCCTCCCAGGAGCTGTGATTTCCCTTTCGCCTTTCTTACCATCTGTTCTTTTGCATCCATTTGTATTGCCTGTAACATCATCTATCTTATTTCTTCCATGCACCAAATTCACTAGATTTGTTGGCTACATTTCTGCATCGTGATTATTGGCATCTCTTGCATCCAACGTCCTCCCAAATTCCTCTCCATCGACCATCTCCAGTCCTCCAGGCCTCCATATGCGCGCACTTGAATTGCGAGGCGTTTGACTGGGTACTTGGCGAGGTCGAATTGTACCACCGATTACCGGTACAGTCGATGCTGGCTGCACAGGCCGACGGTGGTATGACACCGGGGCAGGTCGCGATGACTCCATACGACACGAACTGCCTGGTCTGGCAGGATGGAGTCTTCAAAGGAGATCAAGCTTCGTTTTCACCTCTGGCCGTCAACGGTGGCGACGACAGGCCGAATTTCACCGCTTTCCAGCTCAGATGGGGTCAAACCCCAGTCGGCTCAGGTGGAATGTCGCCCACTAGCCCGCAGTACAGCCTGAGCTCCCCCAATATGTATTTGCCCACATCGCCAGGGTACGTGCCGCAGTCGCCGTTTAGAGGCGCAACATCACCTTTCGGGACATTGCCGTATGCTACGTCGCCGTTTTACGATCGTGGAGCCCGCGGACCCACTTCACCGACGTACTCCCCTACGTCGCCTATGATCTTGGCGTTGCCAAGATACTCACCAGCGAGCCCACGGTATTCCCCCACTTCCCCATCGTTTTCTCCGACCTCGCCGCGGTACAGCCCGCAATCGCCGTCGTTCAGCCCCACATCACCCCGGTACTCCCCGACGAGCTCGTCGTTCAGCCCGGCGTTGCCACGGTGTAAGTGTGTTTCGTTCTATTCGTGCTTGGTGCTGATTCTTGTCTTAGATTCTCCAAGCAACTGATCTCTATTCTACTTTTCAATTTCACCATTTTTTTGTTCCACCTTTTCACAGCCTGTAAGTGTGCTACATTCCCAAGTTGTACACTGACTGACTAGTCTTTTTGTAAGCCCCAACGCAGCTCTCGCCTACGTCGCCGAAGTATTCACCCACCTCACCCATGGTTTTGTCGTCGTCTCCAAAATACTCTTATTTTCGTATGGTAAACTCACACTCTTCATACAGCGCCAACCTCCCCGACGTATTCTCCGGCCTGTGAGATTTCCTTCCTTTGCTCTTTAGACAAGATACTGTGACACTGACAATGATACCCCTTTGACAGCACCTTTGTATTGTCAGTATCCGCCTACCTATTTCCCCCACTTAATACTAACTGGTGCTTCAGCTCCCGCCTCGCCTACTTACAGTCCGACGTCACCGTCGTGGTCTCCCTTGAGCCCCGCTCAAACATCGAACGGGCAAGTCGGAGTCATTCTTACCAGGCCTCGCCCTCATGGGAGTAAAGCCAGTGGAGCGCTCCATGTACATATCCTGTTGTCTTTGCTATGCCCCATCAAGTACACCGTCAATTCCTCTGACGCCTTCTCCACTTCTTTGTCCGAGTCATCAAACGGGTTGTCCTCCCAGACGGACTTCGTTGTCTGAAATAGACACCTCCCTCATACTCACACTTTCGTTTTTTTTTACTGATCTCTCCTCATTCCCTTTACACCACTACGAAGACGGGCATTTAATACCTCTCACACTGTAGCTGAAGGCTCATGTCCATTCTATGTATTATTAATATATTCTACTGCGCGCGCGCAAAATTGGGGTCGCGCGCGCGGAAAATAATTTTTGTACAAAGGAACCGTCATAGCTAGAACATCAAAAATTTGAACTTTTGAATATTAATTGCTTTTATGGTGGCAGAATTCGGCCCGGCCGGAGAATGTGACGGATCAGATCCATGTCAGGTGGCGGTGATGCGTTGTGTCGACTTTTGACTCACTCCGCCAAATGCAAAATTTCAGGTGACCTGAAAATGTAACTTAAATTCTTGGTTTCAGAAGCCAATTTAGGGAACCATTATTTTGTACCTTAAAAAATTGTTTTCAGGATACCCTAATTTGTAGCTGAATATATGACCTTAAGCTACAACTTCAGGAAGCCTGAAGCTTTAAGTTTCAGGTACAATTTTTGCAAGGCTGAAATAGCACCTTAAATTATGAATTTCTGTCGCAATTTCATCAGAGCTGAAATAATAAAATTAAGGGTGCCTGAATTCAAGGCTGGTGCTACTAGTTTCAGCAGTGGCATAATGGCGACTTAAAGTAATCGATTAGGGTGCACCGAAATCAGCACTGAAAACAATAAATTCAGTCGGCGGTTCGGCCCGCCCGAAACAATAAGATTAAGGCGTCGTTTCGGCTGTTCCCGAAATGTTGCCTTAAACCATTAGTTTCAGCGCAACCGAAATTCTTCTGCAGATGAGCAGCAGATGATCTGCCGCTCATCTGCAGATCATCCATAGTAGGGCTCATCAGTGCCGCACACAACAGAAAATCAATTGATATTCACAAAATACAGCTTCAACATTGCCATAGAACATGCTGAGATCATTCTTTTATGAGTGGTACCGATGACCGGCAGGTGAAGACCGGTGAAAATGTGAGGATGTGGATCATGTGCAGATGAGCGGCAGATCATCTACCGCTCATCTGTAGAAGAATTTCAGGGACACTGAAACTAATGGTTTCAGGTGCAGATTCGGTGCCGGCCGAAAGCGTGCCCGAATCTTATTGTTTCGGGCAGACCGAAGTGCCGCCTGAATTTATTGTTTTCAGTGCTGTTTTCGGTGCGCCTGGATCTATTAGTTTAGGCTACCATTATGCTACCGCTGAAACTGGTAGTTTTAGCCTTGTCTTCAGGCACCCTTAATTTTTTTATTTCAGTTTTAACAAAACTGCAATTGAAAATTATAATTTAAGGCAGCATTTCAGCCTTGCAGAAATTGGGTCTGAAACTTAAAGCTTCAGGGTTTCTGAAGTTGTAACTGAATGTACTATATTCAGTTGCAACTTCAGGAGTCTTGAAAATAGTAATTTAAGGTGCAACTTCAGGCATACTGAATTTGGTTTCTGAAATTGATAATTTAAGTTACATTTTCAGCCCACCTGAAAACTTGCATTTGGCAGTGTGACTCCTCCGTCTATCCACTGACTAAATACGCGTCTTTTTTCTTGGCTACCCTCCACCGATACTCCTTTACACGCATCTGCCATTCCGCCCTCGTCACAAAACTTGCTTGAGCACCCTTGGCAGACCCACAACCCAGAAATCAATCGCACGACATCGCGTCACTGCTGCGATTCAGCCAATGTTTCCAGAAGACATCGGAAGGCTCATAACCGCGGCACTCCTGAACGATGCCGCGGCACAATATCGCTCGTGGCTGCGCGATCCCATGCCTGGTGCGTCAGAGTAGCCGTTGTGTCTCTCGTAGAGTAACGCCAGGACGACGCCGTTTACACTCCACACCGACGTTGTGCGCCGGACCGAGGACTGGACGCAGTCGCTCAGCTCGCGTACTCCCGCACGCCCGCTTCATCCGCATGCTGGCCCTCGCCTCCATCCTCGTCACGTACCTTGCCGTCTCCTGGGACATCTGGGTCCAATTCCAACGGGAATGCTGCGCCCTGTAGCTAGAGAGCTTCTACCTCATCTGGGACGGCTCGTGCCACACCTGCGTTCGCCATGCACCCCCTGCAGCGCCCTGCCGCGCTCGCGCACCTAGCCCCTTTGAACCCTGCCGTTGATGGCAGTGGCAGTGATCGCGCACTGCACTAACCTCGCCTGCGTGGCGTACGCCGTGGACCGCATGCCCTGCGCGCGCATGCCGGGAGCGCACGCCATGCTCATTCTCGTCGGGAGGCCGGAAGCAAGCGAAGACGAGGCGCAGGCGATCCGGGAGAGCCGGGCTATTTCCGACTCGTTATGCGGCCATGATTCGGCGTAGGTGTTGGTCGAGTGGGTAGCGAAGAGGGTGGGGAGGGAGAGTTGTTTGGACCAGCGGCTGATGATATGACGCAGCTCTTTCTCGTCATTTTCATTCCCATTTCCTCGATACCTCCGGCCCTCTCCCTACTCTGCCCGTGCGCCCGAATGCCGTCCCCTCCATCCCTAACTCATCCGTCCCTCCCTTCTTCCGCACGCCCATCCTCTCTCCACATCATCATGGTTCTGCCTCCCAACCCTCAGCCCCCCTCCGTTTTCCTCCTCGCGTCCCATACAGCCAGCCCAGTTCTTATCGTTGAAAATAGGCACTCTCATCGCGTCGAATATCTCCTCCTGCCCTCGCGCAATGCAGGAGGGGCGCATTCCCGCCCCTGGCGGCGCATGTCGTCTTCGATTGCGGCCTGGGTGCTGCGACCCGGCGGTGCGCGCGCGCTACGACACGTCGTGCGCGCATGCTGTGACAAGCGGGGCGCTCGACGCACATTGTCCATGTATTTGGTGCGCAAGTCCTTTACTTTACTTAGTGCGGCGCTCCTTTCCTGTCCCTCTGCTTTTCCGCACGCCCATATGCTCCCCTCCCGTCATCGTGCTTCTCCCGCCCACATACCCCTTCGTCCTCATCCTGTCCCTTCTTTCCATCCCCTTCCCTCCATGCGTTCCCTGTCTACCCACCCGGCCCGCTCCTTATTACAAAAATGGGCAGGCACAACCGGCGGCGACGCACGGCAGGGGTGACGCATTAATTTGCGGTCTGTGTGCGTCAACATGGCGCGTCCAGCGTATGCGCACGCTGGCTGTGACTCGGCGTGCGCTCGTGCTGCGACACCGCACGCGCCCCCGACGCGCATCGTCTACTCACTTTGAACGGCGGTCTCCTTCAAGCATTTTTCAGCTTATCTACCACGTTCCTTCCCCCCTTTGTCGTGAGTTTGTCGTGTCCGCATCTTCTTGCGGAGTCGTCAACTGTGTTGTGTGTATATCAGCGCGTTTTTTCCACATCTCAGAGTTCTACGGCATTCCTCTGCTGCATTTCGGGCGTTCTTGTTTTGCTTCTTCGTATCGTATGTACGATTTTGCAACGATTCCTCGTTTTCTCCTCGTCTTCATTAATATCATATTTTTTGTTTGTTCCCGTCTCATTATTCCTTCCCGTGGTTCGTCCTTCATTCTGTGCTTTGTTCTTTATTTTTGGGGGGACGGGCGCGGTGGAGTGCGCGACACCTGCGTTCTTTCCATCCAACTTCCTCCCCGACACTTTCATTTTGTGATAATGCCTCCGCCGCTTTTTTTCACTTGGCCTGCACTTTCTTCTTCAATTTCGCCATGATCAGATCCTTCATCATTGCTTGCTCCACCGTTCGTATGCTCTTTTATTTTTGGCGGCGCGTTGGGATTTGGGCTCGCTGGCAGATGTACTTCCTCATTTCCTCCCATCCAATTCCCTTCCCTACTTCTTCTCATTTGATGGCTCCGCTGTTTTTCCCCATCCTCATTTTGGTCCCATTGTGAGTCAGTGACTCGCTCCTTTATTCATTTATTCCCGGGCGTGCTGGGTGTGGGTTCGCTGGCGCGCATCCTCGTTTATTTCTTCCCATCGATCGTTCCACATTTTTTCCATCGCTTCCTCCCACATGGAGGAGAGTCACACCTTCGCGGTGACTTGCTCCCTTTTCTTTCTTCCTTTGTATTCATATTGGGGGGTGTGGGCTCGCAGGCTGGCGTCCTCACTTTCCTCCCCATATTATTACATTCCTTCCTCCCATCTTTTCTTCCCATCGATTGCTCTTTCCCCATCGCTTCCTCCCCCATTTTGTCGGCTCGTTTTTCAGTCCCAAATTATTATTATTATCGAGGGGCCCGGTGGGAATGCGGGTTCGCTGGCGAGCTTCCTCCCTTCCTCATTTTTCATTCCATCGATCGCTCCGCCGCTTTTTTCATCGCTTCCTCCCTCAATTTCGGCACGCATTGTGACTTTCTCGCTTACTCCTTTATTTATTTTATTTTTTCGGTGTTCTGCGAAGTGGGTTCACGGGCTGTGAGACACTGGTGCACGTCCTCGTTTCGTCTCCATTCCGTCCTTTTCTCATTCCTTCCGTTGATTGCGCGTCACTGTTCCTACCCCCCGCCGCTTCCTCCCGTATTTCTGGCACTTGCCCCTTTGCTGTTTTCATTTATTTATCGTTTTTTTCGGAGGGGTGGGGTGGGGTGGGGTGTGGATTTGTTGGCTGCGAGAGACCGGTGTGCTTCCTCGTTGTTTGCCTCCCATTCATTTCCTCCCCCGTTTTTTCGTCCAATGTTTCATTCCTTGCTTCTTCGCCCATATGCTTCTCCTTCGACGTTGTCACTGGTGCAGCCGAACCAGCAAGAGCTCATAGAAAGCACTTTCACGAGGATATTCACAATGTACGTTCAATACCATAAATATTAGTGCGGATGGCGATTTTTTGCCTACTGGTTGGAGTGCACTTCGTCCTAAGGCCGCTTGCTGATCGCAGCCGCAGATCGCGGCCCGTCAACCACATCGATATTCTCACTCCCCTTTTTTTTCCCGAGGGCAGGGTGCCCGTGAAAGCAGGTCAGTTAGCCCGCCACGGTTTGATTATTTATATTTATTCTGAATGGCAAGTGGCTTAGGCTTTCCGTTTCCCGACTGCGTTCGTAGCTGAATAGATGTTTAAGTTCTTGCGAGACTGCTGAGCAACTATTCATTTCTTCCGATAGCTTGGTAGCGTTCTCTGACTCGAAAGATGCCTGCGTCCTGTCTATTGGCGGTCAGATTTTTGGCCTGAACACGCTCTGCACTATGTTCTAGATATCCCAGCCCAATGCTCCCCCATTCAATTCCGAGGGTGGAAAGCATGAACAGCGCAGGCAAGATAGATCCACACGGGAAGTTCCGGTACCCTTCTCGCAGTTCATGCTAATACTGTGTGAGTGTGAAGCAGAATTGAACCTGACGTCGTAATGTATACATTGTTTCTTGCTTTTCTCGCTTCGATTGCGTGAATCTCCAGTGAATATTCTTGCACTTCCACCCTCTAAAGGGTACAGCTCGCACTTTCTATGATAATGGCAAGGGCGAGGATCTCGTCCAGTCTTGCCATTCGCGCTCTGTATGGTATGATGGGTTCGAACCGAACGCGAAGGGCAATTCCGAGCCTCATTCGCCCTGTTGCAGGCCTGTGTACCGAGATTTGTTCAGGTTTTATGTCACAGTTCTACACATATGGCTAGGTACCCAAATGAACCACACACATAGCAAGGCTGGTGCTGCATGCATAAAACGGCAGAGGGCAAAGCTGCGATGGTACGGGAGCAAGCAGGAAGACATCAATGACGCACAGAAGCAAGCACGGTGAGAAATGCAGTTCAGGTGACATGAACTCTGGAATGAAACTTACACCTGGTCGTGTCCGATAATGCACGCGTTATCGACTCAACATGGGCTGTGGTTATGCCCCAAATTTATGAGGGCGCACCAGACGTGGACCTACATAGCAAAGGCACATTTGAACACGTCTGAATGTTAAGCGCGGTGGAGCAGTCTAATGGAAGCCCTCAGCTCATACAAAGTATGGTCAGTAAGACGAGTAACTCATCTTAATAATGCAAGTTGCATTGAAGCATATGATGGAAGTTCTGAGATTACAAAGTTAGCGCAGTATTGATATGCAGCGAAAAGGACGCGTTGTCGAGCAGAACTGATCATTGCAGTCCAAACCAGCTCGGAGGCACTAAATTGAACCCATCGAGGTCGATGAACATCATAAGTCACTGGAGTGAATGCGGCGAAGAAGGCCGAGTAAATGTTTGCATAACTTAAGTTAAAGGGCCTCTTTATTACTCGTCGCGATCTTGTGGACCAGAGGCACCAGCTTCCGTTAGCATGATGCCTAAGCGGACACGTTTCAAGTCAGCGGTTGGCGGTGACTCTAAAAGATATAGTCCCGTAGCCACGACTGACTTGAGTGCGGCGTCGCCGTGCAATCGGTGCGGCGTGAGGCTGGGCCCGTCGTTGTACGATCTGCGAGTTCGACGGAGAGGGCGGTGGAGAGGTATTTGCAGAGGATGGGCAGAGTAAGAATATGGAGTGAAAGGATAGAGTAAGAGACTCAGCTAGAAATCACGAAAATCAGCACGAAAAATACAATATATATATATGGAGGGTGCGATAGTTGGCTTATATGCACTAGACGTCATTCGCAAGGTCACCGATGCGGAATATCGGTCGGCGGAACATTTGGTAACCCTAGAAGAATTTATTTCACCTTGCAGCCATTCCAAGTTCGCAGTTTTAACCGTTTTAGAATACTCTTTGATATCTGTGATCGTTATAGACTTGGTCAAAATCAGCTCTGGAAGTTCAAATGGCAATCTCATTGCAGCTTTGATTAAATGGGCATTGTCACATCTGATACACGGAGCTTTGAATAGATCTAGTGAGTGTTGAATGTACCACTGTGATGGAAGCCATATTGTTAATGCACTGTGTACAACTACTTTCTTTTTTTGTGCATGAGCAGAACGGTTTGGGCACACGCACAAACTGGCGTGCCCCAAGCCAATTTAACTGGTAGCATGAACTTGTCATTCATTCTCAACTAATTCGCTTGGAAAACAATTTTTTGTCCTCACAGACCAAGCAGTGAGTAGTATTACTGTGCATAAGGCCGGCCCCTGAGAACGTAAGTAGTACTGAGTGGCCTCGTCGTGAATGAACTGGCTTGCATTTGCCAACTTGGCTTGGAGTTGCTAAATTGGTGTGTATTCAGATCCTCACCCGATATACATTCAGCTTGTCCTGGGCAAACCAGCTTGCAGAGAAAGCCAATTCTGAACGAATATGGCTTGGGTTACACAATCTGGCTTGTGGTAAAAGTGAACAAATATATCAACTGGAAAGATTCAGCGAGCCACTGGTTTGGCTTGCAGCTCAAAATTGCTCAATACTCCCTCACTTGCTGAGTAACTGCGCGGAAAACATTTAAGATTGGCATCGGCGGCAGTTTGCGATGTTCCTCTCAATTGATCCAGCCTCCTTGAAAACGCGGAAACGATGGGCAAGCGAGCAGTTGGAGCGCTACATGGGGAAGTTCAAGGCTGATCACATCGATTATGAGGCGCCATTCAGACCACCAAACTTCAAACCTGTCGCACCAGAGCTTGTCACAGGTAACGTAAGCAAGGTTTCGGATGTTGGCCCCCAGAAGACAAAGGGAAGTTCGGAGTGGGAGATAGTGGGGGATAGAACTGATGCTCCACCATCGAAGAGAGCCAAGGAAAATGGTACGGTGATGGACAAGAGGCCAAACGTGGCCAAGAAACGCAAGGCTGCAGGGGAGACGGATACAGACTCGGCGGTGATGGTAAGGCCACCCAAACGGAGACGAGAAGCAGAGGAGAAGGCAAGAAGCAGCATAGAGGTTCGTCAAAGCCGCGTACGAGCCGCCGCTTGAAGGACAAAAGTGGATGCCAATAGAGATATATAGTATGCAGGAGATATCTAGTAGTAGTTGAAAGCGGCATAGAACGGTGTCACTTCGGGCATAACCTCTTCAGATGTAGTTTGGATATAACCATGGGATCGTAGGATTATGTTTGCATTGGTGTTGCTAGCATCACGATTGTATCTGCTACAGTGCTAGCCATGAGTGTATTTGCACGCAAGCCACGCCCGCCAAACAAGCCAATTTGCGCACGCCAAAAAAGCCATCAGAGCCAAATTCAAACTCCGATATAGGGGCAAGCCGATTGGCCAAGCCAATCGGAAAAGTCTCGGCGAGAGCCAGAGACTCTTGCAATGCATTCCAAGCAGGCCTATCAGGATCCAGAATTATCAAATACCTCAGGTTCTTGAGCGCCAGATAAACTCGTCGGTATCGAATAGGCCATATACCAGTTTCCGAGAATAGCACGGCCTTCATAGAGCGCGATCTAACGCCCTGCATTCGCCGCAAGAATTTACATTGGACTTTTCCCAGGAGCTTCAGGCTCTTCTGTTCGATATCCAAGCAAACATCGCATCCAGCGGTTAAATATGGGTCGACACGAGCCATGTAAATTGTCCGCAAATCCCAGACAGGGAGGTTTCCCACGAAGCGGTCCAGTCCAGTGTAACATTGGCCTTAATTTTGTGTTCACTGAGATAGGTACACACAACTCTGAGCAAGCGGGCACGGGCGTAATCAACTCAATCTTAGGGGCTGATTTTTCGATTAACTTTTCTTTGATCCGGGAGACTTTCGTGCAGTTGCTTGGATTTTGAGAACACTCGCGCAAGTAGCCAACGTCTGCCCGTATTTGGAGGGATGACGAAAAGGGTGTGAGTGCGACTCAGCCACTCGCATTCTCGCCAGTTTGACAGTGCGACTCAGTACCATCAGTGCGACTCGACAGTGCGACTCAGCATCAAACAGTGCGACTCGCTTAAGTTCGCTTAAGCGTGGCCAGTGTGTGACCGCCGTTGCGCTATTGATAGGGATGTGCGCCGGGATATTTTGATGCGGCTGATGCGCATTGACGCGGCACTGACGCGGCATTAGCGCGGCATGCCTAAAATTATTCAGGACCTTCGAAATTGAGTTCAAGACATCTCTAGGTGTACAGATTTGGTTGAGAGAGCTATTAGAAGTCCTCTGTGCCGCAATTTACCAACCTAAGCTGAAATATAATCTACTTTTGGGTCATATGTATCGACATTATATCATATTCATGTTCAATTCTGCAAGGGGAGGTACCAAAAAGCTGTTTTGTGAGTTCTGAGTAGTTGAAGTGGTTGTTTCAACACTGCAAGTGTCGGGAATGTGCCGCGTCTACGCCGCGTTCATGCGCGCTGGTGTCGCGTTAGTGCGCGTCTCTGCCGCGCTTCGATGCATTGATGCCTCAGCCTCTCAAACGTTCCCAGCGACTTGCTCCGTTGACTACTGTAAATTGGAATTCAACGGGGCACACATGAAAGGCGGTGAATTATACGAGTGGCTTTCATATTTATGTGGCAAATTCAGTGTTCTATTGAAACAGGATCGTCTCAAATTAAAAAGTATCATCTCAAATGAGAGAGGTCCCTCCATTTGGAACTATCCTGTTTGAACCCAGTGATTGATCAGTGACAGTGCATGAATCGAGCTTGAATGTTATCGCATGAACGAGATGTCATTGCTTTGATGTTTAAGCATTGTTGGTGTTTGAGCAGTTCTATACCACGATAGATATACAGCTGCTTGTTCACGGGATTCAAATGGCGCTTCAACAGTCGCCGTGTGAACGGTATGAAACCAGTCTTCAATTCGGTGTTTCAGGAACTTAGATAGATACTAAGGATGAGCACGCTCTCGAGCTGTTTTTAACCAGTATTTCAGTTTCTCGATGTTCAAACACTTTTCGTCAACTGTTCGCGGTGTCCAAACGAGCCCGCACATCCAGGCAATTAAACGTCAACTTGCTCTGTACAGGCGGTTGTGGTTCAGGTTTAGCTGCTTAACTTCAGTATCAAAGCTAGACATAGTAAAAATCTGACTATCAATTATTTAGAAGAAGGGATCCAAGAGGATTCCAGAGTCCGGAATTTGATTATTTTGCCTTATTCCACCGTACCCGCTTGAGATGAGAGTTCAAAAAAGGGGAGCGAGAAAATTCTATGCAAGTCTTCACGATAGGGAAGTAAAGCCTCCGTGAGCATGTTTTTGAGGCTCCGAACGAGGCCTTAAAAATGTTATATCTCCTCACCGAGGGCATCACAACTCAAGGAAGTACATCTCAAAGTAAGCGTGCAAGCATAAGTTAAATTGTCCACGCATGGGAAAAGTAAAAAGTCCCGAAGGACGACCTGCTTAAAATGGCACATAAGTAGAGTTTCAACTATTGAAAAAAGCTCCTTTGTTCACTCTCGCAACCATTCAAGGGAGTGCTCCTTCTGGTGCAAATAGTTTCATCCTATTGATCGAAAATCCGAGTCTCGTCGGCTGCCAAATGAACAGAAATCAAGGAACACCGCAATGTGGCCGTAGAATAGACGTTGGGATGTTTGAAGGGTACTCACAGCTTTATTTTATCTGACCTCAAATATGTGAGTAGCTTTTATTAAATCAACTATACCCGAGGGTCGGGAAGGCTGAAAATCAAAACTTCTGAATTGCCGCATCACTTTTATAGTCTCAACTGTCAAAAAAATAGGGAGCAGTTTGTTTTTTGTAAGGTATTGTCAGTAAAAAACCTCGTGGGGACTTTGCCCAGGTACAGGGAGCATCTGTTAAAGAAAAAGAAACAGCGCGTCAATGCCACGTCAATGAAGCAGCCACACCGCGTCTGTTCCGCGTCTGTGCCGCGCTACTGCCGCGTCTGCGCTCGTTACTGCTGCGTCAGCCCGCCTCGCTTTTACCGGACCGTGGTTAACTCAACTTCGCCTAGAATACTTATTTATTTAAATACTAAATGTACTACCTAGAATACATGCTCAGGTTGGCCATGAAATTGCACAGTGCCGCCCAGTGGTGTGATAAACTCAAAATTATCTTATAGAGTACGGCAAGTGAACGGCACGGCCGCTGTTCGCATCACTTTGTCATATGTTCCGCCTGTAACTGTCACCCACTGCGTTCCGCAGGGTTGTCGGCAGAACAGTGCCGACGTGGGTCGGCAGCGCCGGACGTCGGCACACCATGCCGACCTCTTCTGACATAGATGGGCATTTGTTTCATCCCCGGTACGCGGCCCTCAACGCCTCCAATGAGCGTCGCAGACAATCCGAGGCCTCGTTCAATCGGAGACAGCATGGGGGTGATGTTCCTGTGGACCCACAAACCAAACACGTGTGGCATTTCATAATTTAAGCGAGCGCAGACATGATTTCGACTCAATCAGGCCTCTTTCAGCTCAAATATGATAATGATGGCTCCCAAAGCTCATAGGTGGTCAATTTGAATGCCCAGATTCTTTCCCGAGGCATCCTGATGGAAGTTCCGGGCCCAAAAGTTTCAACAGAACGCCAAATCTGGAAGCCCACGTTAATCCTATATCACCATGTTTCATTTGTACTGTTATACAATGTTTCTACTTGGTATTGCAGCGGGCGGCGGCAAATTGACGATCTCAGCCGACGGAGGTCAGCACCAGCTGCCGACGAACCTAGGACTATTCCGCGCGCCAGCTCGACACTCATTATCAGAAATTCCTGTTCTACAACACAGCCGTTCCCGTAAAAATGCGGGAACGGAATCGATGTTCAAAAAAACTCACCCCAAAAACCGTTCCCGCAAAAATGCGGGAACGGAACGGCCCACTAATCCCTCATCCTCACGCAGTTCCTCGCCACCGCGGCAACTCCCGGTACCCATCCCACGCGCCAATTCCGCCACACGCCGAGCCTCTGCGCTAACCTCCGCGCAGTGCTACGCACGCCCGCCAACTCTAGCTACGCAGCCCGTCTCCCTAACCCAGCGTGGCCCGGCAACCCCCGGCGCGCCAGTTACGCATTTTAAAATCTGGTTGTTTGGCATTACGCCGGCACGCCTGTGTACGTTTGTTTATCAGCTTCTTCCCCACTCATCCACCATCGCCGACACGTCGTCCGCCTGTGCCGCTCCCCGCCGTCCACCCCCATGGCCCCTTACATCCTCTACTGCATCATCCTCGTCCTTATCGACTACATTTACTCAAAACTCTGCACCAGCCCGCCGTTTCTGTGGATCAAACACCCTCTCTGACAGCGCTTCCGCCTCGTATCGTCCACATTCGACCGCCATTGTCCTACAGTCGCCCCCAGTATACTCTAAATCATCCCCACTCCCTTCTCCTTCTTCATTCTCCCCTGTACGCTCAAAACTTCGCCCCCTGCGCGCTTTTTGCTCTCGCCTGCCATTCTGCTCCCTTTCTGTGCTCCTGGCTTGGCCATACCCCATACCCACCCAGCGACGCCCTCGGACATGTCCCCTGAACATATTCCAACTCGAAATCCGGCCCAAGCTGCCTTTCCCATCCCGCCATTTGCGCACCAACGGAGCGTCGCAGTTCAGCGTCAATCGCATCCTCCCACCGCCGTCGTTTGCGGTCGGTTTTGTTTAAAAGGTGAGGGAGGAGTATAAGCGAGAGGATAGAGCAGTTTGGGGAGCTACCGGGGGGTCCAGGTGCGTAAGGTACGCATACATTCACGTTTTCACGATTTTTCTGACTAATCGCTCTGGCCCCGCGCCAATTCTACCCGGTTTGCCCTGAAATCGCTTCAAATGAATCGCCCTACATCCCCTCTCCATCCCTAAGGTTGGCGCCACGATTTTACTGACCCCCAAACGGCTCGTTCGTCCTCGTCTCCGCGTCGTTGCGCGTACCACCACACTGGCGCGACCCGATCGCTTCGCCGACGCCATATCCGCATTTTGCGACCTAGAAAATGGTGGTACATCTATGGCCGCGCGATATCGGCTGCCTCGGTACGTTCGTATAATTTTATTCGCTTCTTTTCGCACTAATCATGGCTTCTGCATCCGCCCACGGCTCTTGATCCCGCCGATTCTATTCGAACCTCTGGGGAGGAGTTTGCACGAGATGATGGAATAGTGTTTTGGCCGTACCGCGATGTCTAGGCGCCTGATATTCCGATATATCTTCATTTTCCCGGTTTTTTTTACAGTAATTTGTCTCGTTCTCCCGCGTCTCTCCCCACCGACCTCCGATCTCGGAGAAGGTGAGTATTCCTCTCTCCCCCGACTCTGGGTCATTTCTTTTACGGCATTCAAAGGCGCTTCCTCGTCACCATCTCTGCGTATCGCAGCACTCGCGGCCCGCGATGGTTATCCCAACACCATATTTCGATTCAACCGCCCCGCAAAGGGTGATTCTTCTACCTACGCTGGATATCGGCCCCACACGTACGTCTCTGTAATTTTATTCGCTTTTTTTTTGACCTGATTCCTCGTATACCTCTAGTCAGCCATATGTGCATCCCTTTCAGATTCCTGTTCTCCTAACTTCCCCCTCATGCACACCTGTTTACCTGATTCCTGTGTTGCATTGCCTCGACCGAGCCCTGCACCCCCACCCAGGCACCGGCGGCGGCGTGCTCAACTCAATGACGGCTACGGGTCTCTTCTTTGGAGTCACCGCGCGTCGTTGAGTTCGCTTATGCACCGGATGCTTCCACTTATGACCCTAGCCTATATCTAACCCCTTCTATTTCCCAGGGAAATCCCTGGAAACTCGTCACCCAAGCAAATCCGTGAGGCCCGAAGGAGAGAAAGACATGTAAGTTGTCTTATATTCTCGTCACGGGGCGTTCGCATCGTGCCATCGATGGGTGATGCACAGGTATCCGCGGCCTCGGTACGTCGCTTTAATTTAATTTACTTTTCTGCCCTAATTGTGCGGACTCTAGACTACTCCACCTTCATTTCGCTCCCGTATACTCCCTAACACGCCAATAACTGTAGCCTCTACGCCGGTTTTAATCCCCTCCGCCGTTCTTGTGCCTCTCTCTCTGTCCTCCTGGCCCGGCCCAACTCCAGACCCACCCGTGGGCGCCCTCGGAC
The DNA here is from genome assembly GCA_029282285.1 of Mycena rebaudengoi. Taxonomy (NCBI): domain Eukaryota; kingdom Fungi; phylum Basidiomycota; class Agaricomycetes; order Agaricales; family Mycenaceae; genus Mycena; species Mycena rebaudengoi. The sequence goes on from JARJCX010000127.1 coordinate 306,255, forward strand.
GATATCAATTACCCCCTTCCACATCGAAATTTGGGATCGCCAATGGTCCTCGCTCCACCAATCGCGCGCCGCCCAAGCACCGCCGTTGTCCACGCGTCTGCCCACCGCCTTCGCGTTCGTTCTCGCTTGTTTGCGTTTGGGGGTCGGGGAAGAGGTATATGGAAGAGTATGGGTCGGTTTTCGCCCGCCATAGGTGCCCCAGGTCCGTTATATGCGATCATCTCTCGATTTCACCCTTTTTTCGACTGATCGCCTTGGCCCCGCGCGAATTCACCTTTGTTTGGCCCAATTCTGGCTTTGAGTCTCCCCGCATCCCCTCTGCATCCCTAGACCGGGCGCCTCATTTGTTCTGCCTCAAAACTCGCTCACTCATCCCCATCTCCCGGCCCTCCGGCACACTGTGACACGGCATCCTCTTACCGCTACGCCAATCTTATATTCGTATTCTGCGCCCTTGAAAATGATGGTTAGCATACTGGGACGCACTATTTACCCCCCAGTTCCGCTGTAGGAGTATTTATTACCGATTTTTGTGGCGTCTGCCTCCGCATTTGCCTCGCGTGCGTCCTCTTCCTCCATTTATCCCATTCTTCTATTCTCCACCCTCTACCCACTCTACTCCGCCCCCCTGTTCGTACAGTTTCCACATCGTACCCATTTGCGACGAGTCTCGCACCCCTCACACTCCTAAGTCGACGGCGACTACGGGTCTCCATTTCGGAGTCACCGCACGCCCCTGACTTAAAACGTACCCGCTTCCGCATTGCGTGCGGGAATCCTCGTGCGAATCTTATGCTCATATTATATATATCTTAGTTTTTGCTTTCATTCTCCCCCGCTTGGCTGTTCTCCTCGCATTCGTTACTGACTTCAATCGTTATTGACTTCGGGAATATGTACGTGCAGACGCGACTAAGCCCGATGACCCGCAAGCCCAGCCATGAAAGGTCATCCTCCCGTGCAGTGCTTCATTGACACGGGTCGCTGCAGCACCATCCAATAATCAGTTACTTGAGAGATCCCACCCCGAAATATTGTCCACTACTCCCGCATCAGCTACAGCATTCTCACCGTCGGCGGATTGTGGGCAAACATCGGTGTGTCGCACCCAAAAATAAAATAAGATCCGAGTCGGCCACTTTCAGTAACTAGTGAATGAAAGAACTAACAATAATCCTAGTGCACACTGCACACCGGTCCCACCCATTCGACGCACAGCTACGCTGCACCGTGAATCGGCACTATCCAAACCGTCCGGCTATCGCCGCATCAATGTATGCACATAGTATTATTCTCAATCGATCTCTTCTTTCATCCACGACGCTGCGCTCCTCCTTGCTCCCCTCCCCCCCACAGTGTACTCAATCTCCCTGGTATTCCACTGGCGCCGGCACCTCTCACTACGGACGACTGCTCTCCATTCCCTTCTATGTGCCACCGCCCCCTGGAACGTCGCATTAACACCCGTCCCCGCGCTCACATTTGTCTTTCCTCTCGTCAACCACCCATGAAATCTGCTTACAGCTATGTGCCCAGCACTCCACTACTCTGATACTCTAAATTATCTCTTTGCATTTTGCTCTGCAGCCAAAAGTGGACAAACTACGGCCATTTTGACTCCGCGCGCTCTTTTGCTATTTATGTCGTGCTGGAGGTGCCTATGGCCATACCCGCTCGCTCCCGCCCTCGCAGCCCTCCCTTGCACCCATCCCAACCCGACCTCGTCCAAGTCATGCTGCATAGATAAATCATATATGTATGCTCTTGGCGGGTTGGGACGATGATCTCAGCCTGCAGCACACGCTTTGGTCTGCATATCTGGTATATCAGAGAATATTGCTATTCACAGGCTTATAATTTGGTAGGGCAAGCATGCTGATAGCTTTATGGGCCTCTCGGCTATTAGGCGCACACACTGGGCAGGGGTAAAGTGCCGCTGTGCCTATGTAAGTGCCGCTGACTGCCGCAGCAAATAGTCCGATTGCCGCAGCACTGCTTTTGCACTGCCGCTGCAATGTACAGTGCCGCTGGTTCATCATCCATTGCCGCACAGAAGCTGTGGCAGTCTCTTGCCTACTGCATACCATTTCCGCGGCTGTGTAACGAAGCTGCAGCTTAATCAACTAACTTTGTCCATTGCTCTGTATACCTCGAGGGTGGCCCGGCACATGTCGGCAATTTCACTCTGAAGCGGCGAACGTCCGAGTTTAATGCTTCGCCAGACACGATTCGAGTTCCAATAAATCAAGAACATACGACATGCAGTTCCAACTGCAGATGATCGTTGCTTGGTTAGGGTTCTGAGTTGGCCGTCATGTAATTAGCTTAACTAATAGTATTACCTATAGTCTAGCGGCAGTGAAAAACTGCCGCTGCATTGTGGCTGTGTTGCCGCAGATGCCCAGTGCCGCAACCGTTCGGGGTCTCCAATGTGGCCAGGAAACTTCTGGAGGGTCGGACCGTTGAATTATCGATGGTGGAGCTGGCGTCATCGATGGTTGTGCTGGAGGCACGAAGTGGTGTCGGCCACCCGGCATGTTAGCATATCTACTACTACAGCCGTTTTCATAAAGGTGTGAAAAGAAAAATCGGTCATTCTAAGGGTTTCAAATGGCTGGAAATGACCTCAGATTGTCGAGGGGTTCGCCGGCCGGCATGTTTGGTTTTAATCGGTCTCGCGACCGATTTGCCATCGCCCTTGGCATGGCGGGGTTGCCCTTCCTTTCCTCACCTTCCCCCACTCACCTCGCTTCGCTGTTCCCCCTCCTGCTCTAGAAACACACGGACAGGCTCATAATACCCAAGTTGGACCTCCACTCTTACTCTAGCCTCTCAAGCGGCGCCTATTTTACCATCTGGCTTTAGCTGCGCTGAGCAAATGCCTACTTCAAGACGACATTCACTCCTGGTCTTCAAGGTCTTCCGTTCTTCAAGAATCTTCAAGCCTTTCAAGAAACCTCAAGCCCTTCAAGAATTCTCAAATCTTGTTGCTTGTGGCTGCGACGGCTACCCTTTCTTCTCGCGTTCCTTGACACTATTCTCCTTCTACTGTCAGTCGGAACTACTGGTCAAGGCTCGCTCTTCCATCTTTCTCTCTAGGTATGTACCTTGGGGACCCCTTCTTGAATGCCGATGCTGCCTCTCTTTTTAAAGAACACTGTAGATTCAGCCGCAGACGACGTGATCTACTCAGGCATGTATCTGTGGTCTCATGCCGGTTATTTACTGATCGGCATATAGCCAACGTTCCACGCGATTCCACTGTGGCTTCCGTCACATTACCGCTGAATCACAGTGTCGGGTGAGGAGTTCGAGGTATAGGGAGGCGTACAGGGTTGCAGGCTACTATTCTTAAAATAACTTAGTCAATTCATGTGCTCCCAAGTCTTATATGATGTCCCTATCATGTAGTTTCGACTATTTAATGCATATGAATCGCTTTCAACAACTAGTGACAGAAAATATTCTGGTGCCAGAACAGCTTCTGGCATCGTGCATCTTTTTATGTCGCCAGACAGCATTCTGGCGTGCTGGCGCTGCTGGCACGTCTGGTGCCAGGCGTGCCAGATCGAAAAGATTTTCCTGATGCGGGGAAGTGTTGCTGCTCTGATGTCCGGGCCCCCCGTCGACTTCGGGCGGTCTCCGCCGCCCTGCGAGGGTCTAGATTTATTCTTCTACTTCATAATCCGCATAGGAGCTATACAACCGGTCAGACATCCTCGTACTGGGCCTTACCCTGCGGTAACCATTAGTTTTAATTCAATAAAGCGCAGCAAAAAAAGAAAGACTCACTCCAAATTGAACGTCGTATTCGCGTGCCGTCGATCTTCCTCGCTCAGATTCAGCTCCTCATATCCCTTCTGCCTTGAAATGAGCGTGTGATTAATTGTCAGCGCGCCAACATGGTCTCCGTTCGTCTGGTACACACCCTCGATCATGCCCCACCCATCCCACAGCACGCTCCCCACCAGCCGCCGTAGCAGCTTCACCTCCGCGCCCGTATACCCAAAGCATTCGCGTATCACGAGGCGCGCGAGGGGGGCGGCGCGCAGTTCGAGGTAGCAGATGAGCAGCTCGAGGAAGCGCGTATTGTCGAGGTCGAAGTACGAGTTGGTCAGGAGCCCGGCAGGGTTGCTGGGCTGGAGCTGCGGGAGCCAGTTCCCTGCGCCGCAGTTGAGGTTAATCATCCTGATCGTCTGCATCGCGGGGAGGAGGGCGCCGCTGCCGCCGCCCGTTCCCGCTTCCCCTTCCCCGCTCGCAGGCACGTGCGTACTCTCGAGGTGGTGCACGAGCGCCCAGAAAAGACCTGCGGGCGGGGAGCCGTTCGCCTAGGTTATTCTCCAATTTTTAAGAGGTTTGAATTCGAGGCTGCGCACTTGGGGTTATACGTAATATTTTGATATACCCTATAAGACCAGAAATGTGGCCCTTCCAAATCTGGACTATTTCCCCCTCATCACCATAACCTTCCGCAAACGGAATTACTTGATATGGGTTCCACAACGAGGCCCACAATTTAGCTGCGCACCAATTTCCAAGAAAAAACCGGCCGAGTGCGCAACCTCCGATCACTATCACCCCCTTCCGTCCCCTCATATCTGAACATCCCGAGCCCAAGGGGTACATATGGGCAAACCCTACCGAAAATTTGGGGATTTTTAGACACCCCCCTCGACCCCCACACGCAATTTCATCTGCACACACCAAAATGGCCGCCCGTAGCCTTTATTCGCTCCTATGCGCTAGGTTTACCCTCATTTGCCTTAAAAAAACCTGAAAACCTTTTTCTCCTAGCTTGTCCCTTTCTGACGACCCCACATACACCCGATTCCGCCCACCCTACGTCACAGACCAGCCCAAATACGCTGGCGTTCCGCAACGGCAGCGCTCCGCGTTACATCTCCGTGCGCAGCGGAACTTTCCGGAGCTGAGCTCCGGAACATTTGCCGACGTGCCGACAACTCGTATTACCGGTTCCGCGGACTGCCCTGCGCACCACCCTGCGCACTGCGCCCAACCTCCCCTGCGCACCTGCGCACCGCCCTGCGCACCTGCGCCCAATCTCCCCTGCGCACCTGCGCACCGCCCTGCGCACTTGCGCCCAACCTCCCTGCGCACCTGCGCCCAATCTCCCCTGCGCACCTGCGCACCGCCCTGCGCACCTGCGCCCAACCTCCCTGCGCACCTGCGCTGCGCAGCTTCCCGCACTGGTGCTCCGCATCCCGCAAACGCTCTCTCCACGCACCGCCCTGCGTCGTTGCGCTGAACCCCCTGCGCACCTGCACCCAACTTCCCTGCGCACCTGCGCCTAACCTCCCTGCGCACCTGCGCTACGCAACTTCCCGGATCGCAGCTCCGCATCATTTGCCGACCTGCCGACAACTCCACCCACGCGCACCCTGCGCCCACTCTCGCGCACCTGCCCTGAACATATGCGCCCTACGCACCCAGCCGCCACCCCGATGCGCCTCCCGCCCACAGCACCGCCCGCCCCGCCTCCTGCGTCACCGGCCCGCCTCGCACCAGCCCCCGCCCCCTAACCGCCCGCCAACTACCACATGCCGCCGCTCCCTTTCACACTCCCACCCCGTAGCCCGGCAACCCCCGGCGCGTCTGGCATCACGCCGGCACGCCTGTGTACGTTTGTTTATCACCATCTTCCCTACTACATCCACCATCGCCGAGACGAGTCGTCCGCCTGCTCCCCGCCGTCCACCCCCTAGGCCCATTACATCCTCTACTACCTAATCCTCGTCCTTATCGACAAGCTTTTCTCAACACTCTGCGCCAGCCCGCCGTTTCTGTGCATCAAACACCCTCTCTGACTGCGCTTCCGCCTCGTATCGTCCACATCCGACCGCCATTGTCCTACAGTCGCCCCCAGTATATTCTAAATCATCCCCACTCCCTTCTCCTTCTTCATTCTCCCCTGTACGCTCAAAACTCCGCCCCCTGCGCGCTTTTTGCTCTCGCCTGCCATTCTGCTCCCTTTCTGTGCTCCTGGCTTGGCCATACCCCATACCCACCCAGCGACGCCCTCGGACATGTCCCCTGAACGTATTCCAACTCGAAATCCGGTCCAAGCTGCCTTTCCCATCCCGCCATTTGCGCGCCAACGGAGCGTCGCAGTTCAGCGTCAATCGCATCCCCCCACCGCCGTCGTTTGCGGTCGGTTTTGTTTAAAAGGCGAGGGATGAGTATAAGCGAGAGGATAGAGCAGTTTGGGGAGCTACCGGGGGGTCCAGGTGCGTAAGATACGCACATATTCACGTTTTCACGATTTTTCTGACTAATCGCACTGGCCCCGCCCCAATTCTACACGGTTTGCTCTGAAATCGCTTCAGGTGAGTCGCCCTACATCCCCTCTCCATCCCAAGCCTTGGCGCCACGTTCCTACTGGCCCCCAAACGGCTCGTTCGTCCTCGTCTCTGCGTCGTTGCGCGTACCGCCACACTGGCGCGTCCCGATCGCTTCGCCGACGCCATATCCCCATTTTACGACCTCGAAAACGGTGGTACACCTATGGTCGCACGATATCGGCTGCCTCGGTGCGTTTGTATAAGTTTATTTCGCTTCTTTTCGCACTAATCATGGTTCCCGCTTCCACCCATGACCCTCGACCCCGCCGATTCCATTCGAACCTCTGGGGAGGAGTTCTCACGAGATGATGGAATGGTGTTTGGCCGTACCGCGATGTCTAGGCGCCTGTTATTCCGATATATCCTCATTTTCTCGAGTTTTTTTGCAGAAATTCGTCCTGTCTTACCTACCTATTCCCGGCTCCAGGCTGTGGGCAGACATGTGGCTGTACACTCCGGAAAAATCGGGGTGGCTGTACATTTTAGTCTGCCGAGCCGGGAATAGGTAGGTGTGTCTGCAGTGTCCTCCCAGCCTTTTCTCTGCTCGTCTAATCGTGTTGCTTAACGGCGCTGTCAACTGTGTCGTCCCTAAAACTTGCGAAGGGACTGGCTTAGTCTGGACTCTGGCGCTTCGAGATAATTATAACTGACGGGTGTCATGGTGATACGCTGTCTGCAAGTCGATTCAAACTGCGATGACTATAGCCTCTGGAACGCCAAGCTCACGAGTTTATCAAGGTCGTACATAGAAGACAGAGAAGTACTCACTGCCAGGAGCATCTGGACGGAGGCAATTTCCATTGAAAGCATTAGAAAACTTCCTGTCCCACAAACCGGCATCAACATCAGTCATCAAGATAAATGATCATCTATTGCATCTTCTCTGCATTTATACTGACTACGCTGAGAGTAATCTATTCGGATTCCTCTCTCGACGCCCCCGTCGCAATGGCCAGTACTTCATCAGCAGTGAGCACTGTTACGTTCCTGTGCGCAGCTTTGACTCACCATCCATGCCAACTAGGATGTTCTTGTGGATGTTGGACTGAACAACAGCAGCCCCGGCGGCCCAGTGCGGTTTATCCCATTCAGTGCAAGGGTGTCTAACGGTACAAGCTTGCGATTCCGCTGGACGGGGGGGTTCGTATATGCTTCGTGGCATATTTGGCGAGACCTCAAGCGCCCTCTAGCCCAAATAGCAACTTGAGTGTTATACGATCTTCATCATCGGATCCTTGCAGTCCTATCCCTGGCGGATTCAACTCGGGCTTCCTGATAGGCACAGCTGATCCAACCGAAGCTCCTGAGTTGAGCTTCACGGTTGTCAATGACCGTGACCGTACGTCCCACCCGTATAGTATGGCATCTCGCAAGATGAAACATGTTCTACAGCTCTGTTTTTCTTCGCGCAGAAGAACATAACATCTTCGTGTACTGGAGGTGAGTAATCCGTTCCACAGCTGTGACCTGAACCAATTGGAGATCTAGCGTTTTTTTTGCTGAACCCTGCACAGACTAGTGCAACATCTACTTCACGTTCGTCGTCGCAGGTAACGCGATCGCATGCCTCCGCACATCTTATGGGATGATGATAAAGCCCAGAATCCGGGTGAAACTAATTCCCTGACCACAACGGAATCCATTGTAAACTCACCCACCAGTCCAATACCGTCATCAATTACCCGCGACGGAAAACATACTGATGTCGCTGCAGTCGTCGGTTCAATCGTGGGTTCATTGGTTGTCCTGTTCTTGTGTGTCACCGCCGTTCTCATTCTCCGGCGGCGAAGCATGCAACACAGAATACGGTACGAACCGCCTCGATCTTTAGGTCCGCAGACAGAATCCGGCCTTGCTGACATTGTACCTCATAAACTCGTTCACACGCGATCGGCACCGCCCGTCATTTCCGAGAAGGCTACTCTGCCGGAGTCTGCTCTCCCCGTCCCAAATGCAGACCCTGTTATTTTGTTGCCCCCGGCAGCTGAACTCGCATTAGCCAGTATGGCCCAGGAGATGCACGTACTACGTCGGCAAATTCAACATCTTGAACAGGAGCGACGAATACTGGGAAGCGAGCCACCTGATGATCTGCCCCCCGAGTATGCTACGAGGTGAGATACTAGCCTTCACATCCTTTTCAGCTTCACAACTGATATCGCAGTATATGACTCTTACAATAAAAAATTCTTCCTTGGCCCCCGGCCACGTGTAGAACTTTCGACAAGTCATTCGTGTAACTTCATAACTCAATTTGTCCAATATTCTTCGAAAAATTACAACAGAGCGAAACACATCACGGCGAGAAATCTCGGTACATCCACGGATGATCCACCGCCGTCCAACTTTGCGTTCGAAACCTTACAGGCGTACGGGTGGCACTGCTATCTCTCTCTGATCCGGGAATGTGGGATGGTTCACAAAGTAACTTGTGCAAATTAACTTTCCCATACAAAATTAACTTTACTTTGCTTTTGGCTGGGTATGTTAATTTGTCAAGTAAAGCTAAGCGAAAGTAGAAGGAAAGTTAACGGCACGCTCGGATCAGCCATCATAAGTCAGTATGGTTGTGTTTGACCCAAACTAACTTTCTGTTAATTTGAGGTGATTGTGCGCATGGGAGACCTTAGTCTGGCTGAAGAAAATGAATTTCTTGTCCGTCATTCCAATTTAAACTTCATTTAGGCGCGATATATCCCAGCATCTCCCGTGTCTTGGTTGCGGTGGAACAACATGCACGGCACGATCCGATATTTTGATGCGAGTCAAACGACGTTAAGATTGTATCAAGAGGCCATTTAGAACCAAGGAAAATCACTTGAGCCTTTTCGAAGGTGAGGACAGACTCAAAAAACACATTTTATGACTGGAGAACTCAGCCCTACCCCCGGTAAAAAAAAGTACGCTCAAGCCCGACCCGACCTGGGCTGACTCTGCTGGCAGGGTCGGGCTCAGGATATTGTCGAGCCCAAGCCATCTAAGACCCGAACCAAGCACGGGCTTTCAATCCCAGTATCTAATGATCATCTCTGCCAGTGCATCGGATAGCAAAGTCGCATTCAAAAACTGTATTACATGAGACAAACTTTGGACTTGGGGAAATCACCATTCTCGACGAGCTCCCAGATTGACACACCGCATTCTCTATTCAGATACTTCCTATGACCTCGAGCTGCCTTTACACCGCAGTAGCATCCACTGTATGCTCCCACAAGGTCTGCATCGCTTTCTCGACTACATGGTACTTTTGTCTACCAATACTCTCCCCAGTAGCGTCTATCCGGTCAGCGCCAGGGCCAGATTTAAACAGCCCGTACAATTGACACTCGCCGCAGGTTTCGAGAGCTATGGAGAACGGATAAAGCCACGCCTGATAAAGCCATGCGAAGGATCTGATGATGGCAGAGTCTGCTGCGTTCCAGAGGCTTGTTATAACAGTGCCCGGATATGAGAGGAACGTCATCTCTGGTTCTTGTTCTGCAAAACTCTAGAAGTTCGAGGGTGAACTTTTGGTGAATGCAAGGAATACCAGCTTTGCTTACTTGAATCATGGCGTCGTGATATGCAGGGATTTCATTCTTGAATGTCCCAAAACTGAAATTCTTCTTCAGCCCAAGGTTGTCCGGATCAATGGGTCCACCGGACCCTGCTTTCAATATGGAGGTCACTTTCGCATCCTCACCTGCGGCTTTGGCGGCGCGCAGACCAGGCATCAGGTCATAGATGAATTTCCAGCGCGAATAATACAGCACAGCAAGCCGCCTGTCGAGTCCCTCCTCGCTCTCGTCGTACGGTTTTGTCGACACCGCTCCGGCGCTCAAGACGAGGAAATTGATCCTCGGAAAGCGGGTGAGCAGCTCCACCGCCGTTTTCTTGACATTCTTGACGAGTTTGGAATCGCATTCGACAAACTCGTGCATGATTCCCGGGACGGATGGCTTTGGGAACCGTGCAATAATGGCCTCTGCAGCTGCACGATTTCGTCCGACGAGCACAATGTGGGCGTTGCCCTTGGTATGCCTCGCAAATGCCTCGGCTATTCCTTGTCCAATGAGATGAGCGTGATGTCACTGCGGGCGTCATCCCTGCGTTCGACGTCGGGGCGCGCTGGGCCGGCGGGAATACGAGCGGAGCGGACGATTTTCTGTAAGAGTCCGTGGGCGAGTGATTACTCGGGGGTTAGATCGTGAATACTTATTCCAAAATATTTGATACTTACTGAGTGTAGCCCAGCAGATCGACGCGCCGTTCTGTGGAACGGGTACGAGCGGTGCTTCGTCGTTGCGGAACCTGTAACTGCATGCGTTTTCAGTGTGCGGATTTCCGAGTACAGGAAGGCGCGACAGGGTGAGATTAGAAGGAGGGAATATTGCGGCGCAACTGTATTTCACCCAGGAAAGCCAGGGGGTGACTGCGAAACGGTGAGCATGGGGATAAAAACGCACGGAGGATTCTTGCGCATATCCGATATGAATTAGACGTAGGAACGGGTGGCATGCACGGAGAAAGCGATTGTGGTCAAAGAGAAACTATGGACATACGGATGAGCCAGAACAACCGATGAATATGGGACATCGAGGATGCGAGAGGTCATGAAGGAATGCGATAACGCGAGGATGAGACGAGGCGGTAAGAATAGACAGGCAGTCGATGGCGTCATAGTCAAATGTCGAACAAGTAGCGCGGGTGGTGAGCCATTGGAAAGCGGGGATCTGGGGATATAATTAGCCCGATAACGGAGAATGATATTATCATGACAACGAACGCGGTTGAGAAAAGCGAAGCGACGGAAGAAAGTGGAAGGATGCGCCGGATGTAGGACCAAGAGCAAATTAGAAAATTTATATAGAAGGCGTCCTCATTATGGAAGCAGGAAGGAGAAGGCTAATGGAGGCGGAGGGAAGATGAAAAAGACACATCTGGCTCGGGAGAAAGAGAAAGAGTATGGCGGATGCGACGGAGGAAAACGGAGAACTTGCATAGCGGTTCTCAAGCTCTCATCTGATTCCATCCCGCGATCCAGAAGCGCTGATCTACATCGATTCCTGCAGCCCCCTGCTGAAGCTGGTTCATAACCGCGTTTGCTGGCGAGCAGAGCGACTGGAGATGACATCGCGGATACAAGTCGTAGGAAGGACGAGGGAGAAGAACAGAGTTAGGAAGAGCACTTGAGTAGTAGAGCAGAACGCGTCCAGACTTCCCGCGGGGGTTTTAGGGACGCGTGCGGCTAGAATGAGAGAAACCGCAAGTGCACGAGTGCTGCTCTGGGCGATGAGTTTCGAGCGAGCGGGGAAAAGAGCGAAGAACCGAGCCGCAGAATTCGGTGAATTCGTCTCCGAGTCGTGAGACGGTGGGTTGTTGTGGCTTCTTTGCACTCTCACTGCCACTGATCGGTTCCCGATCCGATTCCGCCGATTCCGTTTCTACGGGACCAGTCGGGGATTTTGTGGGGGATAAAACGCGTAGTATTGATCGCCAAGATCGTTCTCGAGGGTGTTCGAAGGGGCACCTAGGAATATCGGCAACCGAAATGTGAAGCTTGTGTAAGATAATGTTTTCACATGCTAACTTATTCTTGAAAGGACCCTGGCTGTGAATTCATTGCTGCGTCAATGGGGTTAGACATCGGATTCTATAGACATTCCCCCTCGAATGGGGGGGGGCGGTTCGGGCTGCGCCGGAGGCACCCTAGCTATCTAATCCCAGAATGTGGTACCGCATTTTGGGAGTAGATAGATAGTGGAATATGCGTTGAGATATGTCACCACCCAGCCGACAGAGACGCCCTTGTCCAATGGCGGAGACGCATAAATCCGCCCAGCAAGGGTATAGACACGAGGGTCCCTGACGCTAGATTGGTATTCCCCGCTGAGACCGCCGTTGTTGGGTGGGTCCAGGGTCATCTTCGAGCCGAGTTGGTTGTCGTTAATGTCTCCCTCAATCCCTCGATCTGGTTCATTCTCCCTCAACCTCCCTAGCTGGCTTTCTCACTGGGCTCCACCTTCACCTCTCTGCGGCCGATTAGCGCTGGGCATCAATTGAATCTCGGAGAGTCTAGTATCTACAAGTGGAATTTGACGCTGTGGAAGAGCATGAGCGTTGCACTTGAGTTGCTACCAGTGCATGGGCGGTTTTTAGTTGCAGAGAGGCAGGAAAAATCGGTCATTCCGAGGGTTATTTCGCCGGAAATGGCCTTAGATTGCCGAGGGTTTTGCCGTCCGGCATGTTCGGTTTTAATCGGTCTGGTGACCGATTCGCCATCACCCTTGGAATGGCGGGGTTGCCGATGCATGGGTCCCGAATCGACGTTGCGCACTCTGTGAGCGTGGCTATCCAGGCCGCTGGCTTCAAAGTGTTTTTGAGAAAATTAAGTACAAGGTTGAACGCCCAACAGCGCTCAAACCCAATGTGGATAACACCACCGACTTCCTGGACCACCATGTCGATATCAAGTTTTGGCATTCGTCGCCCCGCGCCTGCCCCGCAAGCCGCTGTACCTCACCAAATAGTCCAAGTTGTGCATGCACGGAAGACTGGCAGTCGAGCCCAGCAAGATTTCATTTACATCAAGTTTTTGCTGCCCATTTCGAGTCGCCCGCATGCTGCCGCACTGCCTACGAAGCAGCCGGCGTACTGCGTACTACTTTTGCGGTCCAAGCCTGCACTTTTGCGGTCCAAGCCTGCCCCTTTGCGGTCCAAGCCTGCCAGAAGACTCCCAAGATTTTTCCTCTCGAGCCACCTCTCAAGCGGTCGTCAGCGCGAGCCTCCGGGCTCCATGACACGGGGGACTCGCACGAGAAGCGTGGGCATGTCGACCGCCATCAAGGCGGCGCTGCCACCGATATTTCCTCAAGCTCCTCAAGATTTTTACTGCCGGCACTTTGCGTGGGGGGGCCACGCACGTTGCCAGCGCTGACGCCGTTCCCCACAGTCGTTGGCACCCACGCACAGACCATTGGCAGATCCCGGATCTTGCGGGTAGTAGCTTCCGTTCCTTCCCGCGCTTGACCCATTCGGACCGCTTCACAAGCAGTCTCAAACGCGGTCAACGCGAGCTTTGCAAACCGAGTATGAACCGTTCGCGTTATATTACAATGTGATATTCTCCCAAATCCTGGATGAGTTTTCCTTGAAACTCCGTTGCTCCACTTTTGCATTTAATGGTCCATGTCGATCACTCCTTTCTCAGGCCACGAGACTGGTTTTATCGTTGGCTGAGGACCTTCTTCGGAAGTTGAACTCGCTGACTTGTGGTCTCACATGCACTCTGCAAAGGGAAGACATACAACAGCTTTCTGTTGACTGGTGGATTCCAGGGAATTTTGCCTGGGAGGAGGGACCCTCCTCCCGTACACTTGCGCCTTTGGCTTGTGGTCAGGTCCCACGAGGTTATAACCGGAGGTCCCGCCGAATGGCCGGCCAGTCACAGTTTGGCCAGCATCTTGTGTGATAGACCCCCTGGAATGGTGTTGTGCTCAGTTGACATCTTGTAGATTTCTAGAAGGATAAACACCCTAATAGTGCTACTTGTTTGTCTTCTGTAAACTTGTTGTTCATGTTGTGGACCATGCAAGTATAATATATCCCCCCCCCCACAAATGGGGACCCTGCACTCCACGTACTCAAACTTACCCACAATCCAGTATGGGACAACATCGACTTGAGCTCAAACTGGTGCAAACTAGCAGGGACATGGAAAGAATTTGGGGCCGGCTACCCAAGTTCTGGTTCATGGCCTCGTTTGGAAAGCCTCCCGCACTGGGTGACCAGTTAAATACCACGAACTGAAACACGTTGAACACATATCACGCGTCAATAGCGGCACACATTTCTACGGGTCCCGGCCTGGGCGTCACGCTCCCTCAGATTTCGAAAAATACGTTGAGTCTGCATGTTAGTGTCCCCCATTAATTATAAGACTTACCTTGCCTACGAAGCCGTTGAGTTCGCTCCGGCTTAGTACCTGACTTTAGCGTGAACTGCCACTTTTTGATCCGTCCGGGATCTTCACAGGCACGGCGACAAGCTAAAAAATGTTTGCAATGATCATAAACGGTAATTCCAGGCGTAGTGCTGGCGCCGGAAAATTAAAATGGCATTGTGAAAAACGGGGCGTTGCGAATGAACGTTGAGACCTTTGCTGCAGGTTTCCGGAATTCCCGCATCGGCGCCTTTGTCCTTCACCACGCGTATTGACAAAGATTGATCTGGTATATAAAGGGTTACCGCCACCTGATGAGTCCTTTGACGAAACATTGACCTCCAACGTAGTAGCCCCGCTCTTCAAATATCTCTCTAGCAACTCCCCGGCTTCTAGGTTTGCTCGGCGCTTCGCAACTCGCCTTGCTCTGTATTTTTTGTGTTCAAAAAGCCGGTTTTTTGGGGGATTTTTTTTATACAGTCACAAGTGTTCATGAGCTTTGGTGACCTGTGACCTTTAAAAAAAGTGTTCAGTTCACTTGGTTCTGTGACCTGCGACTGAACAGTTGGTCAAAATATTAATACTACAGTATATAGTTTTTATTTCCGGGTCCTCAGCCGTTTCAGCCTTAGAGGTGATTGATACTGTACTGGCCTCTGGTCAGCTCTACGAGGCTGAAGCTATGCAAGAAGGAAAGAAATACATGCACCGCTAGCAGCAAGGACGCCTGGCCTCAAGGTTCTCACGCTTGTCGCCGGGGCAGATAACGCACCCAGTCGGGATGCAGCACTGGTAGTTCGTCGGGCCGGGGCAGTGGTCTGCGGGATGGAGTAAAAAGAAGGGAAATCAGAATATGCTGCAGTCTTGAGGATTTAAAATTTTAATACTGACGGGGAACGGACTGAAATTCGGGCCCATGGCAGTCCTTGGTGAACTTGCACGTTCCGAAATGGCCCTTGCCATCGTTGCAGCTCTGGGCGTTTACGGATGCGACAAATGCGACTACGACCAGGAAGATGGCAGCGGTGAAGTGCATGGTTAGATTTGAAAAGTGAAGGTAGAGTAAAGTGGCTTGTATCGATGAAGTTATTGGCTGAGTTGCTGAGGTTGGTTGGTTCTTTTGAGTTCCAACATACGCGCTTCTTATACTCTGGTGCGGCTTGGTAGTAATCACCTCCTATGCTGAGGGGTACACATCTCCGGGGTGTTGTGATCAACTTAGCCACTTTGAGACAGTAAAAATTAATATGGTAGGCATCCCGGTGTGGGGAAAAAGATCTCTTGTTACGCTCAAGTTACGCTTTAAAATTAAAACAGGACGAATGCATAAAAAGTACAAATGAAATCTAAAACCAGATGTCTTTGATTTTATACTAGCCAATCGAATATCATGATTCGACTGGACATGAGTAACATCCCGGGGTCTTTGTGTTTGTTATACTCAGTGACCCCTAAGTAGTTGTTATGACTTGTATCTGATTTTCGTACTTATGTAAACCGGAGTCGAGATTGCCGTCTTCATCCTTTGACGGCAACCTCGACTCAGTTCGTAGCTTGATAGAATTCCACGCTCACAGTGTTCACAGCTCTACCTGCGAGATTCTCTCGAGTGCCTGCAATCCTGTTTATCCAAGCCCCATCGATGCATCGGGGCCAAGCAGAAATGAATACGGTCGAAGTCTTACATGGTCCTGTAATGGTAGGCATCTCGGTGTGGGGAAAAACTCTTGGCACGCCTTAAAATTAAAACAGGAGGAACGCATAAAAAGTACAAATGAAATCTAAAACCAGATATTTTTGATTCTATAGTAGCGAATATCATGTTTCGATTGGATATGAGTAATATCCCATGATTTTCTTCTTATTCGCGTCGAATGCCGCGAGTTCCTTGATATCATATCTACTTCTGGCCAAACTTGTCTAAATAATTTTCGATGCACAGTCCATAAGGCAAAATCTCTTTCCATTCACGGTCGAGTTCTTGAAGAGGCTTAGGCACCGGATACCATCCCACGATGGTCACATTTGATCTGAAATTCTGTGTTTTTCAACCGATACTTGCAAATATCACCTGAAGAATTATTTGCAGTGTTCACGTCATTTTGCGCTACTTCAATGATCGCCTAATGTCGTCGGAAACCCTCCGCTCAGCGTGGCTGAAATTGAATATGAACTCGCTACACTTTTTTTGATTCGACTGTGGATCCTCATCCGTTGAAGATGCAATATTTGTATGTACATGGATTCTACATCAACTCTGCGCTTTATGGAAGCGAATAATTCGGCGGAGGCTCTCTTTCATTCCACTGCTGCCCTTGCAGCCTGTCATTCAGGACTCGAACCATCTCTTCCGTAGGAAGCTCATCGAAGGGCGCAACAGGTACCACCGGAACTGACGTCCCGTGTCGCGGATACAATTTCCGTGGATCTGGTGAGGTAGCTTTCGATCGGTCTGGCAAGGCCACGTTCATTGGAGAGGTAATCGTAGAATCTGGAAGTGGGGTAACCCTCTGTTGTTGTTGGCTTGATTTTTCTGACCGTGGTGACGGGATGTGTCGTGGGCGCGGGAGGACATCAGACTCAAAAGGATCAGAGAGGGTATTGGGTGGATCAGACGAGGTGCCTGTTTCGAACCACGGAGATATTCTCCCGGCCGCGGAGGTGATGTGCAGCAGAGATGGAACACTGGATCGCCGTAGGTGCCGGCGCCGCCGCCGCCGCACAGCCCATATAGCGACCAAAGCTCCCGCGAGAAGCGTGAGACCTCCGATGACACCGCCAATTATAGGGGCAATTGCGGGTTTTCTGGATGAAGGAGGCAGAGAGGTGTGCTCGCTAGGCGAGGGAGATTCACCAGAGCCAGACGGGGAAGTCGGGTCATTCGTGAGTTGCATTGCGCTCAAGAGCGGGCCTAGGGCTGCAGTTTGGTCCGCGGCGGAGAAGGTGGGGCTGGGGGGTCCCTGCCATGAGCCAGAATAGATATTGGTGCCAGCTGTAGTTGCTAAGTCCACGACTGCGTTGAACTGATAAATGCATCAGGGAAATATATGCAGGGGTTCCAATAATTACCTGCACTCCCAGGTACGCCTTTATATCCTCCCGTAGATCGTCGTTCGTGACGTTCCGTATGTATGCGGTACTGAGTCCGGTCACTAACTCCACTAGAAATGAGGTCACCAGAGAGAACACCAGACAGATAAGGGCATGGTGCGTACCTGTACCAACGATGATCCCATCGTTGCTTTGCCAGTCGCTCTTGGGAATTGCAGCGTTTATGATTTCGCTGAGACTGCTGAAGTTTCAGTCACATTGTGCAGGTTCACCAAAAATTAACCCACAGCTGCTGCGTTGTTGCATTATTCCTTGTGATGGAAGCAAGGATCGCAAGACCCTCTATGGCGAGGCCTGAATTATATGGCTTTATGATGTTGTTTGGAACGCAGGAGTCGCTTTTGCGGGCTGAAAGCCCATCAAGAACGATGTTGGCGGAATTATCAAGGTGGGCGTTGATGAAATCCGCGGATTCGCCCGCGGCTTGAAGGTACATTGGGTCCGACGTAGCTTCAGCAAGAAGAGCAGATAGACTGGTAGTCGCGATTAAATGTGAGGCGGAGTGCACCAAGGCCCAATACTTACATAAGAAAATTCCTGATGACTGAGTTTAGTAGTCCGATGGACCAGGAACGACCAAGAAGCGACCTACCCGGTTGCTAGACCTACTATGTCGGATTGGTTTGCGTCCGTCACCTAAAATTGTGGTCGTTAGCGGGGCTGCGTCAGTGAAAGATTTGATATTTTTCACATAGAATGTCCCGCCCGCCATGGTTACTGTCATTGGGATCAGCGCATAATATTGGCCGTTATTATTGTTCACTCACGGCCTCCGCAAGCTGTTGATAAGGGGAATGATTTGATGGGTGTACTTCCCGAAGAAACATCCTGCTGAGAGAGGGTGTACCTGCGACCAAAATGCCAATTGGAGATCGCGAAGTCGAGAAAGATCTGCTTCCTGTACGCAGAATATGCTTTGACTGATGCACGGCCATAAGATCTGAAATAGAATGAATGTTGAGGGCGCATCTGAAATGGTAATTTAAAGCAGCAGCCTACAAGGCATAATGTAACTGGGCATTCGGGCGGGTCAAAACTCGACAGTGATCCTGATAAATGTGGGCTCACGCTTCAGAATGAAATGAGTCGGTGCATATGCAACCATACGTGGGTCACGTACGTGGTATCCGAAAAATTACTGCGGGCATTTAGCGTCAATTGAAGGTTCTTTTCGAGCGTGTCTTGATATTTGGTTTGGTGAGTTGCAAGGTCAAATTCCGCCATTTGGGAGTATAGTCGTCCTGCGACGTCATACGGCTGTCCTGCAAGAAGGTAAAATTAGGAAATATCGTCTGCACTACGCGACAAGCTACGTGCCGTCAAATTGGCCACTGGGGCTGAGATGGCCTATGGCCTGGTCTAATGCAGCGCCGACAATACTGACGCGTTCCGGGGAAGAAGTGGTAATATTGGGTTTCTAAAATTTGTCGGTTGATTGTGAATGCATGAGAAAAGAGAATGCAGATACCCTCCAATTGGGCAACGCTAGCAGAGCTGCGCCGCAGAAGTGGACTAGGGCGAGCCATAAGACGGGGAAGAAAAGGGAGGGAGCCATGATGTTCACGTACAGCAACGGGCTATTAATTGGAGCCATTTTTACGCATTACGGAAGATAATCTGTTGATAATAGTCACGGCGCGGTGCCAGATGATGCTCGACTCTAAGCCAAAGCTATGAGGGTTAGCAGGGTTAGCCTTTCAGGATCTTTCATCAAGTCGCTGAGATTTGAGCCGAGGACACAGAATGATATGTGTGGGCAAATGGGGCTCGAGAAGCGACTGGCATGATGGTTTCGAACGGAACAGCGGAGATAAAAGTACAGCCACTGATGCCCAAACATTGAACATCACCGGTCAGAAGATCGAATCCGCTGGGGGAGCCTACGCTCCAGAGAATTGATGGGATTTCCAGAGCGACGGAGTTTCCCGGCTCTCGCGTAGAATAATCCGGCAATTGATGACCCCAATGGTTTCGTCACTGCTGTCGGATTGCGTCAGTGGTTCACCTGCACCGACGCATGACCTCACTGATGGCTACGATCATTTTTTGTTCACTCTACCAGACTCTACCAGTTTCTCTCTGGTTTGTTTCAGGTTTTGATTCTCTCCCGTCGCACTGATGGATGGCTCTAGAGAATTGATCCCATCGGATCCGACACCCGGTGCGCAACGACCGCGCGCACAGTTTCTATTCTATTATCTTGTACTTGTACCGTAGTTTCCGTAGTATTCATAGTATCTGTAGTTACCGTAGCTAGTCCGCAGGACTTGTAGTTTACTATAAATACTCCGTTCATGTACGTTAGTAGTCAGTTCCGTTAAACACGCGAATTTGCTCGACTCAACTTTTTGTCTACGTCAACAAACTTCGCCAACAGGATTCTTGTGTCTATGACTCTCTTCAACGAGACTTGGATTGTAGGTCACTGCTTCGCATGGCAGTATGAGTCCGGAGTCCAGGGCTGAAAGGGACCAGCTGAAATCCCTTCCTCCAAGATCACGCAACTCCAACAGCATACACCGCCAAAGCGGCGTCTCTTCTGTCGCGCGAATGAAGAGAAGATAGCAAGCTAGCATCCAACAAGTCACCATCATAAGTCGTAGAACTTCGAGTGGATATGCCATCATGAAACCAGATCTCACCAGTTGGCATGAAATGACCGTCGCCATGGTAAATGACTCCACGGAGCCAAGAAACAACGACGCAACCATTGCATTCATATAAATTCAATTCCGCAAAAACGCGCGGCCGAAAACAATAGTCATCCACGCTAGTGGATGCAACATATTGTGGGAATTAGTCCACTCCCACTTTTTTTGTATATACTCCGAAGGACAGGCGTTAATCTGGAGATAACCCTAACCCGCCGGTTCCTCAAAAAAAGCTCATCGAAAGAGCGAACAGTGGCAAACATGGGCTCAGAGTCAAAAGATCCGAGGCGGCCCTGACCGTTTGACATCTCCGCTTCCGCAAAGTGCCTTGACGGCGACCTCATCCAATTCTCGTACAATTCAAGACTTCAGCACACAGTCTGCACACCATCGCATGATGTTACAAGTGCGACCTTCCGCCTTTGATAATCAAGGGATTTTTCAACGTTGTGCACTGCGCGACACGGAAAGACGTGGGAGAGATGGTGATCACAGATACAGTAAGAGAAATTTGAGGCTTGAGAAGGGATAGAATTTCGGACGATTGCTTAAAAGGGCAGTTTACCCCTATCAAACATTCATGCATGGAGATTCTTGCAATCCTGGAGTGACTAGAGATGTTGGTCTGCCAAGAGAACTTACCCATATGTATTATAGCAGAAGAGCAGCCAATATATGAACTTTTCCAGGGTCTCAGCTCCAGAACTGCTCAGAACATGAACTCACGGAATATTATTAATATATTATTGATATATTCTAATACGTACTAATACATACGCAGATAATATAATATGAATATGATACAGAGGCTGAGGGCATAATATGATAAGAATATAATATGATATGGCAAAAATGATATTAATATTGTATTATGGACTGCACTACCGCGGACCCCCCTTAGCGCTCGCCGTGGAGGCCCACTGCGTGGGCCTTTGGCTTTTTTTTGGGTGTAAAATTCACTAGATTCCCAGTTTGGTAATATTCCGGCCGTTAAGCGACGGCAGTTCTCGACTGTTGTCTGGTCTGGGTTCGTCTGGGGGCTCTGGAAGTGCGTAAATGAGGTGTTCTTTAAGGTAACACAAACCTACGTTCAATTTGAAACTCAGACTATTGATAGTCCTGCTGCGCACGGAGGAAGCGTACGCAAGCACGGCTTCATCCAGACCTCGCACTTCTATACATTTCTCTCCTAACGCGTGAGATCGAATGAGAGTAACATTCCGTTTGTGGAAGTGTACCGCATCAGTGGGGAGCGCGCATCTGCCGCGCCTGTCAAGATGTATGTTGACCTCGGACTGCGGAGAGTCCGCTTAGTCGGGCTCGACGAGAAGGATGGCGCAGAGAGATTGATAACCCCCCCCCCCCCCACACTTCTTTGTTCCACCTTATTGCAGGACATGGGCCACACTCACGATTGAAGACTCAAGAATTGCAACCTTCGGACCTCTGGACTTTTTGGGAGGGTAGTGATCCGTCGCTTACCGCGTTAGATGTCGCTCTCGGAGATGCCGCAGTGCTTGCGCAAAGAGGATATACAAGATGGCACACACACACACATGTGATGCGAGGCCAATGCGAGGCACATTTATAGCAATGTGCCTCACTTGCTTATGAAACCCAGAGAAATTTACACCCTTGTTTCCTCATTTGCGGAAGGGGACCAGCCATTCAATGCCCCTCCCCTCCCTCGCTGCGCTCGGGGGGTCCCCCAAGCCGGGGCATTTCAGGCTGGTACACTAAAGCCTCGTTCCGCGTAAATATCTGTCCCTTTCGGGACAGATATTTGCCTAACCCGAACCCGAACCCGAACCTCTAACCCGAACCACTAACCTCTAACCCGAACCTCTAACCAGTGGATACCCGCAGTTAGGGCGCGCTGCGCTTGCCCTAACTGCTCGAAAGGGGTATTTTAAAGCTAATAAAGAGATATTCAACGCATGAGAATGTGCCTCATCTTCCTAAATTAGCATCATGTTGCCATCATGTGCGCCTTCTCAGCCGAATGTGCCTCACATCAAATTTATGTGTGAGTGCCATCTCGTCGGTCCTCTTGCGCAAACGCGTGCCGACATAGCGCACTTCTGTGGAGCCATTCTTTCCTGGTGATGCCGAGGTGCTTGCGCAACTTGCTGCCTTTCCGCAGTTGATGGACCCGTAGTGCTCCTGGGCGCTGAATCAGCGCAGGTATGCAACCTATGAATCAGCAGTACCAATAGAGGTTACCCCCTCTCACAGCGAAAATATATATACTGCACAGAGTGAAAAGGTGAAGGCAGATAAAATGACTTTCCCCAAGACATTCGACGCTTACGTTCCGAGCAACGGCGCGGATTTCCTAGCTCTATCCACATTCCAGGCCGAATATGTCCCCTTCCCGACTCTCCAGGCCGTTACGGTCAGCCCTGCCTCTGATTCATTCGCGTACGCCAAAAAAATCGCCCCTCCGGGCGTGTTCGCTCACGTCCTCCGGTGCTTCTACTTTGCACTCGCCCTTCTCTACACCGGCTTCCCGTCGGGAACGCCGGGAGTCGCGCAGATCGGATTCGAAGAGCTGTCGCTGCGGCTTTACCACACGTCCCTGCTTCACGACCTGGCCCTCTCGAACAACACAGAGGTCCTCGTTCATCCGGCGCACGCAATGACCTTCGAGCTCCAGGGCGCCATCATGACTTACGAGCACTTGCACGCTGCGGTCTCCGGTCTCGATCCGCATCAGATCGGCGACATCGTGCAGAGCATCGTTCTTCACACCTCGGCGTGGGCATCTGGGAACTCGTCTGCCAACCAGATCCTCTTGGCAATCAGTGCAGGGTTTGACGCCGGCGGAGTATGTACCTTCCTAACGCTCGACACTTAACACTCACTCCAAACCACCCTAGTTTAACGGAACTGGGATCGTCGATTACACCCGCCTTTGGAACCCCAAGACTGTCGCCGAGATCGAGAAGGCATATCCGTATGGTGATGCACACACCGAAGCTGCCGGCTTGATTACAAGAGAAGTGACGCAAAAGCCAAACTGTTTGTTCTCGCATATCCCTGGTGGTGTAAGTCTTCTTCATAAGAGCATTGATCGCTTTGGCTGATGAGTTCATGAAGCTCGACGGGCTTTTGAACAATTTGCGTGTCGGACCAATTGTGCCTGTCTAACGACCGGGCTCTCCAGCACCCTCACCTGCACCACGTGGATTAGATAGCTTTGCGTCCGAAGAGCTTTGTCAAGTATTTTCGCGTGGATGAGCAATCAAAATCAAATTTCGTTGAGTGGGTCTCGGAATCCCACTCGATTTTCTTGAGCGGGATTTAATCAGAGGAATGGGCATCCACAGAAGAGATAATGTAGTATTTCGACCGAATGTTCACGCCATGTCACCCGTCACCTGAAGTGTTCATTTGTTCTGGTGTTCATTTCTCGGCAATCACCCCGAAATTCTCATATAAGGTAATTCGGTGAATGCCGGACGGAAGATTTGTCCAAGCCAAAAATCCAAAAGGTCACCGTCACTGGTACCCAATGTGTTCAGTTCAGAACCCTCCGTCACCCGTCACCTGAACACTCGGTCGTAATACTACAGTAGGACGCACTGGTTTGACTCCAAGGGTGAATTCCGGTTCCTGTTTTTTATTCATAATATTGTGAACTTGAAGTTAGATCCTAACGTAGTCGATCAACCAATAGCGTGTGGCTAATACGAAGCGTCAGAAACGAGAAGAAAACATGAGCGGATCCCACAAAATACCTTCAATTTCCCCGTTTCGTTTGCGCACGAGGAACTCATCTGGTTGGAGAACAAACCTGAATCCAAAAGTATACCGAAGTATATGGTATACCGGGTAGACCGTATATACTCCGGGTATATCCTGTAGACTCTTGTATATTTTTCGAAACTTCATAGACTTGCTAGACGCCGAGGTTGATTTGGTAATCCAACTTTCAAAGTTGTCACAACGTCACTCAGGCGTCAGCCGTGACCTGCCAGCCACCCCGACGCGATAACTCCCAACTACGTGCTCGCTGTGGTCAAAACTGCTCTCACATGTCCCTATATACTCTGTCCAAAATGCCAACGTCAAATACCTCGTGCGCTTCGTTGTCGTGGTACTGTCGACCCTGCGTATCGGGACCTCTACTTCCAGCGTGTAGGCAGGCTCTCTTCTCCCATCCCCATTGCTAACACTCCGTTCAAGTGCCCCCCGCCTTGTACATATTTTGAATGGGTTCCGCCCCCGTCCAGCTCGCCATATAGTCTCAACCCAGGTGATGGCTACGGCATCGATCCCTTTGGACGGGACGAATCATATCCCTCTCCTGAACCCAGCGCTACGAGCTCCGTAATTGACCCATTCCTCCTCTCTTCCACCAATGCTCCCAGCCCCGCACCCACTGTCGATACGAACCCTGCACCAACTGTCGAATCAGCTACCAAACGAAAATGCGCGATCACAATATACAATGGTAGGAGCATTCGATACCTTCCTTCTTATGTTTGCATGTCCAATGAAAGACGTCGACGGGAAATCCCACCGTCTCGATGAGGGGATCATTGATGTGCGCGAGGTGCTTGTAGAGCGTACAATTATTGTCGTAGATGACAATGTCAGGCATCGATCCATGCGGTCTAAAGACCTTGCGGAACATATCCTGTGACAACAAGAACGAATCAATATGGGAGCAAAGATTTGAAAAAGAAAACCCCCGAAATACTACTCACAGCAGTCTGAGTCACTGTCTCGGAGCCATAGAAAGTAGCTCAAGCAACAATAATTCCACAAGGCCGCACAATTATTTGCTGGTTGTGGGTTTTTCGCCGTCCAAAGAGGGCCCGTATTTTGCGATTACCCGACGGATTCTTGGACGCAGGACAAGGGGCAGTATCTGAGGTCGATGGCACCTCAAGCTCCTCAAACGCTTCTGCGGTGACCTCGGCTTCAAAAGTGTTTTCTGGATTGGAAACACCAGGGCGTGCGACTCGTGTGCGCAGCTGAAACATGGCTTTGTCGCGCTTCTTGTGGTTTGTCTCGAGCAGACGATGATTGGGGTCTTCACAAGTCATGTAACCAGCTTGAAAGTCTGCCACAATCTCACAACCTTCCACGGCACAAACCCTGTTTCGATGCGCGTGATTTGGGCAGAAGCGATGTCTGTTGCTGGCCAGAGCTGTATCGCAGTGAAGAACACCGCAGCACGGATGTCCTATCGTGATTCCATCGACGACGACGACATCGAGTTTGTCTGAGAAGCGTGTTAGCACAACAAGCATCAGTGACAAAATGAAACATACTCAAATTCCCATCGTCATCCCAAACGCGCAAGCACTTATTGCAGTAGTGGCCCCACTCCGGCTGTCCGCACAGTTGAATGCGCGCATTGCGCTCCGCCATCGCATCCGTGAAGCGGTCGCACTGGTCTCCGGTGTGCGGAACACGTAACTTCGTGGATCGGGCTTCATGGTCTTCCAGAAGGGAGAGAATTGTGAATCCATCCCATACATGCTCATGCCGAAGCTTTAAGCTCGTGTCCATCCAGTCGGGGTGGTCAGGGAAATCTTCAGGCTGAGACAAAGAGGCGTCATAGATGCGCGCGCCGTTGGTAGCCGATGTCCATGAAATGAGCATCAAATGGATGAATAAATTGAGTACGGAGCGCTCGACATATTGGTGTTCTCCAACTTGAATGGCATCGGCAATACTGTCATAGTAGTTGCGAACACCATCGCGAACCACATAGTTCGGGTAATATCGTGCTTTACACCCTTCAAAATCCGCTGTCAAATGGATCTACGTGCCAAGGAAGTCGCTACTTACGCGAACAGCTTAGGTGAGTGGCAAAGGTCGCGCATGCACCATCAGATAGCGTGTAAAGGACAACCTTCGAGGGACCGTCTTTGTCACGGAGAAGACCTGTGTTCGTACAGCCTGGGGTGCTACAGTAGTGGCTGGGAGGAAAGAGCATCCGGGATACTGATCATCATACGGTTATGAGAAAAAAACAAGCCTGAGAATGGACAAGTGCTTCAACTGACAGAGAAGATCATCGAGACCGTGCCTTTTGAACGCCTGTGCATCTGTTCCCTGGGGTTTTCCCTTCTCGTCGTACCTCCAGGCCAGGCTTGCAAATGCCTTCCAGCAGCCATCCACAAATTCGAGAGGAAGTTCTGTAGCAGCTGCCAGGTATTCACGGATGGGCTCTGGGATGTCTTCAGGAGCTTGGTTTGCGTCGTGCTTTGCCGGTTGTGCAGCAATTATGGCATCTTTCAAGCGGGCCGCCAGCCGGATGAACGCCATTCCCTTCTCCATTCCAATGGAGTCACAGAGACCAGGTACAGTGCTGAGCATAGAGTTCGTTGAAAGTGTCCATATGGAAACTGAGGACGGGAGTCGCGTGGGCAGAGGCACGACGCGTAAGTACTTAATTGACGCGTTGCGGCGGAGTTTGAAATGGTAACAATAGGGCCAAACAACAGACATGTAACATTGGTAAGCGGGCCAGAGTATACCGGAAAAGTCCGGAAGTATACAGGGTCTATGGAATATCTGGGAGTCTATCGCATTTGGTATACTTTTGGGCTCAGGTTCTTTCTGGAGATCGTAAGTCCACGTGGAGCTTACATAACGTCTTTTGACGCGGACAATCCTGGACATGGGAAGACACAAAGCTTTCAAAACAAGTTTTAGTTTGTGAATAACGGTAGGAACGAGACTACCCGCGCGGAAGTTAGTATTGAATATGTGGGAAAACAGCGTGGAAACATCACAAGGCGACAGACTTTTACAGGTTGGAGACCTGGTTACCTACGGAACCAGGAGCCGTGGTGCTGCCAGAATGCGCCCATCACTTTCAATCAGAACAATCAGCCTGGAAAAGTGAAATTTCTTTTAGCCCCTTTCAGCACGGTACGGTACCAATTCATGTCTCGGCTTCCTGGTCATCGGCTTACAACTTAGTTACGAAGTCATTCAGCTGAATGCAAAGTTAAACTCTGCGACGCTTTTTCTCTGGTTCGGAATGGGTTCCGTCATATTACGGGAGCAAGAGAAACTGTCGGGAATGCCAAGACGTGCAGTTAATGTATACTTGATAGGTGGTCGGAGGGTCCTTAATCGACTTTTTTGGACTCCAATGCAGAGCTCTTCAGAAATTGGTGTGGGAAGATTTGAAAAAAAAAGTGAAGCTTACTTGTACATATCTGAGGGTCCACAAAATATATGTCGCCAAAAATTGGTCTCCGATAAGGCCGCATCTCGGGAAATTGTCTAAACCAAGCCTGTGATGGGGGGGAAGAGATCTCGGTTAAGATTATAGGGTCTGCCCAGAAGAATAGACTCGAACTAGTAAGTATCCTTTGTGGCTAGCGAGAAATTTATGACAGTTGATCAATTCGCAAGCTAAAAAGATGATCGACTGTCATCAAAATTGGTGCTGGCGTCCTACTGAGTTCGAGTCTACAGAAAGAAGCTCTTAATCGAGTTTACCAACCAATGTGTAGTTGATTTCTTTTGTGGGTTCCCCTATACAGGAGATTTTGCGCATGCCAAAGGGCCAATGAATAGCAGCCCTTCGTGCAAGATTCTGATAGGCTGTCTGCAACCGCGGGGAGAAGATATTCAACGGAAACACCGGAATCGCATTCGGACCGGTTTAATTTATCTCAATGAAGTATCGTGACGGATGCAGATGTTTAAATTAAATTCAGCATCACTGTGGGAACCTTCCAAAAAGGAAGAACCGTCATTTGGATAGGCAGGAATCTTCTCCTCCGCAATCGCTGTCAATTTCTTTCTGCACATAATTGTAAGTCATGGCTGAATTTAACTATCAAAGCTAAAGATAAAATTAGTGAACCGGGGAATAAACGCCAGACATCGTCGTCTATGTTGCAAGTCCATCTGCACGATCTGTCAATGTCGTGCAACGCTGTATGTGCGGCTGGGTAAGCTTGTGAAAAGATGGCTAATGTTCTTGAGTTCTCCCGGCTTGTTTTCACCCGATTCTGAGAAATATTGGTCACCCAAGTATGTGTTTGTCAATGTCGGAAATATTCCGACAAAAACATCATGTCAAGCGTTTCCATTTCAGTCCTTCATATAGAGTGAGCGATATACTTGGAGCTTTGGCTGGACACTCCAGTATCCGGATAATATCCCGCTTGTCCGCGGAAAAACTGACTATAGCGGTCTGGCACTGCATCCGGAGAATGTTTCTACCGCCTCCATCTGTAACTTATGATGTGGCGGCGGCGTACTGGTGCCAATGACAGATACGTACAGATAACCCGAGCCTAGGGAAATCGTATTGACCAGCAACTTGGCACCATATTCTCCCGTGTGATTTCAACTATTCTTCAGGTGAGCGGCAGGTTTGCGTGTCCTGCGTAACGTATACAATATGGAAGTATGTCTCCAGTGTCTGTGCTGATACATGGTGGATATGGCTATCGAAATAGGTCGCTACTTGTTGCCTCAAATCGGAAACTGTTTAAAATACGGCGATCCTCAGGCATCAGGGGCGTGTATCGGGGCTTGATTGATTCCACAGAGCCCGGGGACCGCAAGGATGGGTGTATGAGTGATGAAATGGGTGGCAATATTAAAGGCAAACAGGCTGCACGGGCCGTCGAGACGAGGGGAGGTAATTTGACTTGAGTCCCTGTTGAGGCTTCACCTAGTTGCGGGTTAATTAATTAGGATAGCCAATTTGTGCCTGAGAGGACGAACGCCGACTACCTTCCATGCGAGCTTTTTGCTCGACTATGTCGCGACTGTGGTGCGGACCTTGGATGCTCTGGAGGCTGCAAGGCAGCTTGTGGGTCGTTAGAAAGACGCCGGGTGGGACTTGGATATATTTCAGGTACTCGTAGTTCTCTATCACTGGCAGTCGGTCCTTGTCACAATCCTATGATTATGGATTCAGAAAAGAAGTTATCAAGTCCCGGCGCGGATGTGAACTTACAGAGAAGTATGCGACGAGGTGCCACTTGCGTGCAACCGAGCTTCCAGGCATGCAGAGCACGGTCGAGTAAGTTTTTCTTCGTGAGCTCATGGACGTGTTCTTTGCATTTATCAGAAGTACAGATACTTGAAGATCGGATAAGGCACCTGCGGCGAGTCGTTGGTTAGTATTTCAATTCCTGTAGTATGTGAAGTCTAACCGTTGGGATTTTGTTTTGCCTACAAAACCCAATTTCTCCTTGTAGATAAAGCAATCGCGACGGAACCGACTCTGTGACCTATGATTTGTAGTATGAGAAGTCACATTCAGGCGCAACAACCTTCGGGGAGATTCAAGACCATCACTCACCATTTTCTCCCTTCCGTCCAGCGCACCAAGCCGCCCTCGGGACAATCCCTCGACGATTCCTCCCATACGAACACATTTCCGCTCTTTAATTGTGCACGTTCTTGCGCGCACAATCGGTGTCTGATGAGCGGCAATACGTTCGACCGCGCAGCTTCCAGGACTTTGAGGGCGTCATCAATGTTGCGGATATCTGCTTATATATGGAGTTCTGACACTTTAGAAAACGAAAAGACGCACATAGGCAGGGATGAGTGGTATTTTTCCCGACTTTTGAATGGCTCTTAGTCATATGTGTGGTTCCAGGAGGGAACTGCGTGGGTAGGCGCCTTCGCCACTCAGCGGTCCAGTTTTATGTGCCTTGATCTTTAAATAGACTAAGGCGCATTAAGACACTGAGCAGAAATAACATAGCAACACAGATTTGGTGAGAAGCGACCTAATATGGCAGTCCCCAACCAATCCCCATTCTTGTTAGAAGTGTATCCGGGATCTCGAAGTAAAACAAGCGCACCTGTCAAAGCGGCCGCCGTTTTCTGTGGCGCTGAGCAATTGAACTTTTAGCTTCTTTGGGTTTGAAGTGCCACAACCATAGCTTCCGAGTAGGATCACGTCAATTGTCTCAAGCAGAAAGGTCATGTGACCGTGTTGAGTGGCGGTGATCAATGACAGCGTGACAAATCTCTTCCTTCCTCTGCATCCACCTCACGCCAATGCGATAGCCATGGACCCGGAAATTCGCCCTACGAGGGCTTTCTATGGCGATTGCGAACTCCCGTGCGCGTGTTGTAACTCTTGAACTGACCCTGGACTCTTTGGTGCGCACAGCCGACCTGGGGTTTCTTCTTGAGGTACGAACTGGCATAATCTAGCGGCAAAGCTCGAAGGCGGCCCTTTCCGAGGCTAGGGGTAGCGCGGAGTCGATCCGCGCTGACCTTGGCTCCCATATTCTTATTTTACGCCAACGGATCGACGCCCTTCAGAAGGCGGCGAAAGAGAGGCAGGAGACGCAAGCGGTGCTAAATTTCGCATTAAATCGCGCCAGCATTCACTTAATCTCTTTAGGGACATGGAGGCCAAGCTCTGGGTCCGTCGGAAATGCCTCCTGCGAACTGGAAGGCCAGTCTCAGCGAAGCGCTGACCATGTATACCGAAGTGCAACGCCACAGCGACGCTTTGAAAGCCGTGAGCAGTGGTTGCGTTAAAATCTATCCCCCCAGTTTATTCACTTCATCCATATCAGCGATGTTCTGCGCTTGAGCGCAGCGAGAAGGAACTCGTGGAGGAAAACCGTCGTCTTGAAGTCAAGGCTCGGGCCATGACGGAGGAAGTTGCGACCGCCATGGAACTTGTAAGTGATTCTTGATTGCCATATAACTTTGGCCATTAATTTCCGCTCAGAAATCTGAAGCTGAAAAGGTTAACGTTCTCATGCTGCCGTTCTCTCCGTATCCTCATTCTAGCCTTTCGAGTCGGAAGCAGAGCTGCAAGAAGACTAACACCCTAACCACTACCAACCGTGAACTGAAGCGTGTGAGTTCTAGGACATTTACATAATGTGCCGACGTGACTGAGAAAAGCTGCGTAGGCCGTTTCAGAGCTGAGTGCGGCACAGGCTGAGTCTGCCGCGAATGCCAGAGCCTGCGAAGAGATTGCTCTGCAGACTGCGAACGCGGTGAGTACGGGTTCGAAGATATGCCTTTCCCTCGCTAAATTTGATCCATTTCAGAAATCTAAATTAGATAAAGTAAGCGATCCTCTGCTTTTCACTTGAAGATTTTACCATTCAGTTTCTGAAGGAATTCGCCGAACTTTAATTTGAATATTGTACTTTGAAGGCGAAGAAGAAGGGCGGAAAGACCGATGCCGTTCGTTCTGCCCTCTGTCCAAATTATTCATTCAAATTAGCACTAGAAATCTGCAGCGTTCGCAACACAAGTCGAATCACTGACGACCACCATGAATGCCCTGAAACAAGACCTGGCCAAAACTACGAAATCTGTGAGCATACTTCTACTGTCTGAAACAATTTTATTGACGGAAAAATAGCAGGAGAAAGGTGCCCAGGTACTCCAGTCGACGATGAGGTAGAGACTTCCTTTTGATGAAATTGTTCAGGCGCTCAAAAAACTCGATAAAAAATATCGCGAGCAAAAGGATATCAACGTTCAGCTTCAAAAGGCCAGTCAAGATGTCTGTGGCATAGTGCGGACTCGATTTGCTTACCGTCATTTCAGAGCTACGACGACCTGTTAAACAACAATAAGGATCTCACCCAGCGATTCATTATGCTCCAGCAAAACTCTCTGGTTAGTCCATAACTTTCGCAGTAATCAAGTTCGGTTTAAATAGATTTATGAAGCCCCCGCCTCGCGAAGACCGCGCGGTAATTCTACTTCACGCGTGTTTCAGTGTTCAGACTAAGTGATCCGTTCAGTCTACTTCAAAATTAGCGGAGGAATACGAAAGCCTGAAGGGTCGCCACCAAGCATTACAGTCTACTCTAGAGGAGATGCAGGAGGTTTGTGTGTTCTTTATGTGTTATCAACGCTGACTCGACTCGCGCAGTCATACAACGATTTACAGGAAGGGCACGAGCAACTACAGCAGGTCCGTCCATCGTTTCTTTCTGAATGACTGATCTGATATTCGATAAGACTTGCGATGACCTAGAGACGAACGCCGAGCTCATGCAGGTTTGTCATTGAATATAGAAATTGCTTTGCGATAATGACGATCTATTTGGGCAAGGCGTTTGTCGCGGAGGCAAGAAACACGAAGGCCCAAAGGTAAAAATCCTGCAAGTCCATGACAAAAAGCGCTGAAAAACAAATCTACCAGGAGCTCGACTGAGGTAAGTTGTACTCCCTTAGTTAACGCACCATTCAATCAGTCCGGCCAATTGGCACTCCAGGATCAGGTACGCTTCGCTCCGTGAGCTACATTTGTCTGGGCTCATGCTCTTACTGCCTCAGGACCGACGCGAGCTGGAAGACCGCGTTCGGCAGTTAACCCAGAATAACGAAACTATCCAGGCCCAGATGCAGGTACGGCTTGAAATATCAGGTTCGCGGCTTTGTGTAACTGTTTGCGGTCGTAGAATCCACGAATTCAGGTACTCTTTATCCTGAACATTATATATTTCCGCTCTTAAACCACTCTAGACCGCCGTCGCGCGCGCCTTGTACGAGGATTTCATGGAGCGCTTCCCCTCGTTAATTCCGGGTCGCCATGATTTTCATTTCCTCGAGCCGATCTGCACAATGGACATCAAGCTGCATGCACATTTAGCTTCCGTACGCTACCCTGCCCTCATTTTCTAACTGCAATACTCACTGAGGTTGCCAGGACCCGGAACTCAGGGCGTGCGCATAGTAGCTCGTGAATGACGTCCCACTAACGCTGTTGTAGATATGTGAATCACGCCCTATATGTACCGAAGCGCGTGGTGTGGTCATCCCCGCAGTGTGTATGCACTAGCCTTCGGGCCCACGCATCATTACAGCTATTCAGCTGGTCTGTGGATCGCAGAATCAGAAGTTTCTGGTCTCGGCGGCACTACCCGCGACCTCTTCATGGCCGACGACGACTCAATCTTCTACGTCGGCACGTACAAGTGCCACAATCCTGAACATCTATACCCAGGCGGCACTGTGGCCCCGGAAGTAATCGTATGTGCATCTAGAAAATTGTCTCAATGCGCTCCCTTCTTCTGAAAAAGTCTCCTCTGGAAGTGATGTACGCCGCGCACCTTGGCGCGATGACACCAGTCGACACTGCCGTGGTGATCAAGCGTTTCTATCCGGGCGGCAGCATCCTCGTCGGATGCGTGGGATAGGGTCCGCTGACAATTCCACTTTGAGGAAAATAATTGAATGTCAGTCAGAATGTCAGGCTGACTGTCAGAACTGACACATGACAATTAACAATTGCCTCTTTGGGAAATTGCGCAGATACAGCTATTCTATGAGCTACCAGTCCCAGTTGACTTCCTGCGATGCTGTACTGGGCTGAACCTCCACACTTCCACTCTCGTTAGTCCTCACTTCATCATTTGTGACCGACAGTAAGCCTTTCAATCCGGGTGCCTTCAACACCACATCCAGGTCGACCACAAATACATTGTCTGATCTGAATGTTTTCTTGGTGTTTTTTTTCTTGCGTCCACATTTCATTTTCGATATCTTGGCCCTGAGAGCATCGGACATTTTCTCAAGCTCTTTGTCGTCTTCTTCGTTCATTTCCGTGGAGTCTGTATCGGAATCAGAAGAGTGAACGTGCCAACGGAGCAACAATTGTCTCGTAGTGCAACATATCCCTTTTAAATGTCAATACCTCGAGTGAGGTTCCATTCTCAAAAACTTCCTGAAGCAATGGGCTCTGAATAATGTAAGTATGTCTCAAAAATTGGAAGGATGAATCGAACTTTGAATTTGATTTTCTCTTCCGCAACAAGGCCTTGAATATTGTGCACAACAGGGGACACCGTCGTCACTGCCATGCTTGAAGTGTGTTGCAAAACGGGTTTTCCCAATTTTCGCCAGCATACGAACAGGAATATCGCCGCCATCATCGGCTATCCCCTTCCCAGAGTCCCATAAGAGAGCTTTTGATTTACCAGACTTGCTGAAATGTCTGATAAGCAGCTTGAGGATTTGCATCATCTGTCACAGGTGGCTGTGCATTGGCTGTGCCATCCGGATTATTCCGTCTGATCTGCTTCTCAACTCCAAATTGCTCAGAACTTGCTCAGAACACCAGTTAGTAGAAGGTTGGAATTGTCAGGATTGTCAGGCGAAATTTTCGCAAAAAATTAAATAATTGATTGTCAGTCACTAACTGATTGTTATCTGTTAGTCAACTGACAATTAAATTGTCATGTCAGCGGACCCTAGCGTGGGACTGCAGTGCATAGGGTTTGACCGTTCGCTTTACGACACACTGTGGCGTCGGCTGAATAGCGGCGGGACTAAACGCTAAGCGGATTCGGATGGACTGTAGGCTACATCATCTGGGGAGGCGGGATGTAATCTAAATCCTTGGCATAAATTTCTTAATCTACTGTATATAATGGGGCGTGCTGCACCTGCACTGCCCTGCGTGGAGTATGCCCCGAACCGCATGCCCTGCGTCCGCCTGCCCGGCGCGCATCGCGGGCGATCCGGAAGCGCAGGGAGCGGTTTTCAAATTATGCGGCAAGGGTGCAGGGCAGGTGCTGGTGGAGTGGGCGGCGGCGAAGATAGAGGGAGGGAGAGTTGCTTGGATAATCACTACGTTCCGCAGCCTCCTAGGCATAGCTGTGCCTATGTTAGCGTAGGTCTGGGTAGATCTGCCTAGACGGCTAGGCAGATCTGCCTAGCTGTGCCTAGCTGTGCCTAGGGCTGTGCCTAGGGGGCTATGCAGACGTACGCAGACCTACGCTCAGTTAGACAAACTCAGCGTAGGTCTGCGTAGGTCTGCGTAGGTGTCTGCCTAGGGGCCCGCGGAACGTAGTGAATGCTGCGCAGCTGATGATATGACGCATGGTGCGTGCCTTCTCGTCCTCTTCCTCGCTTTCCTTTCCCATGTCCTCGCTACGCCAACTCGGGCGCACATATGCCGTCCCAACCATCCCTCGCCCAATGTTCGTCTGTCCCTCCGCTTTCCACATGTACATCATCTTACTTCTCCCATCCACACCTTCTCCTTCCTTCTTTCTCTCTTTCTATCCCTTCCTTCCCTTCCCTTATCGCGTCTCGTCTCCACTTTTAGTACAAGAAACTAGGCACAACCGCATGCCTCGTGGGCATTTTGCCTTCGAATTGCGGCCCGATTCCGCCTTCAGTTTGCGACTCGGTACCCACTCGTAATCCGATCTGGTGCGAACGCTCATCCTGGGACACCGTAGCGCGTCCGATTGCCGATGCAAGTCCGTTACAGTATGCGCAAACCCCTTACTTACTTCCTGCGACGATCCTCTTCGGCCAGTTTTCAATCTATCGATCATGTCCGCCTCTTTTTGTTCGTGTGAGTTTATTCGCATCTTGTTGCGGAGTTGACTGTCTATGGCGTCCTTGCTTTGCTTCCCCGATCCGCGCTTTACCTCCTGGTTTTCCTCGCGTCTTCTTTATTTCCTCATTTTCTTTCATCTAGTTTCCTCACTCCCATTCTTCCTTATGGTGCGCTCCTTCGTTCTGTGCTCTGTCCTTTATTCTTGCGGGGGGGTAGGGCGTGCGACACTGACGTTTCCTTTCCTTCCTCCCTCATTTTTCTCTCCATCCAATTTCCTCCCTCATACTTGATCACTACATTTTTTCTTCCCAGCCTTGCAATTCCACCCTCATTTTGGACACGCAGTGTGACGTGCGCACTTCTTGCTCTTTTATTTGTTTGTTTCTTGGGGTGTGGGCTCATTCCGGTCCTTTTATCCCCGTCGTATCTACGCTCCTCCTTCGTCTCATTGCGCGCTTACTCCTTTGTTTATTTATTTGTTTATTCGGGGAGTGTGAGACACTGGCGTCCTTCCCCATTCCAGTCAATTTCTGCCCTCATTTTCCCTTCCCATTCCTTCCTCCCTCATCTTTCGGCACGCAGTGTTCATTTATTCACTATTCACTTATTAGAGGGTGTGGGGGGTGGGTTCGCTGGCAGACGTGCGTCCTCGTCTCCTCCGCATTTCATTTCATTCACTCCCTCATTCCTGCTTCCCACTGATCACGTCGTTTTTGCGCAACGCCTTTCATCGCAATGTGCCTTGCGCGCTTGCTCTTTTATCGTTTATTTTTGTGGAGGGGCGCGGTAGGGTGTGGCTATGGGTTTCCAGGTCTTCTTCCCATCCAATTCCCTCCCTGGTACTTGATGGCTCTGCTTTTTTCCACCGCTCGCTTTCGCCACGCATTGAGATTTGCGCGCTTGCTCTTTTATTTCATGGGCGTGGTGAAGTTCCAGTCCGTTGACTGAGACAGACGTGCGTCCTCAGTTTTTTTCTCTCCATCGATCGCTCCGCTGCTTTTTTTCTTTCGTCGACTTTGAGGGACACGGTGGGGTGTGGGTTTGATGGCAGGCGGCTGGTGATTCATCCCTCCTTTCCTCCATTCTTCCATCGCTTCGCTTTCTCGTCGCATTGTGACCTGCGCCGCTGTTCTTTTATTTGTTTATTCTATTCATTTTTTTTTGGGGGGCGCATTATTGGGGATACAGGATAGATGTGCTTCTTCGTTTTGTTCCATTTATTCCTCCTCCTTGAGACGCACCCACCCCGTGTGCTATCGGTGCTGTTGGAAATTATTGTTCTCCTGTTTTGATCAGAGCTTGTCAACCATTTGAGGGGATTTTAAGAGAGAAAAAAAGAACTCCTTCATTACCGAATAATGTACCGACCCAGAGATGGACAGCGGCCTTCCGTGAACTCTGGTACGATACGGCCCATGAGATGCGGACGCACGCCACCGTGCTATCAGGTACTTGCATTCATTGTTCCTCACCTGGATTTCTGCGAGGCTTCTTAACTGTTGCGGATTGGCAACCCCCCCAGGAAAGTTGAATTCACCGACCCCGGGGTGAACGGCTGCCCTCCGCCGAAATTAGAGCAATGGTCGGCAAGTACATCGGATATGGACGCACACAATGCACTATCGGTTCTTTTCTAATATTAGCCTGTCCCTTGTTTTATAAAACAACAGGCAACAGGGACTTGACTAAAAAAATAGTTGTGGACGGAAAATGCGCCTCCAACAGGCACTCCACAAACGCATGAAAAAGAAAAGAAATTGTTATGGGCGCACTCCGTGCGTTATCGGGTGCTTTAACCCCCTCTCTTTGACTAGGATTGAGACACCAATGTTCCGCCTGGTCAGCTCAAATATCTGCCAAAAAAGGCCGCTGCTGCGACCCAAAATGCACTGACCGTGAGTCCTACAAGGACCTTCCACATCAAAGGCTTGAACTTCGATAAGCGAAGATAATCATGACACCGGTTCATAGGAAGTACTTTCTTTTCTGTTCCGGTTCTTGTGCTGTGGATTGGTGTAAGTAGCGGAGATGGGATCATTCTGCTCTAATTCTACGGCAGATGTGGCTGAGCATCAACGAATGGGTGCATAACTCTGCTATCAATTGCCACAGCTCTTCAAAGATAGGCAATCTTCGGCCCTTTTGATGGCAACGGCCGCGGGATTGCAATCAAGGTCTGGCCTTTATTTTATCAGTGTCGGAAGCAAGGCCGTAGCGTCAGGAACGGCGCCTGGGATAATATTCGGACAGTATGGAGAAACTGGAAGGTTTGTTGATATACGTCTTTGATTCATAATTTACTTCATCGCAGTTCCATGGTTGAAAACTGTCAAAGATTTCCAAGTGAAGAAGCGTTCTGGAGCAAGTATTCGACGTCGGACAGCACTCACCTGCGTTATCAACAAATCCTCGACGCATTGAAGGGTGCCCGAGAGTTGTAACTTGGATCACCCAGATGCCGATTGAGCATTGGCATACACAAAGAGTGGCCAGCGTCGAATCAAGGGCAAGGATAGTCCTGTGGCTGATATTTGGCGGGAGCTGCTCCCCAGCAATGCAGATATTGCGAATCGATGGGCCGCGGTGCAACGAGATGAGAGTCGTCTTGCAGCCTTTTGATAATTTGATGCGATGGACATGGGTGATGGACGTGCGCGATGACCCAGATATAGATTTGCAACATGTCGAGAAACAAGTCATATTTTTACCGAGTACTTTACAGCATTAGTTTCTACTTGTCCCATACCATATTTACCCACTCAGTTGCCAGTTGTGCTCCGTGAGTTAGTAGTAGATCGAGAAACGATGAAATGCACGGTATGTATCAATCAAGGTTGACTGGTTGTCGGAGGACGCGCGACGTGACGAACCTAGTTCGCGCGAGAAATGAGCCAAGCACGGGATGTATTCTTCGCACGTGCCATCCGGCGATTAAAGCCACTTAAAAGGGGAACAAGACCAAGTCAATCTCCCGGAGTAAGCGGAGGTGCGGATGTCCGATGATTCCGATCTGCCATTTGATCGCTGCGGCCAAATCCGGCCCAACGATAACCTTGCTTTCTCCACTGGACATGGTCTTTGCACCCTCCAAGATTCTCATCTTCGGCGGCACTGGAACCATCGGGCAGTTTATCACCGCATCGATCCTGCGTGCAAAGCCTGCATTCGAGGTGCTGCTGTTCACGTCGCCCAACACAGCGAGCACCAAGACGGAGCTGCTCTCGAAGTGGAAAGCCGAGGGACTGTCGGTGGTGACAGGCGATATCACCAACGCG
This sequence comes from Mycena rebaudengoi, assembly GCA_029282285.1. Taxonomy (NCBI): domain Eukaryota; kingdom Fungi; phylum Basidiomycota; class Agaricomycetes; order Agaricales; family Mycenaceae; genus Mycena; species Mycena rebaudengoi. The sequence continues at coordinate 344,858 of JARJCX010000127.1, forward strand.
GACGACGTATTGTCTGCGTATCAAGGGGCTGACACGGTCATCTCTTGTGTCGGCCGCAATGCGCTGCAGCACCAGATCGAGCTCATCCGGCTCGCTGAGGAAACCCCCTCCATCAAGTGGTTCTTCCCGTCCGAGTACGGCACGGATATCGAGTATAACGACAAGAGCCCGGACGAGAAGCCGCACCAGCTAAAGCTGAAGGTCCGCGCCCTCGTGCGCGACCAGGTAAAGAGGCTCAAGGTCACATACGTGGTCACTGGGCCGTACTTCGATATGTGGGTGAATACTATCCCGGGCTTGGAAGCGGCGGGCGGGTTTGTGAATGACAAGAAGGAAGTGTATGTTATCGGCGACGGCGATGGCAAAGTTGGATTCTGCACGATGTGGGAGTGAGTATTCCTTATTTCTGATTCGCCCCTGTGTTTTGTGCAAAGCTAAGTAATATTCAGTGTGGGCAAGTCTGTTGTGGCTTCCCTCAGGAACCCGGCGGCAGCATTCGACAAAGCACTCAAGGTCCAGTCGTTCATCGTGACGCCGAACGAAGTCCTCGCAGAATATGAGAAACAGACTGGAGGGAAATGGAAGGTCACAAAGACCCCGCTCGATGCCATCAAAGAGCTGGAGGCGAAGAGCTGGGCCGAGGGAAACCGAAGGGCCACTGAGGTGACGCTACGGAGAATATGGGGCGAGGGCGGGACGCTGTACGCCAAGAACGACAATGGGGTTGTTGGTTTGAATGAGGACGATATGGAGTCGTTATCAATCGGCGTGAAGAGAGCTCTGGAAGGTACAATTACCGCGGCTTAGATCGACTGTGCAGTATCTGAGGGAACTCGAAGATTGAATTGCCTACTGAATGTACGCAACCGAAGCTTAAACCCTTTCACATGCGAAGCGGAAGTTGATTCTTGTGAGCTTCAGCCGTTCCGGTGGAGGCTTTGAATGAAAGATGAAACGCAAAAACTCACTTCTACGTCATGGAGCCGTCCCCGCCGTGAACAGCGAACAGCTGCGCATGCTAGTGAAATAAGATGGCGGTTGAAACCATGGGGACTTTGAATAGTATGCGATGTGCGGAGCATTCAAGCGAAATGAGAAGAAGCGGCGAAGGTTGAGCTGTCGGCTTCAATTAGGGCGATGGATAATAGTGAAATGCATCACACACACTCAGATTAATGGCCATGGATTGTAAGAGACTGCTGCTATTTCCGTTGATTGTTGCAAGCTTTCTAGTGAATTTGGGTAATCAAGTCTGTGGAAGAGAGGATTACGTACCGAACCGTGGAGTGCCCCCGAGCAGGGGCCTTTCATACTGATGAACGGGATTTTCAGCGATGTGAAAGCCGAGATTTATGGGCCAGAGGGAGAGAAAGAAAAATGCAAAGGGCTGAGGGAAGGAGCTGGGGAAATCATATTGTCCCCAGTCAAGCAAATAATGACCGGCAGCTAGAGGTAAGAGGAGCGGTCGGGAATGAGTTGACTACGGGTTAAACCATTACAAAAGTGCGATGTTGGCAGGCGTGATCCCGATGAGACATAGTAGGGATACGACGGACAGACACATCATGGGACAGTAAATGGACAGTACCAACAGGGGAACACAACTTGCAGCGAAGATTGTAGAATTTTTGAACCATAAACAGGGAGGAGTGTTGAGGAGTAGTCGGGCACCAGGTATTGATTCCGCAAAGACCTGGACGAGCCTGAACCGCACTTAGAACCAGTGCAGCCGGGAGGAAAGCGGAGAGCATGAAAGAAGCTGCACACCAGTTACACCTCTTTTATAGTCGACGCAAGTATGAGGTGGCCGCAGCACGATAGACGTGTCCTCCTGCGGTGCAGTCGGAAATTTATATTTCAGTAAGAAAACAGAAATGGATGTAAAGGCTGTTGAGCCACGGGACTTGGGTGTTCATCTCAATAATTGCAATTTGGCTACGACTCCACATCTCGAAGTCAGTCCGCAGGTCGAAAGCAGCAATAATTGCGTGCGCAGCGTAGTCCGGAGCTTGCGCAGAAGCCAGCGAGTAGGTCATCTGTTCTGTCGAAATGAGACATTCGCAGTTTGCGGATCTCCGCAGATTAAAAGTACTGCATCGTGGGGACTTCCGCAGGAAAGAAGTGGGTCGGCAAAGGTACTGCGAAAGCATTAAGCAAGAGGACATTAGAAGGGGATATGGTCATATAGAGCTAAGGCCAAACATTTACAAATGAATTCGAGAGATTTCGTTAAGAGAACGGATAATGCATCCTTAGTCTCATTAGTGTTTCCGGGACGGCGATTTTTGGAAGGGTTATTTTTTCTCTGAGTCATTGGATCCGCCAGAGCTCGCCAGAGCCGGCGGAAAGAGGCGGAAGACTCTATTTTTATTCTTTGTGCTGTGTGTACTATCGGTTCAAATCATGAAACAAATATCAACAACTTCAATCAAAAGTCGGGCTGAATGGCGACATTATTTTTGCGGGATACGGGGTGACAAGAACGATTCCTAAACAAGTTTGGACTCGTAACTAGCATAGCCCAGAAAATAACAGCAGGGGTGAGTACGCATCTAAGCGCCCCACGGAACTGCATCTGTCGTCTCATGCGCAACAGTGGCGCTAATCTGTCGGCTTTCCATGCAGAAGACAGCTCTTCTTAAAATCTTGATAGTCATCTCAACCGTCACTTTGGCAGTTGACTAGTATCCCACCGCGAGGAAGACGGGAACAAGCGTTGCTTGAATGTAGAGACCATGATACAGAATCCATACCATGAGCCTCTGTTAGACGGCGCATTTATGTCGGAAAAAAGCTCCAAACAAACTCCCTATAGTATGTTTTCAGCCACTCAACCACATAGTTTGAGATTCAAACAACGATCCTACGTTGTCTCTGTAATGCCTGACATCAAATGAGGCCGGGAGAAGCTTGAAGGAGAGGAACAACTTTTGTTTCATTCCAGGGAAAAATGTATCAAGACAGAATCCTAATATGCCAAAGAGTTTAATTATGATATCGTGTGTACATAGCGTCCAACAAGCGCGCAATCAGGTAGCGCGACTTCGACATCATGTCAGGTCAAAATTACGGCTTTTTAGAGTAGTTCAAAGAGACGGCGAATGAGAAGCAAAGCATCTTCCGTACACTCTTTCCCAGCATGCCTTCCCCCCGCCTCATTGTTCGTCTCGCCATTCTAGGTTTGTTTCCTCTCTTTCCGTAGCAATGAAGCTCTCATCCTCGCAATCAAGCTACGGTCTCTCTGTTCGCTCTCATTTCGATGGGTTTGGCCGCTGCTCTGATCGCAGCGGCGTCCCAAGCCGGACCATTTCTCGGCATCACCTTGGCAGCTCCTGCTCTGGCTATCGTTGTCGCCATTCTCACCTTGCTCACCGCTCCTTTGATGTACGTTATGGCGCTTTGATCTCAGATATCGATGTTCCTCATATGGAGAATTTAGGATTGCCCTCGAGATAGTTCGACCTGGCGCGTACTTCACGTCCATGATAATATTCGAGATTCTGTGGCTTGGTAAGTCCTCACAAATTGTTGGGATGCACGCTTCTCACCAATACTCACAGGGTTCCTGTCCGTCATGTGGCTTGCCAGTGGCGCCGCCCAAGCCGTAGAGAATATTATCTTAACCGGGGCCTGCACCTTCGCTTCTTCCGATAACTTCTTCGATGGATTCTCCGATGACCCCCGGGCCCCGGATAATTCTTTCCAGAATATCTGCGGAGAAGCCCGCGCCATCGCGGCTTTCAGCTTTCTCAACTGGCTCATCCGTACGTCGCGTCCCTTCCAGCCTGCTTATTCGCCATTCGTGCTCCATCGCTGAATGGCCTCTTTAGTTATGTTCTATACCCTCACGGTCATGATCATGTCCTGCGTGGCGATGTCGCGTAAGCGCGGTCGTGTGTGGACCGAGTCGTTTGCGAATACCCCCCTCTCTGCATCAGCTTCTGCTGAGAAAGGCCCCATCCCGGGCACCTACCAATCAAATTATCCGCATGTGCAGCAGGTCCAACAGCACACGGGCGGTTCAGTCCAAACTGGAGCTCTCCATGGCCAGGTCTGAATGATTTCGCCATGAGGCCTTCGAACTAGAGTCACAGATAGATACGGCCCATTTTAATTGGTAGCGTTTTACCTAAACACCACGATCTTTTCTTTTACCAGTCCTTTTGTTATTTACAATTGCCAAAATCTCGGCCACCCGCCGTCGCTGCTCAGTATCGCGGCGGTCAAATACCATTCTCACAAATCCTATTATATTCGCATGGCCGTTTCGACCCTCAAGATAGTGGTATGGCATGAACATCATCAGGAAACTCACTTCTGCTGGATAGAACTGATCTTTCTATATATGGTGCGCATCACCTAGCTGCCGCTACCAAAAATTAGTGGCCAAATTGGCCGGAGAATTCTTTTTTTTGAATTCAGTGTACCTCTGGGCCAGCTTATTTCTCGCAACTTATGAGCCAAAAATATTGCCCGTGAATCAAGTCATCATGATCATGATCACGGAGTTGCGGCACGATCACCGCAGCAGCTCGCACTTTTTTCGTCGTGTCCTACATTCACCGTGCACGCATCCACTGGCGGAGAATTAACCATGCACCTCGCAATTGGGAGAAGGATATGACAGCACGGGCTTGTGCCAGAAGACACCCTCAAGAGAATAACTCGGAATCTGAAACGGATGATTGTCACTGGGATGGTACTGAGGGCGACAAGGTCCCCCAATTCATTCCCTCCATATCCCACCCGGAATATGAGGAGTCTTTTAGCTCAACTGAATGGGACTGCGAGGACGGCTTATTACCGGAGGAGGACCAGTCCGCGTCAAGTGATTCCGATCGAGACTTGGAGGGTGCCGAGTTACTCGCGAGTTTTGCATCTGCTGCAGCGACTTATGAGGCCACTACCGGCACTGCATATGAGGAAATAACTGAGCCTAAATTGAAGAAGATCTGGACTGCTGCTGAAAAGAAGTTGAGGGCACTGGCAGTTCTGATCGAAAAGAGGGGCAGGACAATAAGAATTTGAGGGTGCATGATGCAGTCTTCAGAGTCAGGTGCGTTCCGCTCTGCTATAATACCAATATTGTATTTATCATGGACCAAAGTTCCTCTGCTATGTTCACGAGCATATTCAAAGTTTTGCCCCGAATGCTAATCACCCGACCTGAGGCTCCTTCCCCAATTCCTTCCCCTCTCGTGATTCCTGGGCCCGCAGAAGTAACGAGTTCGGCACCCATATTTCCGGCACCTGCCGCACAGCAGAGTACTGCTGCTTCGACCGCCGCTGTTATTTTGGCTGACGACATTCCACCAGCTACATTTCGGACATCTCGCTCGCTGATGCCTCTTTGGATCCGGAGCAACGCAGAGACTTCTCTAAGCGTCGCACCTGGATCTCAGCAGAGTACGTCTACTCACCGTGTACGAGCTCCTCCTGCCCTCAAACGCCAGGAATTCGATGTGCCCCAGGCGGAGCGGCGAAAGATCGAATCCAACAAGGCCGCAGCCACACGCGCAAACATTCTCACGTCGGCTTTGGCTGACATCGACAAGTTCATCGCATCGAAGAAGGATGTGTCTCACGCAGGGAATGCGAGCCTTCAATTGTACCGTGCCCGATCTATTCACAGCCATTTGCACATGGTCGTGAATAACAAATGGTCGTGGAAGTTGGCCTCCGAAACAACTGCCGAAGCGCAAGGGTTTGCCAGAAACGGGAAGCCGTATGGTTCGGAAATGAACGCGGGCGTGAATTTCTGATCACGTTCTTCCCCAGTCACGGATCGGGAAGCATGGGAAGTCGTTCTCGCTTTATGACGACCCGACCATTCAAGCTGAGCTGCGCTCATATGTTCGAAGCGAGAAGTGGGCGATGGATCCTGCAAAACTCGTTGAGTTCAGCCAGAAAAAGATGGTTCCAGCCGCCGCGGACAAGTACCTTCGCCATATTACCGACCAGGTGATGCCAACAGGTCTGAAAAATACATGGAGCTCGTCCCCTTCCCTCAAATTTCTTTCAAAGTTGGACGCGGTGTCTCTCTCCAAACCGCACGCCGCCTTCTTAAACATGAGGGCTTCTCGTATATGGTGCACAAGAAGGGATTGTACTTCGATGGTCACAAACGTCCCGATGTTGTGGACGATCGTACAAATCGCTTTCTGCTTGCCATGGCAGCGTATCGATACCGCCTCGTTGAATACAAGGTTGGGGATGTCGACGTTGAAGTGGAGAAGGACTATCCAGGAAAGTACGGATTGCGGCGACTGGTTCTTTGTCCCCACGACGAGATGACTGCTCAATGCAATGACGGCCCAACGAAGAGCTGGGTGCTTGAAAGAGAACAACCCTTGCGCAAGAAAGGGGGTTGGCCGCGGACTTCATCGCAGCGACATTATTTGGTCAACAGTTGGCTATATTGCTGATGCTGGGGTGCAGATTGAATATGGTAAGAATTACGATGGGTACTGGGACGGCATGATGTTTATGAACCAGGTCTGTTTTTTATTTGATCTATATTTCGCTCACTGACCGGAGGATCGAATTCAAAAGCTGAAAGATAAAATCATACCCGCGTTCGAAGCCGCTCACGGGCCCGGGTACCAGATGCTGCTTATGGTCGACCATTCACAGGGCAACTGCATGTATCGACTTGATGCTCTGCTTGTCAGTCGCATGAATCTCAACCCCGGAGGGAAACAAGCCCACATGCGAGATGGATGGTGGATGGACGGTGATGTACGCACAACCCAAAAGACGGATTTTCCTGCAGATCACCCGCAATTCCCTGGTGAACCGAAAGGAATGAAAATAATCCTTCAGTAGCGTGGTTTTTGGCCCTCATGGAAACTTGTGAAGGAGTGCAAGAAAGGACTTTATACCGCCGCTCGGGATTGTTGCGCTACACGAATTCTGGAATTACGGCCAGATTTTCTTTCGCAATGGTCTATGGTCACAGAAACCATTGAAGACGCGGGGCATCTCGTCATATTCTGCCTGAAATACCACTGTGAGCTGAACTTTATCGAGTTCTTCTGGGGCACCGTCAAAAAATACCTTCATGACCACTGCGACTATACTTACGAGGGTCTCAAAGCCAACATGCCCGATGCGCTCGCTTCCGTCCAACGATCAGTAATTCGTAAATGGGAGCATCGGATGATACATTGGGTGGAGGCGTATCGTAGCGATCTGGGTCCTAAAAAGGCTCAGAAATTGGTTCGTGCATTCAGTTCAACCAAAATTACTAAATACAGTTCTCATCGACGCGTTTATGAGTCGGTTGCGCGCCAGTTTGATCAGTTGTCGTACCCTCCTGTATTATGCGGTCATTTTAAGCCCACTTACGCCTCCAACGACCTATTTTTGAATATATTGCTGACCTGTGGCCAAATTGGGTCGCCAACAAATGTCGAGCTCACTCAGTTTTGATTCAATTAAAATCCCTCTAGCAGAAGTCATCGGATGGTTCAAAGGAACACTTTTGCTAGAGGGATAAGAAATACCTTTTTTTTTGAAGGCGCTAGATTTCAAGCACGTGGTGGCGGTAGCTAGGTGATGCGCACCATAGGTCGGGTAGGTCGCTCGCCTAGAGCTGACAGTCGTATGAGCGAAGACTTCAGGGCGTGACACGTTCAAACTCCGCTCGCTTGACGCGTGAGCACTGGGTTGGACTCTCATCAACACGTTGTTGATGTCCCACACCTGTCGCTCGACGCGGTGGATTCCAGAAGCACGTGCGAGCAGCTTTTCCGACAGAAGCAGAATGGCCACACACCAAACATCAGCTTATCAAGCAAGCAGCTCGCGATGTTGATATATTCCTTACCTTCGTTTCAAGAATATTGACAAGTCCCATGGCGAGGCTCGAGAGGCCCAGTGATTCCTCAGCCCCTCTACCCCCTCTACAGAACATGTCCTTTTCAAATGGGTTGAGCACCTCGGTCACCTCAGTGTGGCTTGTGCAAAAAAACAACATCCGCGCACGCGCCAAACATCTACATCCACTTCGCGACAAGGCCAGCCGTAACTGGGTGTGTGGCTTCCTTAAACCCCACTCGTCCATCAGTTTTTACACCTCTTCAGGCCTCTATGGGATGCGCGCGACGTCATTCAATGAGCCTGTCATTGGTCACTTCTCTGACATCCTCACGGAACCCGTCGAAAAGCATGAAATACCATCGAGAACGTTTACAACATAGACAAGAAGGGAGTTCAGAGAGGTGGCGGGAAGAAGCAAGCCGGCGGAAATCCTTGCAGTCGCACAAGCAACACGCAAAGTATAAGTGCCGGAGTGCCAACTTGGTGTTATCCCATTAGCGAGGCGGTGTGCACTCAAGCCGGGGTTTATTTTCTCCGGATCGACATTCTGCCCCGAGTGCTTTGAATTCAATCCTGACATTGGGTGTGCACCCAAGCCGGGGTTTATTTTCTCCGAATCGACATACTGCCTCGAGTGGTGTGAATTGAATCCCGACATTGGGTATGCACTCAAGCCGGGGTTTATTTTCTCCGAATCGACATACTGCCGTGAGTGGTTTGAATTCAATCCTGACATTGGGTACGTATCCGCATCTTCTTCAATTCTTGCTTGATGAATCAAAAGGGGGCAGAAGGAATTGAGTTGGACGCACATGGTAATTGGGTCGAGTGTCAAAAACAACCGAACCAGATCGACAAAGCAATAGCAACTAGAAGCAGCAATCGCATGCATCTCTACCCCCGGGAAAGAATATAACTCCGACTCCGGGATGACCGTGTGAATAGATCATTCACAACGCCCTCCGGGTACCCCTGGTACCATGGACCCTGACCGTAGCTCTTTACTGTTTCAAGTTCACCATTGAGTGGGCTTAAACTAAATATTTTGATTTTAACCGACCTGACTGAATGCACACTGGAAATTCGATGGAAAGAGGCAGCCTCAAATGGAAACCGAAACCTTTAGTTTCAGCTGCCAGGGTCACGTGTTTTCCTTATATGGTAGTACACGTGACCCTGGAAACTGAAACTAAAGGTTTCGCAATCGATTTGAGCCAACCTTATTCCATCAAGTTTCCAGTGTGATGGCTTAACACGAAATACCCAATTTTGTAGATCATGTCACAGGTGTACTGTTTTAATATTCAAATATTTGGTTGGATACAGAAGTGAAGTCACACCTAATATTACCAAAATTAAGCACAGCCGAAGTTGTACTCGAACACCCAAATGTTGAATCACAATAAAATCACTCTGAGCTTGGTACCGATTCTCATGAAATCAGTGTGACCGAAACGAGACGGAATAAAATCAAGTTTCGGTATTACCTTGCTTGACAAGGTCTCTCCAAACTCATAATTACACCACTTTTCGACCAACCCGGCTTGATCCGGTCAATATGTTCCGTATCTTTCCGAAGATGATGTCTCCTGTCGAACAAATTTATCACGCCAACGCACTATCAGCGCACTATCAACGGCCTACGTAGCTCATCATTTTGCAGCTGAATGGCACACCGCCAGCCCCGGGAAGCTCCCATAGGGGTACCTCCGGCAAAATGGCTGAAAGCTGCCCTCAAATCCGCCAAGTCGGAGTTGGTTTTGGTACTAGGCAGGTGACATAATAAACATCTTCGAACCACGAAATTCTGGGCGAAAATGAGTCAAATGCGGCTTGAATGCGGCCAATTTCGGCCTGGATGCATACTGGAACAGTGTAAGTTTTTTTTCCGCACATTTGAGCAAGTTTTGATCCGTCCTGAAGGATTCTGAAGGACGAAAATTCTTTTACATCTCCCTCAACTCCGTTAAATCGGAGTTGGTTTTCCAAAATTTGGCCTCAAATCCCCTAATTCCGGAGTTAGTTCTTCAACATTTTCGTCCTCGAATCCACTAAATACGGAGTTACCGCCATGGGAGTTTCCCGGGGCCTACACCGCCGCCATCCGGCCTCATCTGGCGTTCAGCTAGTGGCCGGCAGGATCTGGGGTAAGCGGAAGAGGGAAATGGCACAGGATACGGATACGCGTAAACAAAGAAGATAATTCAAGGGGTTAAGTCCGGGTTGACGCGGAGCTGGGTGGATGAGAAAATGTAAACAGCTTGTACATACGAGGCAGAGGCGCGATCCAATTTATAGTAAGCATTGCAACAAAACAGCACTCTATGCAGAGCTCTCGGCAAAGTATCAAACAGGGTTTCAAGCAAGGTCCTTGCTGACGAAGTCGGCGCTTCCTCGTCACTGAAATGGATTAGAAATGCAGAGAATCATATTACAAAAAGGATGAACGGAAACTGCAAGCAGAAACTACTTGTATCATGATTAGGAAAAGTGCGTCTCAGGCCAAAGCAATAAGTTTCGGTTGAAGATTCAGCTCAACGTGAAATCTGGACCAAAACTACTCTTTTCAGTTGCACCAAAATATGGTCGGCGGATGATCCACAGACGGTCCGCCGGTCATTTGCGGATGTCCTCCCAAAATCGGCGGATGATCCTCTGGGCATCCCAAGACAATTCTTTTTGTTCTTGTTCTGTCGGGGGAAATATTGTGTTATGAGGACTTGCATCCAACGGTCATCCTGTGCTCTTTGTCGACAAAATATGACAGCGAATGCATCATACACTGCTGATCCTCTCGTCCTGATCCTCTTGTCATCCTGTGAAACCCGATTGGGTAGATTATCGGTTTCTGATCCTCTTGTCTCTTCCAGCAGATCTTCTCACGGTCTGCGTCTGGCTTTTTCTGTAGAATTTAATTAAATGGATCATCAGCCCTTGACCCTCCGAGTCCATGCATCCGCATCTGAGCCTCTTGTCCTCCTGGTAAATTTTTGATGAGGGGATCGTCGCCTTCTGATCCTCTCGTTTTTTTCACACTAGTGCACACAGCATTTGTTGACAGGCCGCACACTTGGGGGAAAAGAATTGCCACTACATCGTAGAGCTTGCCACCATCCCTTCGAATGCCTCGCATTAATCACATCGAACTGATCGGAATGCGACGGGCTGGAACACCAGAAAAATGGGCTCGGTAACGGTGTTTGTGGGGGCTTAATAATAATTAATAGATAACCAAATAAGGAAAGAAGGAAAAGAAAGAAATCAGAGAGATTTCAGTGTATTTGAGCTCAATATAAATAGTCCGAACACTATCGAAGTCATGAGGCATACAAAAAAATTCTGCCGCTGCGCGGCGCAGATTCAAGGAACAAATGCACTGATACTGCCTGTGCAAACCCCAGCAGCGTATTAATATGCTCAATAGTCAGGTTATCGGGTCTGTTCCACAAAGCCGGCCCACCAAATTCTCGAGTCCTGCATGGTGATTTGATAGTCATTGGAGTAGATTATCCCGTTTCACATATCAAAAATCGGCTGAATTAATTTCTTACAGGTCGTTAGGCTTGTGTTAAGAGCCACGCTGACCACCTAACTTCGCTGCTTTGTCTCGCCGATGACAGATTTTGTGCTGGTTCAAATTTTAATATAAAATACTGGGAGAGGTAGTAGGCACTGCAAGTCTCAAAATTTGAGAGCAGCAAATGGTCATCTACTTTATATAAGACATTGCGATGCAATCTATATTTTTCAACACCTGCATCCATTAATTTAAGTAGTGGGTGCTGTTATGGCCACAGTTTAATTAGTTGGCTAGATCTGGGAGGGGAATGAAGGTCCAAGATCTGGATTTCATGTTCAGAAGATCCAGAAGTAATTCCATCCCAAAATCTGCTTCCCTCGCGGCTCTTCAACCTTTGATATGCAATTATCTCATTTTTTTCTCGGCGCCATTTACAGAGTCAGAAAAAATGTGGGTTTTCAGCATTAGAAGGGTTGGGAACCCAGAAACCACATATTCTTTTTTTGTGGCAATAGCCTCGATATTCATGGAGAACGAAGCATGTTGAACACGCTGGCCTGTGCACCTCAATTACTCACGTGAAATATTATTAATACTGAATTAGTTTAATCAGAGTTCGGCGACTTCCGAATCAGTGAGCTCAGCCAATCCCAAGCGTGTGATACATCCCTGATGTGGCAGTGCTCAACCCGATTGGGTTGAGCTCTTTATAGGAATTTGATGCCCACAAACACCGCTACCGAGCCGAAAAATGAGTTCATCGTGGGCTTGCGCGACGGAAAAATACATCAGTACGGAATACTACATGATTATATCTGCATCCTGAATGATAATAGAATTTATTGCCCCTGTGGACTGCGGCTGGATATGACTTCGTGAGGCCTATTCGGCCGAATATACTTCACAGCTTCAGAACAATCGGTTCAAAATGCACGAAATCCCGTGTGAATGTTCAATAGCGACAGCTTTGCCCTTGCATTATAATCAGCCGGGACTGGAGACCACGAGCCAAGTAGTTAGAGGACTCTTGAGGCATGAATAATTTCAAGAGAATTTCCAGCTAGAACGGCGGCAGAATTCGGCCGGACTCGGAGAGCACGACGGATCAGATGGGCCAGATATGTCAAGTGGCAGTGCCATGCCTCCCTTCATCCATCCACGCGCCTGTTACTTAGCTACCCACCCCTCCTGACTGCACATATCTCCCATTTCGCCCTCCCCAAGAAACCGGCTTGAGCAGCTACTCGGACCCGCAACACAGAAGAAAATCAATCCTTCAACATGGCCCGACCGCAGCTTCTCCGCAGCCCATCTTTCCGGAACACGTCGAAAGACTTGTAAACGAGACATTCCTGAGCGATACCAAGGACAGGTGCAGCACCTAGTCGCTTGTTCCAGGCCGCACGATTCCATGCCTAGTGCGTCAATCCCTCGAATCGGGCCAAAATCGGGCTTAGGTGCGGTCAGGACGACGCCGTTTACGCTCCACACCGTCGTAATGCATCGGAACAGCGCCTGCGTCCTCCCGCACGCACACCTGCCGCTCACGAAAGGCGGGCGGCGCGCCGCTACTCCTGGCCGCGGAACTATCGCTCCTCCCAACATCTGGGTCTAACTGCCGCCCTAACGAGCCTCTACCTCATCTGGGACGGCGCATACCACACGCGCCCGCGCCCGCACCGCACCGCCTGTAGTACTCCGCCGCGCTCGCATACCTCACCATCTACGCGCGCGCGGAGCTCGGGACCCGGCGCTTTACGTGTTGCACCTGCCGCCGACGGCGCACTGCTCTCGCCTCGCGTGCATGGCGTACACTGCGGACCGCATGCCCTGTGTGCGCGTGCTCGTGTTTGTGCCGGACGTGGGCGTGGCGCGAGCGATCCGGCAGAGCAGGGAGCGGTTTCCGACTCATCACGAGGTGGTGTGTGTGACGGATCCGGGGCAGGTTCTGGTGGAGGGGATGGCGAAGGGAAGTACGAGCCGCTTGGATCATGCTCGTAGCTAATGATATGATGTATGCTGCGTTCTTTCTCGTCCTCTTTCTCGATTCCCATCTCCCCTCCCCCCCTCCTCAGCTCTCGCGCGTATATGTCGTTCCCTTCTTTCCTAGCTCATTTTTTCGTCTGTCCCTCCACTTTCCCGCATGCCATTTACCCTTCCCCTGCCTTCCTCCCTTTGCCTGTCGCCCTCATCTCATCTCCATACATCCAACCCACGTCTTATCTTTAAAAATAGGCACAACTGGCTTCCACCACCGCTGCACGCAGAGCAGGAGTGGCGCATTTCGGCTTCAATTCACCGCTCGCGTGGTACGACACGGCGCGCCCTCCTCCTACGCCCCGACTCGGCGGTGCGCCCAACCCCGACACTCATCGTCTATGTATTCTGTGCGCAATTCCCTTGCTTTACCTCGTGCGGCGATCCTCTTCAGAGCTTGTCTCTTATCTATTGCTGGCACGTCCCCCTTTTTGTTCATATCTTCTTGTGAGTTTTTCGCATCTTCTTGTGGAGTCGACTGTCTCCACCGCCCGTTGGTCTGCGTCTTAGCAGGGCGGGGCGTTCCTCCCCAGTGTTTTTGGTGTCCTTGCGTTGCTGCTTCGTATTCTTGTTGTACCTTCTCGGTTTCTCCTCCCCGTTTTCTCTTCCTCCCCATTTTTCTTTTATTCCTCTTATTTTTTCCATTGCTTCCCATCCAATTCCATCCCCCATTCTTTCTTCCCATTCATTACTTCGCTTTTTTCTTCTTCCCATCGCTCCCTCTGTCAAGGTTCGGCATGCATTGCGACTTACGCACCTCCCCTTTCATTTTATTTTTCATTTATTTCTGTGTACTTCGTCGTTTTCTCTGTGTCTTCGTTCCTCCTGCAATATTCCCATGGCCCCCATTCTACTTCCCCTAGCTTCCTCCCCCATTTTCGGGGCATCTCGACTTACTTCGTTTCTTGTGGTTTTTTTTGAGGGGGGTGTGTGGTGGAGTGTGGGCCTCTGGCGCGCGACACTGGCATGCTTCTTCCTTTTCATTCCATCCATTACTCCCCCATTCCTTCTTCCCATCGCTACCCGGCGCTTTTCCTTCCCATCGATTGTTTCCTCGCTCATTTTCAGCACGTATTGTGACTTGCGCCTTTATTTATTTTTATCCTTTGTTTTTTCGAGGGGTGGTGTGTGCTCTTTTTTAGCCTTCCCTCCCTCATACTTGATCGCTCCGCCACTCTTTTTCGCCACCGCTTCTGCGCTTCCTTCCTCATTGTTTGTCGCACTGCACACGTGTTGTTTTTATTTTTATTTTTATTTGGGGGGAGGGGGAGGCTGGGTTCGCCGGCAGACGTACGTCCTCATTTTTTCCCATTCAATTTCCTTTGTCCCTCATTTTTTTGTTTCCATTCCCTCCCCCATTCCGTCCTCCCATTCATCCCCCTCAACTTCACCATGCATTGGGACTAGAGTGTTTACTCGTCTATTCCTATTTATTTGGGGTTTGCTGGATGCAAGATAGACGTACTTCCTCATATTCCTGCATTACCTCCCATTGTTCCTTCCCATCGATCGCTACGCCGCTTGCTTTCCCACGTCTTCGTTCCTTTGCTCCTTTATTTGTTTATTCTGGGATGTAGTGTGGGTTTGCTGGCTGCGAGAGACCGGCGTTCTCCCTCGTATTCTTTCATACCTCCCTTCCAATTGATCGCTCCGCCTTTTTTCCCACTGACTTGCTCTTTTATTTATTTGGTGATTTATTTCTGGGAGCGCGACACCGGCGTACTTCCCTGTTTTCCTTCCTCCCCCATTCTTTCATTCCATCGATCGCTCTCCTTCCCCTCGCTTCCTATTCGTTTCGTTCATTTGCTCATTTGTTATTATTTTGGGGTGCTGATGCGGATGGACGAATGATTTCGAGAACGGAGTGTTACATACAACTTATTGCAGTACAAGAAACTTTTCGTAAGGGATTACAAGGATGGAAAGCTTGGATCTGAGATAAGAACAGGACAATGGAACAACATGAAATCAATCTCGATGCTCCACATGGTGAGTAGAAAGGAAGATACGTTTAGCATCGGAGTTCGCACTATGAAAGTTCATTGAAAAGAGGGACCAGCCGCCCGCGATAGACACACCCTGTATCACTCAATGCCTGGGAGTAAGACGAATGGGTTTTGAAGCCCGACGATCGTAACCTGGAGAACAGCATGAGGACGAAGATTTTATGGAAAGGGAAGTGCCAAATCAGTTCTCACCTCATTTATCGCCATCGACCAGCTCCCGTGCCTCGAACGTGACCCTCCCTGCCACGGCCAACTTGCGGAGATGCGTGGCGACGTCAGCCTCGAATTCGCGGCCATCGCCCGCAAACCAGTGAACTGTGGTGGCGAACGGCCGCGCCCCGAGCCGGGAGCACACAAAGTCCAAAAGGACGCGATCAGTGAACTGCAACCGCGTCACGAGGCGGATGGACCAGAGATGTGGAACTAGCCGAACGGGGGTGAGATCGTGCAGGAGAGTGTCGGTGACGACAGCGGGGGAAGCAGAGGTCTGCGGGGGGTCGGATATTGCGAGTGACTCGAGTGATGGCAAGGACTGCAGGAGTTGGGACAGTTCGTTAGGCGAAAGGATTGCATGCGCTAGATCGAGCACGCGAAGATGGGAGTGAAACGCGGACCGAAAAGAGAGGGAGAGAAATTCGGCATGCGGCCAGGCGAGCGGAACGGTGGGGTATTTCTGGGACGTGAGACGAAACGTTCTGAGGAGGGACAATGTAAAGCAAGTAAAAAGATCCTCCAGCAACTGCCTGTCATGAGTTGGGAGTAATTTATCACTGAAACCGATTTCAAGACTTGAAATGGGAAGGGATAAGGAATGGAAATCATGGGCAGGCAGTGGCAGTTTGTTATTGCCGTTGTAGAATCGAAGATCTAATGTGTCCAAGTTTGTAAAGTGCGGAATGATGGACATTGGACGCTGAGTATTCAAGATCCAGATGTTCATCATTGTGAGGCGGCGGATCTGGTGCAGGGGAAGTCGTTCTAAGCCTTCGATGGAACCGCTAATCCGCAGTTCTGTCAGGCGAGGAGCAACTGCGAAGGCCTCCAGGGCAAGTCTCTTGGCCCCCCAGCTCCGCAGCTCGAGTGATTTGAGCAGGGGCAGCCTGCCCTGAACGGATGAGATGTGACGCAAGTGACTCACGGCGCCAATGAAGGACACAGTCACCCAACGTTCCGAGCTTTGTGCGAGCCGTGCAAGCTCAAGCGTATGTCCCGGATGCGTCTGGATTTCGATAGTCAGAGGAAGGTTCCCACTGCGGTCCATAATTGTCTGCAGTATCTCCAGAATCTGCTCCCTCTTACTACCAGGCCACAGTTGGCATACACCTTGGATGCTGGACCAAAGTCCTGGGGTGTCCACCACGAGCCGACGCCAGCGCGCGCAAACTTGGGAAAGCTGGAGGAGGGGGAACTTCATGAGACGCCGTAACTCCATCAAAGGAGCTTCTCTGTAATTAGAGGATGCGTCGTATTCGCTCAATTTCGGCGAGCAAAGGGCGAAAATGTCAAGAAGGACTTCCGCCGGAAGGGACTGGATGGGAGGCAGTACGCCGCGGCACACGTCGTAATATGCATGAAGGATATCCCGGTCAGCCTCCAGCTTCTCGAGGGCACTGCCGAGGCGAGATATCTCGGTATCGTATCTGGACAATTCGGATTGCGCAAAATCGACCACCGAGCGAATGTGTAGAGCTTCCCAGTCGGATGGAGTGCGGTTCGAACGAACGACATCGAGGAGCTGAGATCTATGTGACAGGGTGGAAAGTAGTTGAGACTGAGGGAAGGGCTTTTTGCAGCTGGTGCACAGAAACTGTGTCAATGCCATGGAGGAGAGAAACGATTGGCCCACCTCATCTCCGCTGGCGCTACCTACACCGTGACGTGACCCGGAGCAGACGGAAACATTTAAATAGAACTCCCTCCGAGGGGAACGGGGATGTGTTAGCGGTAGACTCGTAACCAGTCTGTAAACAAATTCCGAAAAAATGCGGCAAGCGCTTTCGGTGTTTACAGACTGGTACAACTCGTCAACGTTCATTGGGTTGTCATCGGAGTTTAAAATTTTAGTGAGGCTCATGTTCTCCCATGACCTTTGGATTTAAATGAGGTTCAAGTACATAGCAGTAATTAACTGCTAAAATCAACAATATTTGTCTCTCAAATTTTATCTCAATCTGTTGTAGCGGGGAGGAAAGAGGTATCGACTTTGGGGCAGAATTGATGGATATTGATGGCTTGCTTCTCGGCCGATCGCGGCACCTGCCAAATTTTCAAACTCCGGGGACAGCTCAATCACTGTCAACGAGTTGTACCAGTCTGTAACCACCGAAGTGCTTGCCACATATTTTCGGCAATTGGTTACAGACTGGTTACGAGTCTATGTTAACGGGTAGAAAACACTCCGGTCTGGAGTGGTGACGTGAGCAAATCGGCTTGTCCGGGTCCCACCAACTTTGGATCGACGCGCACTGATAGCTCGCTCCCGCCTGTCTCGCAGATGGATATCGTATTTTACCTTAGATCAAATCATCATCATTCTCGCCCAAGCTTGGGATTGAAATTTCACCTCAAGAGGATTATGTACACAGAATATCGCGGCCCATTGATCAAGGTTAGCACGTTCATAGGTATTCAACACTGCTCCACACTAAATATCCTACACCATCATTCTTCGTATCCGCATTCCATCGCGATGCCTCAATGCACTATGCCTCGAATCAATCTCACCGCCTCGTTTGACCGCGGAGTGATGGAGCACTTGAACGGGAGTGGTGCGCTGCGAAGCCATGCATAAGAGCCACGGCTCAGTACGGGGTGAATATAGTCATACCTCACCAATGCCGTAAGATATTCGAACGTGGGCTCAATAACGTGGCCTGCTTCATCGACGGCCTTGTCGATATTGAACGTCGCGAGAATGGACGCCACCACCGACCAGATGGACGACCGCGCCATGTGTCTTCCGGGACAGATTCTGTGTCAATGATAAGACTCAAATGAAAGTCCTGTCCTGGTCAGCCGTACCTCCGTCCGAAGCCGAAGGCCGCGCAATCGGGATCCTTCACGGCGGGATTGGCCTTCCCGTCGAGCAAGAAACGCTCGGGTTTGAAGGCGTATGGATCGGGATACATGAGCTGCGGAAAAATTATGTTGGGCTAAAACCAAAGTTACGACGGAGAGGTTAAAGTACTTCATCGTGTAGAATCGCCCTGCAGGTGGACACAATTTGGAAAGACTGAAGAAACGAGGATTCTGAATAGCTGACCAGGTGTTTCCAATCACTATCGAACCAGCAGGCAGTCTATATCCGCGATATTCGTCCTCTGTCGCTAGGAAGTGGGGCACCGCTGGAGAGGCGGAATTAGGACTAGGAGAGGGTATCCGAATAAAATACATACCGATGGGTGTCACATTCTTCCACCGAAGAATCTCCTTGACAAGGGCGGAGACATACGGCATATTTGCCTCATCGTCGAAGTCAGGGAGATATTTCCCGCCGGTGACAGCATCAATTTCCGCTTGAGCTTTTCTCTGCGCCTCCGGGTTGGCTAGCATGGCAAGAAAGAACGTGGAAAGTGCCGAAACTGTCGTGTCTGTTTGACATTGAGTTCCGACCAAATGCGCGTTGTGTTGAAGGTACATATGTACCTGCTCCCGCGGAAAACATGGTCCCGGCACTGGCTTTGATGTCCTCTTCTCCATAATAGCTGCCGCCGTCGGACTCACGAAGAGTATGCAAAGCGTCCGAAGTGAAGGAGCGGGGCGCTATACCGCATTCCTAATCGTGGCGATTGGAATAACACCATGCTCAGAGTATCAGTGACGCACCATCTGTCGTTTAGTTTCAGTGTAGGGCATATCTACCATGGCCCGCGCTAGCTTCCTCCACTTCTCAGCCTTGCGCTGAAATTCCGCACCCGGGAACCACTTCGGCACGTATTTCAAAGCCGGGAACATGTCCTGGAAGCCGCGGTAAATGCGATTATGTTTGTCGGCAAACTGAACTCACAACGAGGTATCGATTTACGAAGGCGACTACCAGGGAATGCACGCCTTTGTCAGCTAGGGCGACATACGGGTCGTCGGATGGTAGGACATCAATTCCGTATGCCATTGACATTATGATCTCTCCCGCCATCCTTTATTTGCAGGGAAGGCTGAGCGATTGGGTGTTGGGATAGATATGCACTTACTGGCGTAAATGAGCATAGAACGCATCGGGGCTGTCCAGCAGACGCCCGAGGAGGGTACGAGTGGCTGCCAGCTCCAAAGGCTGGTAATTCGCTGGAGTAAATGCTTGCCTCAAGAGCCGGCGGTTCGCACGCCTAGAAGGGAGAAGCATCAACGAATATTAAAGGTTATTGTCCTGGGTTGGGCTGCGCACCATGTATCACCTATATATGCAGCGGTGAATGGCTAGTGTGTTAACTTGACGTAGGACTCATACCATATTTCATAAATGCTAAAGCACATCCGAGTTCAAAGGCAAACACGAGGAGAAAGATCGGTGCATACCAACATTGAAATCCCAGCCCATCAAGTCATTCACCATGGGAAGATCCGATCTGAAAGCGTATTAACATCCACAAACAGCAGATTCGAGTTCGAAAAACTCGCCTGTCTGAGTAGAGGGCGGAGCGCTTCTCGAGCAGGGCCTCGGTCGCCTCCAATGAGGATAGGACAATCACCGATTGCCCTGCCAGATTTAGGTGAAGGATATCGGAGTCTTAAGCAGTTAACAGGAAAGAAAGAAAAGAAAAAGCTCTGGCGTACTGTATTCTTTGCTCCATTCCATGTACTTCTCCCACGCGAAGTCGGCAGGTACGTCCAACAGATTTCCCACCAGAGGCAACTTCCTGGGTCCAGGGGGAAGCGGTAATGTAGAGTGGTTTCTCCGGGAAAGGGCCTGGTAGAGCGCAGCTCCGAACGCTAAGCTCGCGCAGAAAATCGCACCTTGGATGTCGAGGGGCGCCATGATGAAGATGTGGAGAGGCTTCTGGCTTTATAAATACTTCGGCAACAAATCTGGGCAGAATCCGAGTCTCCGGGCTTATTTTATGGTTAGGTACTCTCTAATGGTAATAAAACTAAAGCAGGACCCCATAAGTGGATGTTATGGTGCTCAAATACCCCAGTTTTACACCATAAGACAATGTGTTGTGGCTGTTCCAAAGCTCGAGAATTTGTGCCAATTACTATATAAGGAAATAAAATCTGGCGAGAATCTGTTGCCGAACATCCAGGTCCAGTGGAATTCTGTCAAACGGCAGACTGTGTCATATTTATCCTAATCTGGAGAGATTGAGACGCTCTTCATCCGCCCGATTCCGACATGCCGAATAGCCAAAGTCAGCGGGAGACTTCTAGTTTACTTCTAGTGCTCATGGCGAGGAACGACCCTGTGTGGCAATACCATGTCTCGTAACTTGTCTCGTAACTCGTTCTAAATGCAGCGACTCGGTTATGTAATGGAATTGAAAGGCAGCGAGACGCCGAGACTCGCGGCGACCAAAAGCTCGGCTCGATTTAGCTGGAACTTATATTTCATACCCACCGTTTCCTTAACACGCTTGCCGGTTTATTGTATTTTCAATCGATTCGACAGGGGGTGTGAAGGTGGCACAAAATTCCGGACATCGTAGGTATTGATCTCCGCCGCCCTGTTTTTCCCATGGACAACTTTATAGTAATAGGTTGGTGATAGGGCTGCCAAGACCCTAAAGGGACCCTAAATTTCAGGCCCTAAAGCCTCAGAGGCCTAGGGCTCTTTGAGCCTTTCTGGCATTTGCCATCGCAGTCACGCTCGAAGTAGAACACCACTACTAATGTAACTTATCCTAAGATTTTAGTTTGAAAGATTCATGCCTCTGTCCTTCATGCATCATTTTCGTGGTCTTCGTTACCACCATCATGTATTTTCGAAAATGGCCGATTCGGGTGCCCTCCCCCACCTCTGCGCACTCAAAGAAGTAGCTGCAAGTGTTGGATTCCAATCCACCCTACGCCACTGCCACTTTGCCGATTCCGATCCGAACGCCAAACTGGCAAGTCTTTCGTAACTGGTGCAAATCATACACAAACTAGTACAGGACCATCAGCACGAGACAGCCGCTAGCCGAGAAAAACCCGTTGCTTGCGTTCGGTGCGAAAGGTGGTGGGAAAAGAGTAGACTTGGATTATGTTGGTCCATCAAGGAGAGTCCACGCCATCTTCGTCACTGCGTCACTTAGCTTAGTAATGCAAAAGTTCGACATTATGGTTGCAGAGCGGGAAAGATCGTCAGTAGGGAGCTTTTTTGGTAAAATTTGTAAGCTAGTTTTTATTTTAACTTCCTCAACCGGCATTTCCCCCACTAATCTTTTCCATTTATGAACATTTGCTAAGTAGAGTATCCTGCAGTACTTGAAGTGAAAGCAGTTGAATGTTGTGCGGCAACTTCTATGGAACCGTGGAAGTCGAAATGAATTCTTTTAGAAACTTTACGGGTGTCCCGGGTTGATGCATATTCCCGGTACCGAACAAGGGATCGCTGCAAGAACGGAAGAATTATAGTTAGTGGATACGATGGCGGATTGACATATGCAACATAACGCAATCATAATGGCGCAGAGTATGTTGGACAACGGTGTTCGTTGCTCAATCTGCAAAATTTCTCTAACATTGTGGAGTGAACGGAGAACAAGCGGGGTGGATACAAAGGGTTGACAGGATTCCAAAACTGAACCTTTGACCACTTGAAGTTGAAGAACGCATTTTGATGGCCCCTTTATAACCATAAGCTCATGAACAAGTTTCTACCCCCGCAAATGCATTTCAAAAATTATTTGCAGGAAATGAGAGGTTATCCATGAATTAATATCAGAGAGACGCCGGGCCTCTTAGTGCTCGAACGAGTGCTAGTGTATGCGGCCCCGCGAAGTGGGACCTTGTCAAGATAATAGTGGCCCAGTCATTGGATAATCTGTTCCACTTGTGTTTTTTTTGTGAATTGGGGTGGGGGTATGTTGCCCCTCATCCCCACAGACCAAGCTTCATACCCTAGTAACCCTGTCCTGTAGGGGAAAAAAAAAATCCCATAGTGCCAGAAAAGGGCCAAATTTTTCAAACACTGCCGCATGACCAGCCGGACAAACACTGCGTTCCCTGGGCACCGAGGCACAGGCTCTGCCGAGGTGTGCCGAGATCTGCAAATTTATCTCCCTATTCCAAGCTCCATTTGACACCGTTTGTGGCCAGCGAAGGTCCGTGCGGCACTGAAGTCCATGTTAGAAAAAAAAAACCCGCATCTTGAGGCGTTGTGGCTGTTTGGCAATAACTTTGGGCTGATGGCGGCACGGCGCGGCACAAGGACGCACAAGCTATGCCGAGGTCTGCCGAGATGTGCCGCCGTCATCGCCACGTGGCCTGCCTCGGCCTCTCGGCACACCTCAGCATAGGGCCGCAGACCTTTGCCTCGGTGCCCAGGGAACGCAGTGAAACTCCCAAAATAAAAATAAAAACTCCCTTTGAGTTGCCTTGCGTTTTCTGTGCATTGCAATGATTGCCTACCTCATAAGGTCTCTATTCTCAAATTCTGCACCCCCAACATCATCAGGTTGTTTGGAATTTCCAGAAAAGTTCGACTTGTGCTTATATTGCCGCATTAAAAATTAAGTCTTCAAGGAATTTGATATCATCGTTTTCGCGATATTCTGAACTATATGAATCATATTTTTTGGTAGAGAACTCATCCAAATCTGATTTTTTTGGTTGCGGCAGAGGTGGGAGAAGCCATCGAAAACGGTCCAAGCGTTTAATCGCGTGGGCAGGGCCAAGACTTTTTTGTGGTTCGCTTACGCGCCACCGGCGCGTAATCAACACTGCATCCCACACCCCAGGTCTCACGCCCAACGGCTGCCTCCTCTCGCAACCGCCCACACCCTTTCCCACTACCGATTAAACCCGAACTCCGCGCCCACAATCTCGCCTACATCCCACTCCTGCCCACTCCCACAACACAGCGTCCCACACCGCCCACATCCGGCCCATCCCGCTCCCACTCCCTTTGAACAATGCCTCCCACACCCGATCCATTCCGCAATCTTCGGATACATAAAGCGGCCCACTCTGCTCGCATTTCCGGCCACTTCCGATGAATCCCGCCCCACAATGTTTGGTGCTACCTGCCCGCTCTCTCCTACCAACGTCGCCCTGCGTGCCGGCCCTTCCCGCGCTTCCCGCCCTCGAACACTTCCGCGGCCATTACACTCATCGGCTCCGACTTTCTCTGACTCATACAACCACCACCGCCCGCGCTCCACTTGCTCCCGCCACTCGCTTACTCCTCGTCCTGTCTACGGCTAAGGAGACTCCAACGCTATGACTATGCCGCCCTCCACTCTTAACACTGGACGCCTTTTTCACGCGTGCCCTTGCCTGTTTTCTCCCGCGCTCTCTCGGATCCGCGTACCACTTAACTAGCTCCCGTCGCCTCATTCCTTCCTCCTACTGGATTACAACCCACTATCCCTTCCGCATCATCAAGACGAATGCAAAAACGAGTGGAAAGGATGAATGGGGCTTTTCAGGTGCATGTCCATTGTGTTTCTCCTTGAACATGCTTTGATGTTTCCCCCCCCCTTTGATCCTTCTTTGTTCACCCTCTACCCTGGTCCTTTGACCGTTTTCCTATATGTACGGGAGAACCACATGCCTGCAGTGATGCGCTTCACCACGGACACCATTAGCCGTCCCGTATGCGATTACAGGTGCGCCATCACACCTTTTGCTTCAATCATCGTATCGCTCCTCGTTTGCATCGCGCAGTCCGCTGATTAATCCGTCAGGTGCACCGTCGGGTACCTACCCCCCTCCCACATCAACCACTGTGGCGATCAAAAAATATACCCCCGGGAAAAACGGCCCTGTACCATAAAATTCAATTTCCTGCCCAAATATCACCTAGAATAAAATTTGGGAGATAGACAGAATATTACTGCTCAAATTTCTTCTGGAAATATATTGACTTTCACCTCAAGAGATTTTTTGGAAACAGCCGGTCTTTGTCCTGGAAATTTTCCGCACGACAAAGACCGTCTATCTCCACAGGAAGATCTTTTCCCTAGGTGATAGACGGGCTGTTTGTCTAGGAGACAGACAGGATATTTCCCAAGGAAACATGAGTCCGGGTTTTTCTGGTGGAAAAAAATCGTCTTTTTCTTGCGGAAAAAATTCCGGACAAAGACGGGCTGTTTCCGAAAGGTTTCTTTCGTTAAAATAATATCTATTTCTGGAAGAAAATTGACCGGTGATATTCTGTCTATGTCCCAATTTTTATTGTAGGTGATATTTAGGCAGGAAATTGAATTTTATAGTACAGGGCCGTTTTTCCCGGGGGTATATTTTTTGATCGCCGCAGTGAACGCTAGCTCGCACTCTTTGCCCACCTCGTTGTTCGGTATCCGTTGCGTATCCGTTGCCGTCTCTGCTTTGGAAACGGCCGACTCTCGCTCATTTTGATGTCCTTATATTCTACGCACATGATTGAGGGAGGAAGAGGTCCATCGTGAGAAGGGATGCAACGTGGATGAGGAATTGAAGGTGTGTGCACATCGCACCTCTGGTTACACTGTCGCTTATTGTTCTGCCTTGCGCAACCCACCTTCACCCCAATACCTCAAACGCCACGTCTACTTCCTTTATGATCCTGCATGCCATCGACGTTTGCCTTTTGACTCAAGAACCGCTGGTGCGATCATCGACAAGTGCATCACATTCAGCCATAGAATTTTGTGCCCTTCCGAGACGTCGAGAGAAGAGAAGCACGAGAGTTGGATCCGCCAACGGTGGCAACCAGAACATATATCGTAATAGTGGAATCTACCCACGGAAAAAACGCGCGTACAACCTTCGGAGTTGGATTCGACTTTGGTCTGACTGCCAAAGAAAAATCAGTCATTCCGAGGGTTTCATTTGGCCGGAAATATCCTCAGATTACCGAGGGTTTCCCGCTTGGCCGAGTCAGTTTTAATCGGTCGCACAACTGATTTGCCTTCACCCTCGGAATGGCGGGGTTGCCTTTGTTTGGCGCTGTTGCGTTTGACGGGCCGGAGTTGATGCGTTGTTGGGAAATGATTAAAAGTTGAATGTGGGTGGGGTGGACGCTGAGATAGCAGTGAGAGAGAGAAGTGAGGAGTTCATAAACAAAATCGTGCCCTCATTTTCTATCCCTAGATCTAACTGAGTATATATATATATTGGCAAGCTCATCCACCGCGCAACACGGTTTGCTAGGGTTCAAGGTGATGGCGACGTGTTGGACTCAAGCTTGAATCTACATCGAACGCAATAGGAGGGCGGTAGAGAGTTGGTACATTAGTCTCTATATATTCTCTTTGCACACACACACACAAAAAAAGAACTATGCAGCTCTAACGCTGATCCGAGTCAAATGGGGACCTTCCACGATAAAGGGCAGGCGATGGATTTAAATTTCGATTACAGTGGATACACACCAACGTTCTATTAGGCGCTTGATTCTACTCTTTCCCGCCTTCTGTTATACGCCTCGCAATCAATGTATTCCCAACCACAGAATAAAATACATGTACCTGAGATCCGACTAGTATCCCAGAATTCCCGTCGATTTGCTCATTAAAGTGGCCGTTCTACGATGGCGATCGGCTGGTTGTTCCTCGGATGAGGCTGGCCAAGTAGGACAAAAAAACTGGGAATGCAACCCCTTCATGCACCTGACCCGAGTAGAACGGGACCTTCCGCATAACAACGGGCAGACGGGTTTACTTATTTACGTGGATGCACACCCCGTGCTCTCAAATACTCCCTTCCCTTCGTCTGAAGGTTTTTTTATACGACTCGAATAAATATGCTCACCCAACCGTTAGTACAAGATGAAGAATCCGTCGCATACGCATTCAAAATGTAAATTAACACTGTTATTTGAGCGGGTATGCACATTGAATTGTTCCTTGTGTCAATGGCAAGAAACAAGGGAATGCACGTCACCGTGCTATCGGGTATTTTATTCACTTCTTCGCACCGGTTTTCATTTACGATGTTATCAGTCTAAAATTGAACCAAAAATAATATTTAAACCACGAAAGGACCAACCCCGAAGGTTGAACGGGGACCCTCCACGTGATAAGCAGGCTTTCATAATAACAAAAATAGGTCATTCCAAGAGCCGGATTTTGCCGAAAACGCCCTCTGATTTGGCGCTCAGCACGTTCAGTTTTAATCGGTCCTGCCGACCGATTTGCCATTACCCTTGGAATGGCGGGGTTGCCGATCAACCGCGACACATAGAAATAATGATGTGCTTCATTTGAGATTATGTGCCACATCTCAGGGAATGTGCTTCAGATCAAATGAATGTTTATTCTATGTCTTGTATATCCTCTGCTCGAGTGGACGTCGTAGGATTTGCACTATATATAGCTCCGCGAAGTTATCCGTGTGACACGGGATGGTGGTCATAGGAAGCGCGGCCATTTAAGAAAGATGGATGAATATCATCGCACAGCAAATCAAATCGCCTATATCCTTCAAAGCGCGAGGGGGCTGAATTGACCCGTCTGAGGGATCTGTCCGGGGCCCAGTTTCATCGCCAACCTCTATACTGAGAACCGCGGACGGTCTGGAAGAACATCTGGCGGCCCAGATCGAGGCGCCACATTCCTGGCCGAAGGCCTACTGGTCATGACGCCTCGAAGGATTGAATTTTGAGTTTTTTTACACCACACCACCAGACACCGCCACCGTATATCTTTGGTGGTTTACAGGTTGGCAGGTACGTCCTCGACAGTCAAGCATCGCACCATGCCACCATCTGTTCATATCTACAGCTGTTTGGTGCGGAGGACAGCCCCCGTGGGATCTGATAATTCCAGAATTAGTATCCCTCTTTTGACCCTCAATGGGTCGTACTATTCATTTTATTTTCTCCCTCTCATGAGTCTACCGCAGAACCAGGCCGGAAATCGAGGCGCCTAGTAGTTCAGTTGAAACTCCCTAAGACGCATCGGTGTGATCACATTTGAAATACGACTCCTTCGTTCATCATTAACGGAAGCAGATTATCACTGGTCATCTGGGCCGACAAATCATCTTCATCGTTTTAGAGATTTAATGGTGCGGAAGCTGCATTCCGAGCCACCTTCTGAGCCATCATACAGGTGCGCCAAGTCGCGCGCGGCACAATTCCTGAATCATGCTATCCCACGCGATGACAGTTCATCCACCCAAAGACCGCTTTGGCTTCACCAATTTACCACGTATAGCTTCTCAAGTCAGGTACATAAATCACATCCCTTTCCACGCCTTCGCCGCGCACTGATACCCCTTTGGCCATGTCTGCTATCCTCCCCACTCCTTCTTTTCGTGACCTGAGCGCAAGTCTCGGTGTTATTGAGAATGGCACCCTGTTGGGAGTCTTCCTCTTCGGAATCGAGACGCTTCAGACATTTCATTACTATCGCAATTTTTCGCAAGATTCGAAACTTCTCAAGGCTGCCGTACGTCAAGGGTGGGAGGATCAGGATATTTGCTGACATGTCGCATCTAGGTTGGTTTCATCTGGTGAAAATGACACACCTAACCCAAACATCTTTTTTCTCATGCGATCCCCAGGGTGCTGGAGTTCGGGCACACGATATCAGCCTGGCATTCTGTGAGGGTTTTTTCCCCCACCTCCGAGCCCTGGAGTGCTGAACGCCTCGTAGCTTTATTCGCAAACTATCACATTCTATGGTCAACCCGACCATATCCTTATCCCGCCGGTTTCTGAAGAAACCATGGTCATTTTTGCTGCACTCGTTTATACAGTAGTCCAGGTGAGTCCACCGCTACAATTCTCATAGCAGGCCAGTCACAGCATTTTCAGACCTTCTTTGCGAACAGGGTCCGTGTCCTATCTGGGCAGTGGTATATCATGGCCTTTGCTTGCGTTCTGGGCCTTCTGCGCCTCGTTGGCCACTTGGGCATCGTTGGGCTCCTGTTGCACTATTCGCACGTTAGCGTCCTCCTACAGTGGCGCTGGCTTGTCACCACGGCACTCTCGCTTGACCTTAGTGTGGATCTTCTGACCACGGCATCGCTGTGCCATTGCCTCTGGAATATGCGCTCATGCGAGTCGAAGCGGTGGGCACTTTTGTGATCCGACAGTTACCTTGAGTTGGAATTGAAGCCGCAATAGGACCAGGACGATAGTAGACACGCTTATCTTGTGGGCCGTTGGTGAGATTTGTTCGACCACCGGGCTAAATTCTTCGCGCTCATGTCATTTTCAGAATCAACAATCCTCACCAGGTAAACTTTCGTCCTGTTTCTGCTCGGGCACCTTGGGATTCATGCCGGTCGCCCTGCAGTGCTGCCAGCATCATGCAAATAATACTGGTCAGATTCTACCGCATGCCAGTTGCTCAGTTAATTAATTCGAGCACAGTTCATAACAAGAGACGACCGTAGGTGTCATCTGACGTCTACAGTCTACATTCATATCATGACATGCAGTCGTTTTCGTCGGCGTCTTCATTATTCAAGCAAAGCGTGTGTACATTTCTTCCCCAGTGGGTGCAACCGGATCTTAACTCACCTATCTATCAGTTTTTGCCAACGCAATGCTCGCTTCGTGAGTGTCGCGACATCGTATTTGGGCGAATGTCTCCGTTAATTCAAGCAGGCTAAACGGCAGGAAACGCTTTCGTAACTGCACCAAGATCGATGTAGTCTCAGATATCACCTTTGGGCCATTGCATCGCAAGCCAGATACATCGACCATCACCTTTGTGGATTTGCGAGGCCAGCGCTGCTTGGTGAATGCTATTCCATTCTCTTCCGCGCAGCTTAATGTTGACATATTCCAGGATGCGGAAAAGAATGAAATGAAGGGCTGGAGCAGTGAGCAGGCATAGACGTAGCTCTAGGCCTTCGCTCCCATCTCGGCTATGGTTCACCGGTGTGCACTCGCAAGCCTTCGAGATGGACGATTTAGAGGTTAAAATTCAGTGGTGACATGGTGGCAGTTAAACAAATATCTGAAGTACGAGACACCACTTATACGGACGAAATAAGGGACAACATGTACACTATACATTCTTTCTAGCGCTGTCAAATTGTTGTGGCAAAAATCGGCCCAAAGTCTTTTTCTAGAATGCCGCTGCCCCCTTACCTCCTTGCCGCTCTGTTTTGTAGCACAAAACAGTGGTTGTGGCACGGCCGGTGGCTGGCTCATGCCCCAGCCACCGTGTTGTTGTACTACAAAACAGAGTGGAAAGTAGGTAGGTATTGTTGGAATTCAATACAATGCAGTGCAGTGAATGGTGGCTGCACCGCAATGCATTAAGTTCCAATGCATAGCTAGGCTTATGCGTAGACCTCTCTCGGGGGTACTACAAGCTTTACTTGGAACTCTTGATTTCATTCGATTGGGTGTTTGTACAAAAATATTCCGCATTTGCGTCCTACACTTCACTCGGGCACCACATACTGGGGTTCTCCCGAACTTCCATCGCCCTTTTCGATCTCCACGGTGCTGAGATCGAGGTCGTTCATTGTGCGGATGTTCAGCGCCTGGACAAGCCCGCGCTCCGTCCCGTCCTTGCGCTGGCCAATGAATCGCTCGTAAATCGCGACGCCGCAGACCTTGCAGAAGCTGTCGTACAAAGAGATGAGAACCCACATCGGCGAGAATCTGCGTTATTGGGACTAACCCATGGTACGTCCTCTTCTTTGCAAAGGTATACTCCGAGACAGATTCGAGGCCGCGGAAGCTGATATTGGCTGTTGCGGGGTAAATCCAGAGCGCCCCGTCCTTTTTATCCACACGTTTATAGCCCACAGAATGATGCAAGAGAGGGAAGGAGACTCACGCGCCAGCATATGCTGCAGTCGCACTCGCACGCAGAGGTGATTTTCTCTGGGTTTAGCACCGTATAAGCGACAGCACCGCAGTGGCAGCTTCCGTTGTACTGCGTCGAACCCTCAGGGATGGGTCCGGTGGGGACTGGCTCGGGGGGCTGGTACGGAGAGCCGGACGCTGAGCCTTTGTATGTCTCGCCCGATGGCACGGACGCAAAGTCAAGGCCCTGGACTGCACGCAGCTGTGGACACTGTGAGTACTGCAGCGTTTTTTTGTGTAGCTACCATCGGCGTACGTTGATCAGGACTGTCATACCGTGGGTCTCTTGGTGGAAGCGCGCCATAACGGATGTTCCACAAGTAGGGCAGAACTGTAATCCATGAGGATGCGTTGTACCACTAGAAACGAAGCAGGCTCACCTTGTGCGTCAGCATTTTCTTTCCAAACTCATACCCTACCAGCGTGACGTTTTCGTCGCCTTTCAGCACGGTGAAGCTCTCGCTATCAGGATGGGCCCACATGTAGGCGTTCTGTCGTCGATGATTGGGTATTGAGTATTGCGAAGCGTCATTCAATTGTCAAGGATGTCGACGTACCTTGGAACAGATGCTGCAGTCGCAAGCAGTCTGCTTGAGATCTGCAGTCTTGAATTTGAACTTGAAGGCACCGCAGTGGCAGTTGCCCCGATATTCCGCGAGCACAGAGTCAGACATGACCGAATGAGATGGAAACGATCGTCCGATGTGGAGCAGCTTTATACCCGCCGGAGCTTCAGGGGCGACTCTTGCTATGAGTCAGTTGGTACCAATCCTAGATTTTTATCATCTGGAGCGGTCCCGAAACGGCAGCAATTACTTAACAATAGTCGCCCATTTCATCTGGCTTGCGCGCCATCCGCAGGAATGACAAGTTAGTGGGACTCGGCATGTACATAGCAACACCCAAAAATGGACAGTGAAGACCGCAGCTGGCTGTGGGAAGGGACGAACCAAACGCGACACTATCAAACTCAGACTCGCGATTCTGAGTCCCGAAGCGAGTCGCAGTAGCAGTCTGGAGGTGGGTAGCCGAGATGCAACACCGTCGCGTGTGCGTGTGGCCGTAACGCAACAGCTTCCCGCAATGATACGCGCGTTGACAGGCACAGTTAACGTAGCCACGCGGAACGTCGTGTTTTTGCTCTGCTCCCTTATGGAATGCTTTCACAGAAATTACATTTGTTATGCCAAGTAGAGCACTTTATTGCATAGAAATAAGGAGTACATCTAATTGCATAGCTGTACGGGTGATTCATTTGGGTACACAAATGAACTAGCCTGGGTAGGGCAGCATGGGATATAAAACGAACTTACTTGATTGAAATCGATTTGCTTCATCGGTGAGTAATTCCAGACTGAGGCCCTCTGAAGGGGGGCTATGATATTTCGTACACCATCGGGACACTCGTCTTCGATTTAGAATGGTATCTGAAAAGAACATGCCTTCCAGCGTGATGTTTGTAGAATTGTAGCGAATGTGTAACGGAAGTTTATTGTAGTCGATTGGTATGAGTGTAAATGACTCAGAGTGGACATTCCACGCAGCAACACTTGATTCCCCGCCGCAACATATACTGGGCCGAGAGATGATCATGAAACTAACTGGGACTATCGGCATGCCACCGCAGGCAAATTAATACTGAGCTCATCGTGTACTTGCTTACACGAGGCAGAAACACGTCGCAGCTATCACTTCCTGGTATTTTATTTGCCCCTTTTGGAGTGCAGCTGGATATAAATTGGTGAGGCCAGCAGTCGAATGTGCTCCGAAACCTTATATCTGGAAAGAAACGTACCCTGAATGAATTTACAACGGCATGTTTGTAACCAAATATTAATTTCTGGCGAATGTGAAAATTCAAGTGAATGAATGAATGAATTACACCAAAATCCCCTGCTACAACAATTAATTTCCCTCTTCAAAGGGGGATAGAAATGAATGAAACCCACTCGTACGGAACGTCTTACCTGACATCGCGATTGTCAATGTGTTGGGCTGCGTGGTTCTCTCCTGAGAGTCTATTAAGTTTGGAATGCAGCTGAAAACGAATTCTCGAGCCCACCAAGAATCGGCTGAATATCTTCACGAGGGCAGAACCGGATTTATCGTCGACGCAGAACGCGAGGAATCCTGCGTGAATTGCGGCAATGAAATATTGAAGTTGTTCAGAAGGTGTAGGAACTCTGAGATGTGAATAATTGGAAGCTAGAACGTGAACTTTTGAATATCAATTTCTTTTTTGAAGCCAAGTCGAACGGCGGCAGAACTCGGCCCGGCCAGAGAACGCAACGGATCAGATTCATGTCAGGTGGCGGTGATGCGTTGTGCTGGCTACCCTCAGCTATTCCGGCCTCGCCACGAAACCCGCCAATCTTGAGCAGTTCCTCCTCGAGCTCGCCTGTGGACTAATCCCGACATGACCTCCTGACCGATACCCGGGACATGTGTGGCACAATGTCGCGCGCGTCTTACGATTTCACACCTAGAACAGCCGTCTCGCCTCTCGCAAGGACTGGACGCAGAGCATCTCAGCGCCTGCGTTCTCCTGCACTCCCTGTGCTCGCCACCGCCCTGCCGCTTATGGACGGCTCGCATCCTCCGTAGCTTCTTCTCGCTTCTACCTCATCTGGGCGGCGCCTTTTACAGCCACCGCCCGCGCTGCCCTCCCGGAGCACTCATCCGCCCTCGCGGATCTCACCGTCTACGCGCCCCGCATGACGGCGCTCCGTCGCCGTTCCGCCGGTGGGGCGCCGACCTACTGCAGACGACACATTGCCCAACCTCGCCTACGTGACGTACGTCGCCGCCCGCTTGCCCCGTGCGTATGTGCTGGAAGCGCACCCAAACGCGCCCACCTCATAGGCGCCATGCTCGTTCTCGTGGGCTGGACGGACTCGGAGCCGTACGAGGGCAAGCCGCGGGCGAGCTGGGAGGGCAGGGAGGAGCGGTTTCCGACTCGTTATGGGTGTGTGAGGGACGCGGAGCAGGTGCTCGTGGAATGGGTGGCGAAGGTGGAGAGGAGGGAGAGTCGCTTGGAGCACCCCTGCAGCTGATTATGTGACGCTTGGCAAGCTCTCTCTCTTCGATCCGCTCCTCCCGCCGCGCCACGCGCCGGGCGCGTATACGTCCTTAGCCCATTTTTTTCGTCTGTCCCCCCGCTCTTCTACACGCCCATCCTCCTCCCTCCCCACGTCTCGTACCCATTGCATTCAACCCACTCGTTATCCTTCAAAATAGTCGGGCACACACACCCGGGACGGTGACCCGTCGCCTTGTTCGTCGCCTTGGTATTTATTTATTCATCTTATTGGGGGTGTGAGGGCTGCTGGCTGGCACGTACTTTCCTGCTTTTTCCTCATTCCATCCTTCCCTTCCATCGATCGCTCCGCTTTCCCCTATCGCTTCCTCCCTCATTTTCGGCACACATCAGCCGCTTGCTAGCCTGCTTTTTTTTTTTTTTGGAAAACTGATTGGGGCGCGGTGGATTCGCTGGTGTGCTTCCTTCTTTGTTCTTCCCCATTCTTCCTTCTCCATACCTTTCCCCCATCGCTCGCTCCACTGCTTTATCGCTCCCTGTTTCGTCACCTTGTTCGTCGCGCATTGGTCCATGCGCGCGTGCTCATTTATTTGTTTGTTTGTTTGTTTATGGGAGGGCTGGCTTCGTTGGCAGACATCTTCTCCGCGTTTTCCTCCCCCACTCCTCCTTCCCATTGATCGCTCCGCTGAGTTTTTTCGGCCTCACTCGTGACTTGCAGACCTGCTCTTTTTATTTATCGTTTTTTTTTCGGGGGTGAGGCGTGGGTTCGCCGGCTGCGAGAGAGCGGCGGGCTTCCTCTTTTTTTTCCTCCCATTCATTTCCTCCCTCGTTTTTTCGTCGTCTCTGCACTCTTCCTTTCGACCCATGTTTCATTCCTTGCTTCTTAGCTCTTATGCTTTCCTTCGACATTGTCACTGGTGCAACCAAACCAGCAACCGCTCATGGAAAGCACTTTCACGGGGATATTCACAGTTCCGAGTTCCTCTGCCCGAGTGTGCGTGCGTTCTATACATATTGGTGAGGATGGCAATTTTATTCTGCTGGCTCACGAGCACTCACTTATCCTGAGGAGCCGGGGGTCCGAGTCCTTCCGGGTTAGCTATTGAGTTTCTTTACCCTTTCTTGCCCCTCTTTTTAATAAAATGACATTGCTCGTGACTTTTCCCCGCAGGTGTGGTGGATTTGGTTCTTGTGATTCCCATTCCCTTTTTCCGAGGGCAGGTACCGTGAAAGCGGGTCAGTCCATCCGTCACGGTTTTGGTCATTTATTCTGAATCGCGAGAAGCTTAGGCTTTCCTTCCCTCGACTGCGTTCGTAGTTGAGTAGAGGTTGATTTCTTGCGAGGCTGTTGAGCAAATATTGATCTCTTCCGACAGCTTAGGGCGTGCCCCGATTTAAAAGATGCCTGCGTCCGGTTTGCAGTTGGCGGTCAGGGCCTGAACTGGAACACGGCGGTTCAGGGCTGCGAGTTCGAATTTGAACCGGCAGTGGACCAGTTCGGGAGTCACGGAATTGAGAGAAATTGTGAACCGGTTCGAACCCGTTCGCTCGGCTATTAGTCAGACAGGATGGTGTATTTTCGCATTTTGGGCCGCATACTCCTATTTCACTCGTATGCTGCTCACTCACCCATCTAGGTATGGGCGAAATCAGCGGCATTGGGAACATGGACAAGTACGTGGTTTCTCTTCCTCTTTTATTCACCGTACTTGCCTTCGTATTCACGTTGCTTCCATCATCTATTTCACGCTTCATTTACATCCTTGTATGTATTTGGTTATTAGGAAAAATGAGACACTCCCCGTGCTGATGGTCGTCGTGGGACCTGAGCGCAAGCCCAAAACGGCCGTCGTGAAGCGGGGCCCACACTTCGATTCGGCGGGGTGAGTGTTGGGGTTTCCTCTTGGGTTGTATGTGCATGGTCCTTCTCTGCCGAGCGTCTTTGCGCCAGCAGGTTTCGTTTTTCCCCGGCGGAATTGCCGCTTCGTATCCCATTCCACGGACTCGATTAATTCACTAATTGGAGAGACAAACCGCCGCCCATGTTCCAGAACACAGACAGTAAGCGTGATGAGGGAAGAGACGGAAGAACGTACATACGAAGGATGCTATTGGTTCTCCTCTTCTACTTGTTTTATTCAGAGCTTTTCAACTCGATTTTTTGAGACGAAGCAAAATCAACTCGCTTATTACCTACAATGCACCAACCGAGAACCAAACGGGGGCCTCCCCGAATACCAGATCACACATACCAGTCACGGTCCATCATTTAACTTTTCAACACCCCTTACCTTGTTCATTCCCACATTTTTCCGGCCAGGGGATTTTGACGCACCACTGACATTTGACGCATGAACCGTCAGTCTGCGTCAATCATGCGTCAGTTCAATTTTGCGTCAGTGTTCAACTGACCTTCGCTGTGATCGTCGGGGCCCCATATTCCATATGCATCCTGTCGGGGATTAAGTACAACGTTTAGCATAGGAGTACAAATAGATTAGTTTGTATTCAAGCCTTCAAAACCACCCAAAGAGTTTCGTGCATGCGTCAATAATGCGTCAATCAGCGTCAATGGGACTGCGTCACATGCGTCACACCTTCAGTCTGCGTCAATCTTCCACGTCAATTTTGCGCCTTGCAGCGTCAGTCCCGGCGCTTGCAGCGTCAATCCCTGTCTCAGTTAGCGTCAGTCTGCGCCAGTCGAGGAGTGCTGAGTCGATTGCTGGAACTCCCATCAGATCTAGCCCCATTTGGACTCGATGACAGGGCAACCTCCCAGACGATACACACATAGGTGGTTGAAAACCTCATCAAATAAGTGAAGTGGCTCTCCAAGAATGCCCCATTTCGGTAAAATTCACCATATATTTTTTTCTCTCGGAAAACCTCAGTCCGTATGTTTTTCCCCTGCACCAATATGTTGCAGCTTCCGGGTAAATAATTTTAAAAAGACATTTGTTTTGACGGGACAAACCTGTTGTAACTTACAAAAATTCAATCCAGGCCAATCTTACAACAAAACCATTGATACCTGAATCAGGGAGCCAGAAAATAAATTTGTAACAGAAAAAAAAACAGCCATTTTGAGCCGGCAGATACGTTCAGAGAAAAGATATCGATGTTTGAATATATGTACTAGTCCTTTTTGGGACACGGAATAAAATGAAAAGAGAGGGACACCTATGTTTGTTGTAGGCTCGTGACTCGGCATATTATTATTTTGCGTGTGGCTGTATCATCTAAATATATTCCCAGTAATTTTTCCTTAATGCCCCTTGCCAAGTTATAATCTCACCTCTTGCGCTACATGGTACTGCAAAAGGAAATCTCCTTTGAATTCAAAAGAGTCGCCTTGCGGGATTTGTGGGGAAAGTAAGGCGAGGTATGACATTATTTCACATTCTTTCATTGAAAAAGAATATATATATATATGATCTTAGTCTGTTTGTTTTCTTCTGGGGTTCATCGTCCTCAATATCCATTTTAAAACAAGTTTGCCTATGTATTCGTAGGCCTCCACCGCTCAAGGAGCTGTGGCAGTGTTTAACAGCCGCCATTCTACCTTTCCGAGATCTTCGGAGTTCTAGCATCGCACTACGGACTCCCAGTCGAGCGCCGTGACAACTCTGCGTCAGTCCAACGTCAGTTGCAACACTGGTCTGCGCCGCTCATGAACTTCTCTGCACCAGTCGTTCACCCCTCTGCGGCGGTATTCTTCGCTTCTCGACGACTCCTGTCTCGTCTACCTCTGTTCCTCATTTCCAAATGGGATATCATTGTCTGATTGACGACGTTTCAACATCGCTCTAGCCGTTATACACACCTGCTCAACATCAGGTGCCTTTGAAAGATTGCTGGTTCAACTTCCTGGATGTATTCCGTACTGGTATTTTCCACTTATTTCTTGAGACGCACTTCCGCTTCCTCCTCGATGACACCAAACCAAAATGCAGTGAAAAGTTTCACGCCACTGCATCAACCTCCGATTTACGCAGAGTTACTGCCACTGCATACAAAAATGCATCCTTTCTGCAATTTTGAATCATCAAACCACTGCAATATATTCTAGTAAGTGGTTGCAACTGCCTGACTTCTGTACTTTGAGCTGTGAGCGCTTTATGGTTGCGTGCGCTGTGGCAGAGCCGTATGGCCGACGTGTGGAAATTCATCCACACGCTGGTTTCGGTTCTAAAACAGATTACCATTTATTTTTAAGTACATTTTTGTTTGTCCTATAAACACGCGCCCACGAGGCGAATGGACGATCTTCCTTGCCTTCGACGCTCATCGTGTGAGCTAGTGCGATTCAGCGGCCGAACCTCCGTGTCTTCTCGTGTCAGCATTTGTCCTACGTAACCTCGTGTGTGCGCACTCAGCGTGCAAAACCCCTCGTCTCGCCAGATTTACGCGGAATCTGCATCGTGCTCATTTTTACGACCTATCACTACTCTTGTGACCTCCCCATTTTTTACTCTATCGATACACTCATCTCCCTCTCATATACCCACGACTTTCTTCTCTAAAATCGACCGGCCACCGACCCTTATCAAGAATCCACCTCCCAGGCACATAACCCTTCCACAGCGCCGATCTGCATCAATGCATGCGCCGGTTTGCGTCATTACACAGCCACCAACGTCAGTGTTGGATTGACGTTGACTGACGCATCCACTGATGGATTTTGAGATGAAGGACTAAACAACTCTCATATAAACCCTTCGAACCTTGAACAAGTTATTTGCAAAATAGTGTTTAGTTTAACTTGGCTATTCAGCGCACACGGACATTGGAATCAACCGCACTGGGAGCTTGTTTCCACCTTGAGCCTTCTGCACCTGAAAGAAATGCAGAGAGGGCAAAATCTGTCACGAAAAATGACGGCACTCGGAAGGATGATCAGAAAGTTTAAACTCCATTCAACGATAATCACGTTTGTCCAAAGTTGATCTGTCCATCATCACAAACTCCTCTGATTTTTGGCATAGTTCTATTTGGCATCCACGTGTGCCGCAAGCACCTGACACCGGGGCAAGCACCAAGGCACTTGAAAGTCAAGTCCCTTACATGCATGTGGTTCGCATGTGGTGAATGGATGACAATAAGCAGACAAAGTGTCTTTTGTAGACAAAGAAGGGACAAAGACAAAGGGTAGACAAAAGACACTTTGTCTGCTTATTGTCATCCATTTCACCACATGCGAACCACATGCATGTAAGGCACTTGACTTTCAAGTGCCTTGGTGCTTGCCCCCGGTGTGAGTAACCGTATTAAATTTCCAGATTGATAAGATTGTGAATGGTGTCAAGATAAGATATGGGGGTCTCCTCAGTAGACATCGATGATGCCGTGCTGCAAAGCACCAGTTAAAACTTACTGTAGATCAAGTCGGCTCTGCTGGCGATGCTTCAGAACTGTGTGCGCCGATCTGCGTGAATACACAGCCACTATGCGTCAGTGCTGCATTGGTGTTGACTGACACATCTATCAATGTATTTTGAGATTCTTTGACCAAGCAACTCTAATATACCCCCCTGGGAGCCCTGTTGAGTAAAAAAACTTGGAATTTCAAGTCTTCACTAAGTTATTCACAAAATAGTCTTCGCGTTGCAAAGCTGTGGCTACTTCAAACAAGCTTTTCTTCGAGATTCCTTTCTCAGACCACTGCAATGTACCACTGGTGAGTGCCCATCGCTGCAAAACAGAAGTGTGTGTGAACTACATGGCTGATGCTTCATGACTGTGATCTGCGTCAATATGCGCCACTGTGTGTCAATGCACAGCCACTGTGCGTCAGTTGTGTTGATGTTGACTGACGCATCCACAAATTAATTTTGGGATTAATGGATAAAAAGACCCCAATATATCCCTTGTAAGGCTTGGTGAGCACGATAATCTCTCATTTGAAACCTTGACAAAGTTATTCATAAAATAGTCACGAGGTCTGAATTTCTTTCCAAGGCAAATAAATCTCAAAATCAGAGGTACTGTGGATGAATCCCCCAGATGTTATAGGAAAACACCTAAGCCAAAATTCCAATGCTAAGGCCCATGAACTTGTGTTTCACGACGGTGATTTGCGTCAATACGTGCCACTGTGCGTCAATGCACAGCCACCATGTGTCAGTTGCGTTGATGTTGACTGACGCATCCACAAATGAATTTTGGGATAAAAGGATAAAAGGACTAATCAGACATTGTTTTTTCATTATTGTAGAATGAATTATACGTCCATTAGGGTGTACACATGACTTTAAATTGCCTCACAGAATGTCTGCGTTAGGTGACGGGCTCAAATTGTGGTGGTCAAGTTTTGCTCAAGGTTTCTATTTGGGGCCCATCCCCAAGTTGTTGCAAGGTTCTTACCTTCTCAGTGTGGCATGGAAGAAGAAATACTAAGAGTTCTATGAGTTTTGATGGAGCTGCAGAGGTGTAACGGAGTGCCCGGGTAGTTTGGTGTCGGGAAATACAATACAATTGCTGGGACGTGCGCAGTCAACCACTCCGCCAAATTTTCGAACAATGGATAGAAGTGTTGGCCAGTTGATTGCGAGCCTAATGGTTGATAATACATAGGAGGAAGAAAGGTACGAAATCCAACTTGTGAGTATGTTAGAAGGGCAACGGCGAGTGGGTTGCACCAAAATGGTGCTGGTCGGACAGGTCCTGTAGCGTGGGCAGTGATGATAACAATTTCCCCTGACTTCTGCAGCGGCGTCGGTGGGTGCGTCTGGGCTGCGTCAATGCACAGTTGAAACCACAGCAGTGAAGTGCCGGTGTCAACTAGTCTGCGTCAATCGCTTGTGGCTGGGGTTGGCGGCGATGGTCTGCGTCAATGGAATGGGTTGCGTGCGTCGATAAGTATGTGACACAGCGCTGGTGTGACACGCAATGCGTCAGTCTGCGTCAGTTGCAAAACGTCACAGCATCACTACGTCAATGCAAAGTCGCATGCGTCACACTGCGTCACTTCCCCCCTGCCCACATTTTTCATTCTAATTCTCATTTTCATTTCATCTTGTTTTCATCTCCATTTTCGTGTTCATTTTCGTTAGATTCATTCACATGTTAGCCACAGCTGGAATTAAGTCAGAGTTGGTTCTAATTACACATATCATTAATATTGTCAACTGAGGAGGATGATGCCTGAGGGATGAGATAGTGATTGATCGTCCCTGTCACATTTGAAATTGAAATCCTGTTAAATGGTCTTCCTTGGCGAACCACAAGCCGCGTTTTTCTAGAGGGAAAGATTCTTATTCCAGTTTCTGAGCACTACGGCGAGCAGACTCTGATATTTTTCACTGCACCCATTCATCCCTTCCACAGTCACCGCCTCGTTTGACCATTGATATTGCGCAGTCCTTGATCCACGATGTCTCCACCATGTCGGGCCTATGCAGGACTGTTGTTGAGTCATGTTCGGCTCGGAAATCCTTTGTACTCGTGCCATTTTTGGACATCTAGCCCCATTTTAGTCATGCGTTTCATTTTCCGTGACTCGATTCGAGCGATTGATCAGGATCAAATATTCTATTCTGAGTCGATATTTCAGGGCCGCATTTTTCTCTTCGGAAGCTGTACATGAATCACTATGCATGCACCCACTGTGTGGCGTACACACCTAGTCTCTATCACAACGTGTGGCCACAGACATATAAGAGACTCGAGCAACCACACGATGGACCTCGCATTCGCCCGCACAAGATCTCCCCAGCATGCAGCCTGATGACACGCTTCGCACATTTTCATGGCTAAATGACAGTAAAACTGAAGCGGTGCTCTGCCCCAGTCCGGCTAAGGACCTGGAACTGCGCAGGAAATACCAATACACTGCCACTGGCCGCGATGGCTACAATTATTCCATTGAAACTCATGCACCCTCAATGCGAAAGCCTTTTCGTTCCTCCCTGAGCTTCCCGGAGGCTTTCCCGGCTGAAATCAAGTTTCAAGATGAGAAAGAACCCATCAGGATTGTCAAATTGGAGGAGAGGTGTGTGTCAACCACAATGTGTTAATACTGTGATTTCAGGTGGTCTGAACACATCTCAGAGCATATGCATGGACACTGCGTCTCAAGAACGGGCGTCCCGCAGATACAGACTTTTCGGAGTGGTCCCAAGAGGGTCAACTACTGTGGAAAAAAATAGATTCCAACACATGGGAGGTACTGATACGTGATCATTTGTCAAGACTACTGAATCCTTAGCTCAATGCTAGATATGGGACTCCCGCTCC
Organism: Mycena rebaudengoi; assembly: GCA_029282285.1. Taxonomy (NCBI): domain Eukaryota; kingdom Fungi; phylum Basidiomycota; class Agaricomycetes; order Agaricales; family Mycenaceae; genus Mycena; species Mycena rebaudengoi. Next base: position 386,407 of record JARJCX010000127.1, read on the forward strand.
ACTGAGGTTCGTTTGGTGACAGTTACTCATACTCCGTCCGCTCCGACAGTCACTCCGCCCACTTCAGTTCCCGTGGTCAAGTTCGATCCCGAGAATTGTTGGATGGATTTACACGAAGAAGACCAATTCTTACTCGCTTGCTCAATCTTTGCGACGTGTTTTCATCCGGAGCGATTTTAACGCGAGAAACAGTCGACGCCGAGGTGGATTAGTAATAGATGGCGCAGGGAGCACCCAGTCCATTACATTTTGTGAAGGAATGACTTTCCCCGCGTCCGTTGAATTATGATCACCGGACTGGCATGCCCCCATTTCTAAATTTCGTTGCGTTGAACAAGCAACGCGAGAGGGAGATTATTATTCTGTTACTTCGCATTGTTCTTCCCCGAGATGGAAGGGTCAAATTTGAGATTTTCGGCTTCGCCGTTCATTTATATGAACAAAATTGTTCTCATGAAGTCACACGAGGGAATCCATTCACGTTGGGTACGTGAAACAAGTCATTGCAGAAGAGCTTTAAGCCTTTATATGAGAGTGAATAAAGGAACTTTTTTCCCTAGGAATATACTTGATATGACACCCCCTCGTGTCGTAGTTAGGGTCTAGCATGCTCAAATCAAGTGCTTCGGACAGGCTAGGCACACTACGACACGGGGGGGGGTCGTATGTAGCATATTACTAGGACGAAGTAAAAAAAAAAAAACGCCCATGAAATACAAAGGGGGGACAGTTCAAGTCAGCGGCGCACGGTGTATCCTAAATAGAGACCCGCGGCCGCTGTTGACTTGAGCACGTCGCAGGCGCACTTCGCGGCACCTAACTTGGCACGACATGGGGAATGGATAAAGAGGGCAGTGGAGAGGAACAGGTAGGGATTAGGGGAAAGTAGAGTGGGAAAATGGCAGAGGAGGACACACCTAAGGCGAACTACGTGGTTAGACATAAGAATCAGAACATAAAGGGCAAATATAATTGCGTGGAGGTACCCAGGCCGCCGATAACACGCGCTGGTGTGCTCTACGCCGTTGGTAAGACCACAGAATCGGAATATTGAATCGGCGAGACGGTCCATAAGTGAGGAGTGGCGGTATGCGCGAGATGATGTCGAGCGAGCACTTTTGTGGAAATCCCTTGAAGGGGTTAGAATAGAAAAGAGTTAGTAATATCCGATGCGCCTGGAGTAAACTACGAAGGGAGGCACAAAAATCAGCAGAATTGGCGGAGAAAAGGCAAATAAGAGTTACGTGGATGTACCTTGGCCGCCGATACATCGCATCAATGGATGAACGGATCATTGGTATTATGGCTGCAGAGTGCGAATATGGCGTAGGCGAAGCGGGCAGGTAGTGGGGTGTCACAGGTTGCGCGAGGACACGGAGATGGTGACGAGCGAGCGGGTTTGAACCAAGGGGGGCCACTGCAAGCACATAGCAGCATGAAACTAATGTCCAATAACTGCTACACTCTTTTCTGGTGTTGCATCCCGCAGCATCCTGCCCACAGCCCGCCAATTCTCTCGGAACGCAAAGATGACAACAAACAAGAAACGCCTTCGCTCCGCTCCGGCGGAGTCTGGAAAATTAGATTGAGTCAGGTCGTGATATGACTCCGATCCGTGTTGAATTCGATGCGGGACGTTGGCGGGACGTACCAATTCGAACGTTGAGAGATCGTCCCCGGCGTGGGGAGAACTGTGATCTTGGATCTCGGTATTGATCCATGCTCCGAGAGCGTCCGCAGACTAGTGTATTTTTATTCAAGGCAGCATAGAAGCCTACGACTCATGAGGCAGTGCCAGAGAAAATCAAGATCCGAGCTGCGATATGCGTAGTGGTAGGTAGTCAGCTGATATTGTACGTGGAAGTTCGTGAAAGAGAGCCTTTAAACATGCAAGAAATGCCTTCGCTCCGCTCCGGCAGACTGGGTGAGTAAAACGGCTGCGGCAAGCGGCGACACGTAAATACTGCTTAAACCCCACAACAATGCCACATATGGCCTAAATTATTTCAAGTCTCATGATCCTTCTGTGGCGCCGGAGTACACATTTTGTGTTTGGCCACATACGGTCTTGACCGTAGATCTACCTTGCAGATCTCGCAGTAACACCGCACCATCAAACTGCGTCCCGCAGCTCTCAACTTGTTACTGATGTAATTCCCACATTTGAGATCCGTGGAGGGACAAAAATAAGCGGTTCTTAAAATACTTGTAATAATGTCCTAGTCCAGTGGTACTCTGCTGCAGAGGGGATATTCTCACAGCACAGAGTTTTACCATGGTATAAGTTGGCAGAAGCTCGAAATCTTCAGGATGAAAGAGAGTATAAAGACAAAATCATATTTCAGATGCTATAAATTGAGCGCATTAAATACTGGATGAGTTTTCCGGAATGTCGAGCTGAGAGGATAACATTCAGGCGCTGGGAAGCAAAGAATATGCTTGTGGTTGGAGTGGTACGGTGAGATTTTAAAAATGGAAATGTCTCCAAACCATGCTGTGCAGTCTAGTGCGACATCCGTGGCGGGCAGGTGGTTCTGGCTGAAATAGAATGTGCCTCACAGTCTCCAGGGAAGGTCATATATCGATGGTTCGACTGAGCCGACGGCGGAAAACAAAACAGGAAAACTCACATTTACATTATCTACCCTGCAGAAGCCTCCAGCCTAATATTGAAAAGTGGGGGAATGTAGGTGGTGATATGCAAAGCATGGTTTTCAAACAATGTATGCGCAAATTTTGATGTCACCGGATGCCATTGACCTGCTAGATTCATCAGGAGCGGTGCACTGGATGAAAAAACGCGTACTATGCACCAGTGGACGTTGTAGAAAATAATACCGGGATGCGGCACGGGACCAGCCAGTGCCTTCTGAGTAAATTAGGTCAGTGAAGGAATCAAAAGGTGCGAAAACATACAAACCATGGCGGCCATTCAGCGAGAAGCGTTCATCGGAAAATGATTAGGATGTGGGGGAAAGCAAGAGGCAGAATGCGAAACCTGGTTACCAATTGCTGCATATAAATGAACGTGCTGTGGTATAGAAGACCCGGATCTTGAAACGTATCGCAGTGGCTCTGCGCACAGACACAGCCGATTTAGGATATGACAGCAGTGCAACGGAGCACGTAGTGGGAAATGCGCAGGCAGCGCAGCGCGTAGTTGGCCATGAGGCGCCAGCCTGCCCGTTGAATTTGAAGAGAAGGGGATAGATATTGATTTCTAGATTCATTCCAGTAGAAGGAACGCCCCAAAAGAGCAGAAAAAGGTGAATGAATGGAGATATGCACCGCAGACTAATTTGGCTCAGAGAGCGGGGGCGGACAGATGAGAACGGGGCCAGTCGTTTTATACCGCAGCAAGCCACGCAAGAATAGGTGGTCGCAGCAAGTCCGCAGCATCGCCGCCCGGCTGCGGCACTGCGGAAAATGCTCTCCTGACTCTATTTAACTATGGCACAGATCTTGTGTTCAAATAATGGAGCTTGCTGCAAAGCTGCCAGGGTCGGCAGGTACGATCTGGTGACGAGTTACGTAGCTAAAAATGCAACATAGCTCTTAGCATGCTGTGCGAGTGTGGGAGTCAAAAATGTCCCGAACGAAGCACCAGCGAGAAGGAATAGGCATGGGGATAGACATATGGGGATGCTTCACAAACATGTACAATCTGATTCGAGAGATTTCGTTAAGAGAACGGATAATGCGCGTGGATACACGGTAGCCATGGAAATGGTCTACATGTGCGAGTATAAGCGTCAACGAGAAGCGCAGGCGCGATCTGTGAGTCACATTTGAGAGTTTAACGAAGGTATCTCCGTCCTATTGAGTGGGTGAAGGGGCAGTTGAGGTGCATGGAAGACTGAGCGTGCACTAGCACCACCGACCCACGCGGCTGCCTATACCAAGATTGCAGCAGCTGAATTGGAAGCCGAAAATAATGGGGCAGCGAGTCAGGTGGGGGACACTTCCTTGATAACGGATGGACTTCTTCTTGAAAGGGACCAGTGGGTACTTTCTCCGTCTATTCTGCGGTTTGCTGACATTTCAATCAGAGCGTACGCGAAGCACACGTTGCGCATGCTGGGTAAATCGCAGGACGATGACCTCGTAGGCATGGTGCATGCATGTTTACTGTACTATTTCAATCAATTCGACAGTCACGCATCACAGGGGGGGTTGTAACTTGTCGATAGCGAATATTGGTGCTGTGTCACGGTCACCGAACTGCCCCAGCCGTTCGTCACCCCAAAATACGTCGAAGAGCGCAAAAAAGCTCGATTTTGACGAAAATTCCGGTTCGTCTGTCGAAAATTTCCGTCCGGTCACGTAAAATTTGGCGCATGTCGAATTCACACTGCCAGATGCATGTTTTTAGGCGGGCTGATATTAAATTATGAATTTCAGAAACCAAATTCAGTGAGCCTTAAGTTGCACCTTAAACTCTTACTTTCAGGACACCTGAAGTTGAAACTGAATATATTATATTAAGCTACAACTTCAGGATCTCGCCTGAAGCTCTGAGTTTCAGCAACAATTTTTGCAAGGCTGAAATAGCACCTTAAATTATAAGTTTCAGTTGCAGATTCAGCATGGGTGAAATTGATAATTTATGGGTGCCCAGAAAACAATAGTTTCGGACAGCATTTAAGTCCACCTGAAACAATAAAATTAAGGTGCGATTTCGGCCGAACAATACAGCCTTCACCGGCTGAAACTGTGCATTAGTCTGATTGTTTCGGTTGGACTGGAATGCCACCTGAAATTATTGTTTTCAGGCACTCTTACAGTTAATGTCAGTACCGAAGGCGCTGCGAAAGAATTCCCATTTTGGGCAGATTTTGATCGAATTCAAAGAATTGCCTGTAATTGGATGGGTTCTACATGTATTGACCTAGAAAGTGGATAGAATTGACAGGCTAATTCATAAGCAATTAGTGATAGAGCTAAAGTAGTGAAAATGCTATATGTTTGGGTGTCTTGAGCAAGTCAGTTTCAAGTGAGAATATGGGCTGGCATGCCCAAATCACATCCAAATGAGCTGGACTTTCGGTCTACCACTAATTGCTTATGAATTAGCCCGTCAATTCTATCCACTTTTTAGGTCAATACATGTAGAACCCATCCAGTTACAAGCAATTCTTTGAATTCGATCAAAATCTGCCCAAAATGCAATTTCTTTTGTGGCGCCTTCGGTACTGACATTAGCTGTAAATTATCAATTTCACCAGTGCTGAATCTACAACTAAAATTTATAATTTAAGGTGCAAATTCAGCTGTTGAGAAATTGGTACTTAGATTCAAAGATTCAGACCTCCTGAAGTTGTAACTTAATCTAGTGTATTCCACCCATCAATCATCTTTTCGCACACACTTAGATGCTCTGGGAAGCTGGGAGGTGCTCGCTGATGATGCACATGCGAGGCAGGTCCAGTTCTAGACAGACCTGTGCATGGCAGGCAATACTATAAGTACTATATCCCACTCCACTTAAGAGCAATCAGTGAATAGCAACATACACACAATTTAAAAATGGGGTTTTGTGTGCTTGGGATCGAAGATAGGCCAGTTATAGACCTGTGAAGTATATTTGTCCGGTTTGTGGTCTTTAGGCGGCAGTCCAAAAGGGGTAAATTTCAGGAAGTGAACCAGGTGGCCAAATCATGTATTTCTGGATCGATAACTGCGATTAAACTGCTTGCATGTGTCGTGGGGGAACAAATACACTGTCTAACATCTTCAAATGGCTGGTAGCATTGATAGTATTGGTAGCAATATTTACTTCTCCAAGGTGCATGTTGTTGAAAATCATGCTGATTGATGATTTGCGACTGGTACTCCCCTGAGGCACATTTGGGGGCCCTATCTATGCATTGGGTAGTTTCATATCATATATTTCAATATTTCTGGAGCGTAATATACACGCCTAGAGGAAGATGGGGTCCACAAAAAATCTGCAGATTTCAATGTCAGATGATATTTGGTTTTTAACAATCATGCTGGTCCAGCACCGAATCGGGTGAAGAAAATATTGGTAAGTGCTCACAGTCCATGGAACATGTCTCCTTAATCGTTCCGTGCCAGCATAAGGATATATCATTAGGGGTCTCAGAGCGGCCAAGGTGAAGCATGTTAGACCTCAAAGCCTACTTTGGAGAGGGCAAAGTGAGCTAAAATGAATAGTGTGTTGCAGAAGTGAGTGCCTTAAAAATCAACACCAGCCTAAGGCGAACATAATGAGCCTCAGAAGTCCCAAATCGGTGAAGAACTCGCAGAGAACTGAAGTTGGCGCCATTAAGCGGTGCGGTTCCCACGACAATATTTGATTGTCAAACATGCCATAAGTTGCGGGCCAAACGTCATCCTGCCATCAAACTTGGTACAAACCAGGGTCCAAGATTGTATTCCATCCCCCAGTCACAAAGTGTGCCAGAAAGTAACTGGCTGGTTTGATATCGTCTGGTGGCCCACTACCTAAGGGTGGCCCACTTCCCAGTGGGTTATAGTATGCGCCAATAAAAAACTCCTGGAAGAAATTATAACCATTTGCCCAGCTAGTTTCGCAGCCATTTTTGTTGCACTTAACCGGAGCTAGAAATAGAATTATCGCGAAGACACTGAGAAAGGTCTCAGCTCAGGTGTCTCAATAGTAAGTGGGCTTTCTTCCTGAGATGTCGCTGTGTCAACCTCTTACTTACGCAAATATTTTTGCACGTTGCGAGAAAAAAATAAGCAGATGCTCTTGACAAATAGACCACCACTGATGAAATGATTGACACATGACAGCCTCCCAATTAGTCGAACCTCAGGTTAGGCATTGATTCTGCCACTATCAGAACACAGGAAAATCAGTTAAGCCTTCCACAGACCAGTCTGACGCAAAAAAAAACAAACAGTTTTCTCGATTTTTTTTTTGTGACCCATGTGGCTGTCGGCAGCGCGGACGTCCGGTTGGAGCACTTCGAAAAGGAGGGGGCTAAATGGGCCAGTTCTGATGAAGTTGGACTAGACTATCGCGTGCGCCGTGCTCGGAAAGTCGGTGTTAATACCTGTTCTTCGATGTCTTGCTTGCTGTCTGAAGAGTCAAATCTAAAGTTCGATCCTACTTGCGACGCACGAGGAATGGATGCTCGTATCTTGAACTGATGGCTAGTAATTTCTCTGGCCCAAATTAATATTGGCTTGCTGAAGGGACAAAAAACGTTTAGGATTATACAAACCATAAATTTGTTGGAAATGGTTGTGCCAAACACATCTGGGACACAAATGGTTTCCAATGATACACACAACATATCTTTTTTCGGACAGCAGTGAACTCTACAAAGACCGGCCTTTGTTTTCAGAGCGGAAAGTCGTGGGTGCGAAATGCTTGACGAGTTTCGGAATCTGATCGGGAGCTAGCTAGATATTTTACAGCAATACATACACAGACACTAACGCAAAGCACTAACCACCACACCCCGCAGGATCTTTACCCCGCATTAGTGTTGATGGTCGCATCCGTACCCAAAAGCAGCACGGGCCATCTTCGCTCTGCTCAGCGGGCTCGGCGCAGGAAGGAAGTTGTGTCCATCGAGTTCCGATTCAGGGACCCGCTTCGCAGCCTCAGACTCATCGCCAACGTCCCTCCTGGCGACTTCCTTCTCGAAGACCATGTTCAGCCAGTTCCCGAGGCGGTAACCACCCTTGGCAATTTGGAGCTCGATGGTGCCAATCACAGCGTTGTAGTAAGTAGGAAAGAGATCTGGCATCGCAGTGAGCGCGGCGGCCCCCTGCGGCATAACCACCGTGCAGACAAGCGCGTTCGCGTCGCTGGCCCACCGAGTCGCGGTGGTGAGTGCATTCGCAGTGTTGTCGCCCGCGATCCAACTGGCTTTTTGACTCTTGAACGTTCCAGAGTCGATCTCCGCGATGAGGGTTTTGGCCCATGACTGCGCGTTAGCGAGGGACGAGCCGCCAATGAGCTCCTGCGGCATGAAGGTGTCCCAGTCGGAATGAAGGTTATCGTTGAAACCCATGAAGTGCACGGGGATCTGGTTCCCGCCGAGCGCGAGCGCTTCGTCGTGCAGCGGCTGTGTGACGTCGCCCACAAAGTGTACGAGCAATTTCAGCGCTTCGGCGGTATTGGCAGCGCTCAGCCGCCCGTCACCTGGCTATGGCTCAGCAATATCTCAGCAATGTAGAAAAGAGTACGTACCGCTACGTTGCGTGTAATTTACAATGGCGCTCACGACGCATCCTGCCATGCCGCAATCGCGCGTGAGGTTGACATTACAGGTTGTCGGCGGGTTGTCTTCCGCGTCGATGAAGTGGAGGGGGGCTAGGGGACAACGCATCAGGTTTTGAGACCCACAGAGACACATTTAAAGCACTCACCCGACCATGCGCCCGCAGCAGTCACACGGAATTGGTCGGCAAAGGACGCGATGCTGGCGAGGTAAGAACTAGACGTGTCGTTGAGAACACCCTGCGCCCAGGAAGCAGTCTCGGGGGTAACGCAGTTTTGGGCAATGTACGCGACTGTGGCGTGTCCGAGCACGCCCCACGCATGGGCGCCGTGTAAAGTAGCGAGACAAAGGAGCATGTACGACGACAGATGCATGTCTTATCTCCGCCTTCGTTTACATTGACCCTGGTCCAAGAGAACTTTATATGTCAGCAATAGCCACGTTCGCTGGCGGTCCATGTGCATCGTGGCCATTCATAGCCAGATGCGCACATGGCGTGCCAGGACGATCAATGTCAGAAGCGAATGAAGGATGCCGATAATCTCGGCTCCAGATGTTCGGGCATGGGCGGAGTTTAAAATCTGGGAAGAAAAATGATGAAAAAGACACCGTTATAGGGAGAGCATTGAGAGTATAGGAATGATGCCGGAGTAATATTGCCGCCGGACAGTCCGGCGGACTACTTACCCCATGCGGATGCCCCTAAGTTATTTACCCTCAGCCCAATCCATGCACGGAAACCAATGCATGTAAATACTTGATCCTGTCCTACACCAGGGCTGTTCACTCAGGCAGGTCCCTTCAGCTGCTAGCCCTCAGGCTATTGCCTGCATGCATCTACCTTCATGGACACGCCTGAATGACAGTGCCATCAGTTGACCTCCTGCATGGGCCTCCCCTCAGGCTATTGCCTGCATGCATCTACCTTCATGGACATGCCTGAATGACAGTGCCATCAGTTGACCTCCTGCATGGGCCTCCCCTCAGGCACCTGCCTGCACTGTCCTACCTGCATTGGTACACATGATGTGCATCTCCTGCATGGTCTCACCTGCATGCATTTCCATGGAGGGTAAACCCTCCAGGATCACTCCATCAGGGGAATTCTAGCAGGCCCCCCCATTCAGGTCTCTAGCCGCATGAATCCCCCCTCTGGCTTTTGACTGCATGTTCACCACTGAATATAGCCACTCGAAGTTATTTTTATTTGATCTGTTTCGATCACTTTTTCAATTAGGTTGATATCCTCTTAGGGCTTCCTCCCGAGCTCAAAATGGTGCAGGTAAACACCTTCAGCCTTTTCCATTATTTCATGGCTTCCTGCCAATCACTTGAACTGTATATTACTCTAAACAAGCACAAATCTGCAAGTGCCTATGTTTTCTTAAGTCCTCCACTGCATATGGAACCCCGGGAGTCCCTGGGCAATCCTCCTTCCCCACTTTCCTCCGACATTTGTCCAAAGTGTCATATCGAGTATCTCACCCATCCCAAAGCTTCTAAAGGCTTTCACAGTCCAGAAAATGTTGGTCGCCGGTATCAAAGGGTATGTACACTTCCCAAAAACATTACATTTATTACCCTCTCTTACTCTACGGCCTTTCAGTGTTCCAAAAACAACTTCAAACCAGATGATCCACTCTGTTGCGAGGGTTTTGTGTGGTGCTGTCCTGAGACAACACTATCCTCACATGGCACGCCTAACCGGCGTCAGTTGTCAGTACTCTGTGCAAATAGACCCTGTCAACGTGCTGGCAACACTGCCTGTGCATACAAGTACTGCAAGCGCTGTTGCACAGAAGGATTTTTTTCCTGCTCTGCACCTCTGCACAAAATTCGGGTCCCTGTGTCTTACGATCCGGCGGGTACGTTCTCCAAATTCATGCACCATTTCATTCATGTGCTGACTTGAAAAAGCCACACCCGACTCAGTTGGCAGCCCCAGCTCTCCTCTTCCACTAAGCTCATCAGAGGCTATCAGTCCACTCCGTTATGGCAAACCCTATGCGAAGAATATTACCCCCACCTACGCTCTTAAATTACAAAATCGATCATTTGCCATCAACACATCTGATTCAGCTCAGCGTGATGTATACCGTAAAAACCGGTCAATTGTTATTACTGTCTTTTTCTGGGCTGAAGTGCGTCTTTTCACGCTCTTGCTTTTTTCCCATTCTGAATTTGTCAACAGGATGATAGTGAGCCACATGAATTCAGTGTGCAGGTGCCTCACTTCCCCTTTTTTCGTCCCAAGGACGATGAAGCGATCTGTGCGGTTGTCGGCAAATGTACTACTTATTCATGGTACAACAGCAAAAGCTGGGTCACTACCAATCTGCCTCAGTCGGTCAAAGCGGACTCTGTACTCTGCCTCCGAGCTCTTGGGATCACCCGCTGTCCAGGGGGACCGTTTACTACCTCGCGTAAGAGAGCTTTGTCTCCGCCTGCTTTCGACGATAGCCCTTCACCCAACCGAATTAGAAGGTGTATGTAAGTTGCGACTTCCATTCTCTTTACCACCGGAGCTCAAGCTTCCATATTCAGATCACCAGTGGATCCTGTCGACACAATCTTCATCAAGAAGGAACTACTTCTCTCCCGCCAAGGCGACATAATGTAAGAGGGACTTGATATCAATGCGACATCTGCTAACACAAACCCAGTGATCTGACCTCAGGAGACGACATTAATCTGTCTTCTATGGACAAGACAAAACCTTGGCCATTGAAATATGCTTGCGACATGGTCTCAGGCTTAGAACTCATGGGAACCATTCCTGGTCGCCGCCAAAATGCTTTTAATGTCGTTTTTCCCGATTGCATATGGAAGTCGAGTACATATTATGACCACTTGGGCGTTTGGAAGAACACCCCCTCTGTCCTGCTCAACGAAGTAATCAGCCTCCGGAATGCGGAAGGAGGGGAATGGGCACGCTTGTGTAGAATACACAGCAAGCGGCGAGTCCAATAATAATTAATTTAATCATCCGTATGACCGACCAAACTAAATAAATAATGAATAATTTAAATCATAATTTGTCTACTATACAGTTCAATCTACAAATAAACATGTTTGGTCCTAGTCCAGTGATTCGCACTTCTCTGTTTTGCCACCTACTCCTGCCTGTGCTCAACTTCCACCACCTTGTTCAATGTTGGTATTAACGGCTGAATATTTGTAGGTTTCCGAATCCTGTCCAGTCTTCTTTTCAGCCACTGAAATTTATCCAGGTCCCAGCAAGTCCTGAAGAATGGCTTGAGCGTCCAAGATATAAATGTGATATTTCAAAGCTAGCATTTCTTCCAAATTCATATTCTCTCTTTAGGCCATAACACAAAAATTTATTGGCTCTCGACAGCTCACTCCTTGCCCAAAAATACCGGCTGAATGCATCGCCCTCCTCATTGAGAAGGGGGTGAAGGTGGACTGGGTGTCTGTAGCTTCTGCCGACTGGGTCCCAGCTGCCTCTGAAATAGATGACGATGTCGTGACCAAGTATGTGCGTGAATGTGTGACTAGAGGTGTTCTAGAGATTCCAGAGGTGACTACGATTTTGCTTAACCTGGTTATACTTGTGCTAACATTTCCGCTTTAGCCCGCTCCACCCACATCCAGCCCCTTGAGTTCGCCACCAAGCCCCCCGCTGGAGCCTCCCGATCGTCCTCCTCCAGTTCCCCCACCATCTAATAATCCAGACTTAGGGGGTGAAGATCAACACCTCGGCAGTGGTCGTGGGGGTGAAAATCAACACGAAAATATCCAAAATAAGGCTATAGAAGAAGAACGCAAGTGACACAATCTGTCGATTCTAAAATTAACTCAGTGACTGGCAGCCTTTGATCTTGTCGCTTTCCAAAAAGACTATCCCGGTTTCTGTATCCCAGGGCATGCTCCACCTGAGTTTACTACCTTGAAAATTGGGCCCAACGAGGACGGCCTGTGGAACGTTCATTGGAGTTTTTCGGTACATGGTGCTTTCAAAATTTTGATTCTCCTTTATTCACCTCCTAATATCTTACTTTAGATCCACATCTAGACTCTCCTCTGGATGCCAATGACAAAGAACTTGATCTCACCCGCTTGATTGTTGCTGATTTCACTGACGAAAAAAACTATATCCAAATTACACGATTCAACTGGATCGAAGTCGTCACCCGCAGATATGTTACACATGGTACTCTGTCCGCAGACTCTGTGCCCTTGGTGCAAGCTCTTTTTGACTCCCGTTGGGAACCTGCCTCAGCCAGTAAGCCTTTCCGTCTACTCTTTATCTTAATCCCACCAAAATTATGCCTAGACCCCTTCGAAATTTATTGGGCACTAGCTGGTTACCCCGATATTCCTGCTAGACCCTTAGCGAGATTCAGTCATGGATGGGAACTTGACACTGTTGAGTGGCTCAATGGCGTGGACACCGAGGACATCATCCCGGTCATTGGGCAGGCTTATGCTCGCCGTCTGCTACTTGTTGTCAAAAGCTATTCCCCTCTCGAGGTAATCTTTTTTTTGTCGGCCTAAGGTTCCTGCTCATTCTACAACCCAGGTACTGAACAAACAGCTCAAGACGCCCAAAGATGAAGCCATCGCCGGTTGGCTGGCCGACGTTCTGCAGGGAAACCAGATTGTTGCTGACATCAAGGGCACTAAAAAGGGCCAGCCCGTCCATGTCCTTGTTGATTGGATGCAGTTTATTTCAAAAACTGCGGACGACCACCGTCATGTCCCCCATATGGTCGCAGATCGATTTGCAGAGGCCTCCAACAGACACATTAACAACATACATATTGGCCATGTCGTCCGCCGAGACTCTAACTGGATTAGCGAAGCGCGTTCTGCAAATTCCACCAGGAAGCGACTTACTAAGAAATTCAAGGAGATTGGAGGGGAGGGAAAGCTCGCTTTGCTGACCTATTTGTCGTCTGAAACCATTGCGGGTATGCCCAGTTTTGCGCGGCATCTGAAGGAATTGGAGCGCAAATATGTTGTGGCTGTTCCAGAGCCAGCTTCTTTGGATGATGAATAACTGTACAGTTACATTAAAAATGGTGTCAATTTCGTTTACTAGCCTAATGTTCCTTTGTTAGTCTAATAATATTTCAAGAAAATTATGTGCGCTCCAATAATCCTAGATTTGTAGCACCTTCCTTTTGCTCAAACTACTGCCCACATCTGTGTTTGCATGCACTTTAAATAAGTATTAAGGGGGACATCCTTTTCCAATTTCGCTACTCTGGACATGATGAACGAGGTTCAGCGGAAGGGCCAAACTGCCCTTTCAGTGCGACGGAGCGTACTCTGCCGGATCCACATCTACGGTCGGTTGTTGACACAGCATCAAGGGATACAGCGGTACGGAAGCTGGTGTGGAAAGAGGCTCTGGGCATTTGCCGCGATTTTTACGAGTAATTGTGCTGTACCGTTCTGCATTTTAATACAGGTCTTGTGAAACTGCTAAGATACGAGCCCCGCTACATATCTCACTGCCCTGATCACCCTCATTAGTGCATGCACAACAAATTGAGAGGGAAAGACCCACTTCTTATCAGCCTAGCAGAGAAGCGAACTTTGGAGAACATCGGCGAAGTCCCCAGCCCCGACGACAAACCGCAGTGATGAGGCGCAAATGGGGTGAAGGCCGTCTAGAGGGAGTCCTAGGCTCGAGGTACATCGCTTAGTTGAGGTGGTTTGACTGAAAAATGGATGAGATACTCGCTTTTTGCTGACATGCTGATTTGGTAAGAACATCGACAGAGGCGCCGGCGCCGACTGCGAACGGCGGTAACGACACGAAATGCGATGGAGTGGGAGTCTAGGGAGAGTCCGAAGCTCGAGGTACGTCGCTTAGTTGAGGTGGTTCGACTGAAAAATGGATGAGATACTCACTTTTTGCTGACATGCTGATTTGGCAAGAACATCGACAGAAGCGCCGGCGCCGACTGCGAACGGCGGCGACGACGCGAAATGTGATGGAGTGGGAGTCTAGGGAGAGTCCGAAGCTCGAGGTACGTCGCTTAGTTGAGGTGGTTTGACCGAAAAATGGATGAGATATTCACTTTTTGTTAACATGCTGATTTGTCAGGAACATCGGCGGAGTTGCTGTTGCCGGCGGCGAACGGCAGTGAAGAGGCGAAAGGGCACGTTGAGGGGGAGTCCTAGGGTGCAGGACTGTTGCTTAGTTGGAGAGGTTTGCTTGAGAAATGGCGGAGCTACTCACATTGTCCAAAAGGGCGGATTTTCAAGCACCTTCGGCAGAGTCGTCGGCACCTGCGACGAACGGCGGGGACGAGGCAAAAGGCGATACAGGGGGCATCAAAGGGGAGTCCTAGACTCAAGGAAAGTTGCTTAGTCGGAGCGGTTTGGCGGGGGTAGGGGGGAGAAACTTGCTGGTCAAGCTGGGGGTACGGTCCCAACAACATCGGTGCAGATGGTGTCCCCGGGAATGAACCACCTCAAGGAGACCGCGGACTAAGCAACGGACATGAAGAGGGGCTCCTAGGGATGCGGTAGAGACTTTAGTTTGGGTGATTCAGTCAAGGACCGAAATAGAAACTCACCGGTTTCTGAATTGCACAACGGGATCAACTACGGCTGCGTCACCAAGGGCGACATTTGTGTAGTCTAATGCTGAGGCACAGGATGAACAGATAGGTGTGTAGAAGATGTCCTGGGGGTAAAATGGCAACATTAGCTCCAAGATTTGGAGGAATCGGTGAGTGAGAAATGTACCTTATGCCTCTGCGAACTGGTTCCGGTAACGTCACAAATTTCCTTTTGCGTACATTTCTAACTAACTTCGAGGCTTTCGCCTTCCCAAAGATATGTTTTAATGGGTGACCCCGGCCGCTCCGAGGCCGCTCCGAACTTGCATGCAAATGCAAGTTCGCTTAGAGATATCCCGGAAGCCTCTCAGTATACTGCAATAATGCCTGTCCTCAACTTGTCCTCTGAAGCTGCGGCAGCTCTGCTGTCGGAGCTCTCGCAGATGCGCACTCTCAATCCTGCTGGCGCTTTTAGGGATTTACCTCCTGAGCTCTCTAAACTCCAAACTCAACTCCAAAATGATACTCAGTACAAGGATCCTGCTTCTACCGCTCGGTCTGGCCCTTGCCGTGTCCCACTGCGACCAGAGGGCGGTATGAACACCTCCCTTTTTTTACCTTCAGGTATTTTTACCTGACACAACTTTTTGCAGATCCCCACTGACTGTGGTTTTTCTAGAACAAAGCTGTGCCTCAGCACGATCTCCTTCCCCCCCACCCTTACTTGGGCCTGAGCTCCTGTCTTTTACGCCTCGCTCCCTCGCCCACCTCACTCTGCCCTGCGAGACTCCTTCCGGTGCCACCCCTCAGTCTGCCTCTGAGACTGTCCCATCCCTGTCTATTAGTAGCGGGTCGATTCTGGGCAAACGTGCTGCAACCTGTACTCTGTATGATGCAGGTCCTTCGGGGCCAGCTCTCAAGAAGCCAGCTCTCCAGGAAGACAGGTCGAGGATCACCATCCGCATCCCCCCTGCATCTGCGTCAGCTCTGACTGTGGACCGGGCTGCCGTCCCGGCAACTCCTTTGAACAAAGTTACTAAAGGAAAGGGCAAGGTTCCTGACCGCCAGAACGCGACATCAATTCGTATCGGCACCGACCAGGATATAGGATATGCTCATGACTGCCCACCACCTGACCTCGGTGAGGATGGAGAATCCGAGGTCGATGGCCCTGAAACAACCCTAGGCTACCGTACTGACGGCCACGGACGTAAAATCGTGAAGGCAGCTGGCATCTGGTTGACGCAACTCCTGGCTGTATTCTCTGATGAATACGGCCCCCAGCTTGTCACCCTCATCTCCCACCTCCAAAAGCCGGAGCAAGCTTCCCCTATCCCCCGGTCCGGCACTGCAGACATGAAGGCACTTTTAAAGGATATTGACCAACTGGAGCAAAACGCGCAGGTGGCTGAGCTGTTCTACATGTGCAAGCTGATCCAGTTTGCACTGAATATTGACCAGTGAGTGACTGGTTTTCTCATTTTTGTGAACGGTCCTCAGCTTCTTAGGATTCGCCGGGAATGGGCACGTACTCATCCCAGAAAGCTAGGATTGGAGCCGATCGCAAAACAATTTGGGAGATCTCACACTTCGTTTGTCAACTGGTTTACATGGGGTAGTCGGTTATTACACTTAGCTCATGCTGGTAAGCCCTCTTGTTTGAGGACCGCCGTCTCGTCTGACCCTGAAGCAAGGTACATTCTATATCCTTCCTATCATGGCCTGTCTGGGCCTCGGCCGTAGCTTCAGTAGGGGAACTAGTGAGGTCGTAGCAATCATCAACTCTCTCGCCGATGCACTCCGAGAGATTTCGGGTGAGCTCTGCTTCACTTTCGGAAAAGAGATCACTGATAATTATTTAGATGATAAATGGGCATGTTTGGTTCGGCGTCTCCTCGATGCTATCCGTTACGTTCGGTACGCTCCCATGCCAGAGTTAACCAAGTACCAGTTCTTTCGGGGCGAAGACACCTTCACATTCGGTGACATCGAAAATGCAGATAGGGTTCTAGACATGGTAGAAGTGCAGTGAGTGTAGTCCTAGAGTTAAATGTCCTCTCCCAGCCGTTGATGCCCTCGAAAGGCTCCTCAAACTGCCTCCCAGAGCACCTGACTGGAGCTGGACAGGGTTGCCTGCAGTCTGCAGATGGCCTGTGGGTCCCTCGAACCGTCGCTGACTCGGTACAGTCCCCTGCTGAGGTGGTGGTTATTCAAACTCCCCTGAAGCTAGAACGTACTTCGACCCTGCCTTTCAAACCGGAGGATGCCAAGACGTGGACTGAAAGTAAGCGTGAGTTAGCGGAAGCGGCACTGGTAGTCACCAGTGTTGACGACCTCCAAGACAAAGTAAGTTAACTCAGTCTCTGTCTTTGAAGCTGACCTTATTTATTGAGCAGCTGAACCAGCAGCCAGGAAAATATCTGGAAGTTGATACCGACATTATGCGTCTAAATGGGTGTGTCATACCAACTGCTAGAACCTTGCAGCTATTGACAAGCTTTAGAAAAACACTGGTGATAGATGATGCAAGTGGTCTTCGAGTTGTCACCTTGATGAGCATGCCCGAGGACATGATCCAGCGACTCCATGAGGCCATGAAGAGATTTGACGCAATCATGCCGAGGGAGTATAGTTGGGAAAGTTCAAAGCGAGACGGATACTCGTATGTATCTATTGCGTATACCTGGTATTACAGGATGCATGAAAAGGTGGATCAAATCTTTTTTCTTTGGAAAACATCTGACAGCATTAGGGTCACGACGCACCGACAGACGTTCACCCCAACAAAGTCTATAAACCTGGCGTCAAGGTTAACTTCAGCCAGAGGATTCCAGTCAGCACTATCGACACACTAGAAAAGAGTGAAGAGTTCGAGGGCATCGTGAACATCTTTGCTGAGGTCTTTGAATTTCAAAGGATCAATGTGAGACCTTTTCCTCGTTTTCTTCCGTTACTGAAGATCCTAAAGTTCAAGCATGTCAATCCTAATGCCTTTGACGAGGTTCGGATGTTCGCAGATGTTTTGCCTTTGAATTCGACTTCCCCGATGTATCCCTTTGCCGGATTTATGATTAACTTGCGGGTAGTGACGGACACCCACAAAGACTCTAAAGACGCAAAGTGGTGTCTCATTATCTTCATCAAGGACGGCGAGGGGGGCCACCTGTGCCTGCATGAGCTGGGGCTCAAGATCAACGGCAAGACTGGGAATCTCCTCGCATTTCCCTCATGTTGGATAACGCACTTCAACACCGATTTTGAGGGCCTTCGATGCACCTTAGTGCTGCACACCGATAAAGACGGATTGGAGTGGGAGAAGGATGGGGGAGGCTGGGGACACCATATAGTTCGCCATAAAGTTCAGTATTGTCGGAACTAGATTTACGAAACGGACGCTCTTCTCATACCACTCCTATCATGTTTGTAATAAATTAGTTTTCATTAAAGGTTCCACAAACAAAAGGCGGATATGCTAGGTTAGAGTTTCAAAGCTAAGGATGAAGAGGATGATAGACGTCCGGGAGCTATCTGCTGGGGAACGGTTTTGTTCTCCTTCAAAATTATCTAAAACCAAGCCCCCTCCCCACAGGCTCGCGGCTTAGCCTGCATGCGTTGCGCTGACGCAGGCCGCATGCGTATTGTGCTGCCTGATCAGCACCCACACCCGTGGCCGGGCACCTACAGCTTGCTCGTGAGTCACCAGACTTGCATCGGCACAGCACACTTGCCGCAGCTGCGGAGCACTTATGACGGTCTGCATGCGTGCTCACGCCTGCGACTCTGCACCCACCTCGCACCCTCCGCGCATCGTGGCAGATGGGTCTCTTGTGCCACCGAGTATGCCGCACCAACGCATTGACGCAGACTCAACACTGACACCCCGCCCTTGCACTGGTTCTACACCTCTGCAGGCATATGCCCGCACATGGTGAACACTGGTGCAGCCACTGTAAGCCAGCACTTGCTAGCTCACGCCCACATGAACACGCCCGCCTCTCAGTCCCCCCCTCTCCTGCCCACTGACGCACCCACCCACCCATTCACCCACACATGCACGCTGACGCACATGCCTGCACCGGCCCGCACACACACACTGTCGCTCTCCCCACTCTCTCTCTGCTCCACACCACCTGTCCCCCCGTTCGCCAAGCCTCCTCCCAGCCACCCGGACTTTTGCACCTGCGGCTACCTCTGCAGGCCCACTCCCGCTTGGTCACCACCCCCGCAGGCGAACACTGGCTCAGGTACCTCCCCTGGTGTACAGTCTCACCTACACGTGGTGTACGCCCACACACCTGCACCCACAGACCACACCCACAGATGCACCCTCTGCCACCAACCTCCCTGCCCGCCCACATCCCCCATCCCCCACCCCCTGCCCAAACATGTGCAGGTGGGTCTGCACCTGCAAACGCTGGCACGCCCACACACAGTGAGCGCTCTCCTACCCATTGATGCACCCGCTCACACACCCTCATGCACCCGCTCACATACGCCGATGCACACACACACACACCGGCCCGCTTACGCCACAGTCGCCAACCTCCCTGTCCACCTGCATCCCTGCCCAAACGTGCGTGCACATGTAACACCGGTGCAGCACACCCATTCCCCGCCTTGCCCATCCTCCATCCCCCATCCCCTACTTCCCCCTTTCACCCTGCCCGCACCGATCACTCACGCCGTCTCACCCCTGCCCAGCCCTTGCTGGCACTGAGCTACAGGCAAACACCTGCAGACGAACACCCACAGACGCCGAGCTGCAGGCTGCCACCCGCAGGCTGCCACCCACAGGCGCCGAGCTGCAGGCTACTGCCCACAGCCCAACACCCACGGACACCAACCCGCAGGCTACCACCCGCAGGTGAATACCTGCAGGCACTGAGCCGCAGGCTACCACTCGCAGATGCTCACCTGCGGACTCGGCATGTGCGTGCAGGAGTGCGGTGGGCCCATGCATCTGCTCACTTTGTGGGAGGTGCTCACGCGAGGAGGTGAACGAGTGGCTGCTCGGCAACTCTTTCGGTGGACGGTGTCTGGGTTGATGAGGAGCGGGGCAGGCTGGTGCTTGAGGTGCTTCGAGATCTGCTGAAAGAAGCGGACACCTTGCTTGTATCGTTTATAGTAAGAAGCCCCCTGTATTTTAGCACTATGGTACTCTTGTGAATATATTTGGTTCCTAATATTAAATTGATGACCAACCGGTTACTTTGCCCTACTCCGAGCTCAACAACATGTCCCCTCTTCGTCTATGGACCCCCCCAGCTTCGACCTTGGGCTGAAGATGAGGCAGATTTGTGATGTGCCATGGCAGAGTGATTATAGGTTATTTGTGTTGTAGGCATTTCCTCAAGTTTAGCTGATAGAGTGCCGACACCGAGTAAGGATATAATCTTTTAGAGTGCTACATCCTGTATATAAACCCTTTAAACATCCAAGCCTCGAAGCAGGTCCTCCTCCTGTAAATGGGGTCTCTGCCTAGTGCGGGACAACTCTGCAACCGTTATTTCATTATGAATAGCTATCATCTCGTCCAGGAAAAAATTGAAGCTGTCAAGAATTATGAGCACAACATCAATGTATGGATTTACTGAAAATTTACCGAATCGCCGGCATTTCCTGCACAATATTCTGAAACTTGCCAAACCAGACATTCGCTTGTTCAGCTGCAGATGAATTGAATATCCATTTGCCGTCTGTCCCAATGAGCTCTTTGAATAGAGCGGGATTGCAATTAAGCTGACAGAAGATGTCTCTCTCAGTGTGCTTGCACTTGAAGTGAAATACATCGACCGGCAAGCCCACATTGTCAAAATAATGGTCGTTGCAAGCTCGGAGATGCTTCAAGAACTGACAGTTGTTGTCATAGAAGATGTAAGACGGCATTGCGCCTGGATATTCCTCTGGAAAAGTGGCTTTAAGAAAATCCTGAGGCGTCTGAGTTGTGGCATTGGAGTGATAAGCAGTAGTAAATCACCTTTACACTTGTAATTCCCTCGGCACCAAAAAAAGTTGCACGGGAGAGAATAACACCACAACATCGAACAAACAGCTGCTCATTGTGAGTCCAGCTGCGGGAGGTGCGACCCTTCACTGGGGCCAGTGATGTAGCAGCTGCAGAGGGTGCAGTTGGTACTGCACTTGTTGCAGCCTGAGGGGATAATAAGAACTTGAAGGTGATTGATGATAAAATGATGCTAACCGTAGAGCCAGCCAACGGTACTTGAGAGACACCCGCATTTCTCAGTCTGGAATGAAGCTGAAACATTGCAGTGTTTAGTAAATCTGCTTGGGCTTGGAAATCGCGGTGAGACTGCAGTCCACAAGTACGAAATCCTGGCTCCGAGTTCAAGTCACAGCCGTGCACACAGCATACTTTAATCAAATCCCGATGCGAATAGCAGAAATGGTCCCTCTGAGAGAGAAGTGATTCGGTGCAGTTGTGCACACTGCAACAGACATGGTGAACAGTGACACCATCGTGAACACCGGCCGTCATTCGATCTAGGATTTAAAAAAATCGTGCGATCCTAAAAAGTGCAGAAAGAGCAGACGTACACCATTGTTGATCCTCCCCTTGATATATCTTCATGCACTTGTCGCAGGCATGAGCCCACATATCTTGCCCAGTGCCGGCCATATGATAATTCCATTCTGCTAAAGCCTGGTCTAGGCGATGATTTTGATATGACCCATGCGGCACTGAAAGTACTTCACGGCGCTTTCTCTTATCACGGAGAATGGCGTGAAATAGAAAGGAATCCAGTACAACTTCACCGGTCAGCTGATGAATGAGGCGTGAGGCATTAGGGATGTCTGAGCCTCCAAGTGCCAGATTGTACACGTTGGCTATAGCCTGGGACAGGGCACTGTGTACTTATTTAACTGATGGGTAGGAAAGAAGGTTTAAAGTTTAAACTCACTGAGAGACCGCCATCTGCATCTCAAAGTAGGTGCACAGTTGGCGCTCGACAAAAGACGTCTCTGTGACATGTATAATATCCGGAACCTCAATAGAATAATAAACACGGTGTGCAGCCGGATCGCTGGCATTTTGCACAAAGTAGTTGTAATAGTACCGGGTGTGGCATTCTGTATGTGAATTGTGAATGAGGTGAACTTGGAGAACGGTTGAGAGCACCTACTACGGCAGTACAGAGATTTAGAGAAGACTGGAAGAATTCCCCGGTGCAGTGTGTATAAACGAGCTTCAACAACGCTGGGTTCACCAAGATGTGCTGAGTCGCAGGATGGATGGGTACAGCTGGTGATGGGTGGCCCTATAGTTTCTGTACCTAGAGCCTGGATTGATTTCCTGTGCGTGTGAGGGAATCAATGAAAAGTTACCAATTTTATAATCATGTGCATGGAGGCGAAAATTGTCATCCAAAGAAGGTTGGCCAGGATCCAAGAATAAGGCCTCTGCAAGATCGGCAAAAGCATGCCAAGAGAGTTGGACAATTTCAGAGGGAAGCTTGAGTACAGAGCTGAGAAAGCCAGCCACATGCACAGGAAGTGAAATGGGACGAGAGGTTCCTGGAGGGACGATTTCAAGCCAGATCCGACGAGTGATCTCAATAAAACGTTGGAGTTGCCCAAACTGGAGATTGGACTTCAGTGACGGGTGAGCAAGCAAGCGCTCCAGGACTTGGACAGCGAGCTCATTGGACATAGTGAATGATGTCTGCAAAGAAGCAAAGGTGGTGGTTTGATACGCGGGAGAGCACTGCGGGGATTCTCCTGCAGGATTCCACATTAGGTTGAGTACGTTCAGGGGCTGGCCTGCATAATATCACCTGAAGGGACATCCCTTCAGGAGCTCACCCTCAGGCAGTGTCCTGCAGGTGATTGTCTGCAGGTAGGTGACTGAAGGTGCACGCCTGAGTGAGTCGCACTTCAGTGTATCACCCGATGGGTCCCACCCGAAGGTAGGGGGCTGAGTGGGAAAGCCTGGAGGGGGGGACATGGAGGGCAATGTCTGAGGGGAGTCACCCGAGTCCATGTTACTGGAGGTCGGGCCCCGAAGTGGATTTCCTGCAGGGTGATACCTGGAGTGAATCCCCTTAGGTTTTTTTCTCAGTTTTGAGTTCTTGAACAATCTGTGCTGGGGAATGTCCTCGCACACCACCGCCGAGTACAACCATGTATTTAGATGTGGATATATCTACATATTTCAGGTTCTGAGCTGCCGGACAGTCCGTCGGACACTTAGTCCGCCATCATTCCCATAACTCCGACATTCTGGTTATAGGGCTAACTGGACATTTCATCAAAATTCTGCCTCGGATCTTTCCGACCGGGCCGGAGGACTGCTCTCTGCCCGCGAGCGCAGCGAGCGACTGCCCTATAACGGCGGGAACGAGACTAAGATGCCGACAGAGAAGGTAATGGATATAGCATGGGCTTGGCAGAGGGCCGGCTATAAGAGCTCCGTATTGCAAGGCAGAACTGGATGATTAAAAAACGTTGGAGGATGAAATGGCGGTCCGCAGCTAGGCTAGATGGAAGTCGAAAAGAAGATCAGATTGAACAAGTGCCGGATTGCATCCGATCACAACAAATTGATCCGTGTTCAAAATGTCTCTGCCCAGCACCGCAGCGCTGAAGAGTAGAGCAGAAGATAGACACAATTATTCGCCACTCTTGACAGTTCTCTCTGCGCGCTTTTACGAGTAACTGCTCAATCATTCAACGCATTTGTTGGTGGTCGAAGTAGGTCTCGCTCGTCTCGCCCGCGTTTTCAGGATATCCGCTCCAGCTTCGGGAACTTAGGGCATTAGACATTAGTTGCCGAAAAGGTTGATGGAGCACATACGACGGACCCATGGTCGGAAGGATGGAACGAATTCAAAGGCGGTTGAGGGTCTTCGATCTGTCCCCCGAATACATCATGTTGGGAAGAAAACGCTGAACGTGAAGCTGAACACAGAGGATTAGAAGGATATCAAGAAAATGGGTTGACTGATGAACATCCCCGACGGCAGGCTCGGCCGGGTGAAAGGCTGGTTGTCGATAATCGTACGTCGATTCGTCGCTATGTGAATGCCGCTGGTACTGCATGTTGTTAAGGTTGACCTCGCGATGCTCGCGATGGAACGGATCGTAGATGATAAGATGCTATTGGCCCTGTGACCTCGATGATGCAGCGATAAGGTGGGCGTCAGAAGCATTCCCCCTGACTTCCGAGATATTGGGCGGGAGTAAATTCTCCTCGCTGGCCACCACATGCGGAGTGTCATCGCCAAAAATATTCAAACCAGACCTTTGAAATTGCCCAGAGATGCACACTTCAGATTGCGCTCTGTTGTAAATGGATGGGATGAAGGCGGCGACCGACTCATCGTCTCTCGGCGAGCTGGGGGTCCCGAGATCCGACCTCGGAGAGGTTGACAGGAGCGATCTTCTAGACAGTTCTTGTCTGAGCCCAGCCCCTGTTTCTTCGAGCTCTCGAGCGTATATGGCCACTGCACCCAGTATTTGGTGAGAAACAATGACATGGTTTGAGGGTATGTTGATGGTAGAGGTCGAGAAAATATCTTCGACGTGTTCTTGTGCAGTCTTCCATCTGTGGGCAGACGCAGCCTCCAGGTTCTTTATCGCCGCCGTATGAAAGAATGAAAAACTGTGATTTGAGAGACGACGAACTGTTGAACCATTGTACGTGCATTCTGTTTGCAACGTCGTGCAGGTCGTGCATTTCCTGCCCGGAAATTCTGCGCTATCATATGGCACATATATTGTCCAAAAATTACTTGGCACACAACTCAGCTGTTTACAGGATTTTGAACTACATCTCAACAAGATTCCCACAACTTGTCTTTGGATTACTTCTTTGAAATAAAGATCACAACTTCAATTATCTACTGCATGCAACCTTTTTTGAAAGTTTACACCTTGGTTGAACTTTGCTATAGTTCAAAGAAAATTGCGGACTTTGAATAATGTTGATGAGTACAGTGATGCCGTATGCTGCCGATGTCAATATTTCGAAAAATGAAGAGTTTAAGCCCTTGCTTGGCAATGGGGGCTTAGGAAGGTATAACACAACCTTTCCATTCGATTATGGGGTACCTGGATATTCTATTTTGTACACCACAACAGAAAACAGAACCTCTGCTAACTTGCCCTCAAAATGGTGCTTGTGAAGGTAACTGTAATGGAATTTCTCATCAAGATGCATCGGAGGCTTTTGTATAGTTAGATCTAATTTATCGGAGCATCTGCGAAATTTCCAAAGCTCCTGACCATTATCAGCGCCAATATCCCGACCTACAAAACCTCTATCTTCACTTACGAAATTCGCTACTTCACCTCTCCCAGTGCTATCAGACCATTCAGAATACTCCTGCCTTAGTTTTCGCATAATTGCGGTTGGCGGCAAGGAGCTGTCGGCTTTCGAAAATTGGATGTAGGGTTGAAAAGTTTTTTACTTGAATTCTCGACCCCTCTCGGGGCCCCCCAAATAAGGCAGAGATTCCCACGCCTAACGCAGGCCGGCACAATAATGCCACCAAGTGCTAGGTTTCCTGCATGCCCAAGCCAAACTGTGTTTCCGCACATCAGGCTGCTGCGGTCATCAAAAATTGTTCCTCAAGGCACAAGATAATATCTTTTTGAAGGGTATAAATTCTCAGATTTTTGCCAGAGTGTCACTGCGTGGGTCCAGACATCTTTGTGACCTAACAACGAGGTTCAAAGATGTCTACCTGTTTCATTAAATTTAGGGCTTGTAACAAAGATAAGATGAAAAATGTAAGATTGTCTTCTCCCTTTGCCAGCATCTCTTTCAGTGATCAAAATCTGGCCAAAGGGTGATTGAAATGCTATTTGTTTTTTGGTGTGACAAAGAAATCATTATTGGGGCATGAAAAACTGGATGGACAATGGGGCCTATTGTTCAAACAGTCTTTGGTATTATGAATAGAATTAATTCTCGACCAGAAAAAAATTGGCAAAGCCGCTTTATTGTTCAGAAAATCTTCTATCAAGAAGGAAAAACGAAGAAAACACTCGATATCCTTGGCCTTTTTTCCGGAGCTCCGAAAGTTTAAGGAAAATGGTAGACATCTTTCAAAGACATTTTTGAGTTTAGAAGATCCATGAACCCCTGCAGTGTGTGGAAAAGTCTGTGCTCACTCTTCATAAATAAGGGTATTTTGCCAATGACACGCACATGGTCCGTACGTGTCCAACCGACCACACTATTCCGCGCATGCGCATCCATAACCTGACAGCGCCCTGCAACCGCGGGATCAGCGGTTACGGATCGGTGTCCCCGACTCCCGCTGCTCTTAAAGAAAGGAGATGAAAGAGATAGCCGTGTATTCTGTTGTGTAAAGAAGGAGCTGCTGTCTCTTTATCTCCTTTCTTGCGTAATGTAGTATGGAACAAGGTGCCACTCAGAAGGATGGATACAGACTCTCTAGATTCTTCTATGTATACAAGTTCATTACTTTGCAGCCACTTCCCCACGCACCATTACTCAACTCTTCACCTTCCTAGCCAGTTGCGTTGCAAAATTTCAAGTCGTCCCAAACCGTATGTCTGTGTCTTGAAAACCAAGATCAGCGCAGAACTGAGTCAGCTCGAACCGCGCATACCCATGGATGCGTCGGTATCGAGTTGGGGTACATCCGGAGGCGCCACAAATCTTATGTCTTGGGTAACCACCCTCGTAGTCGTACCACGCGAGTGTCGACCCGACTGACGCGCCAGAGCCGGATCGCGGAGGTTGAGCATCAGGCGGGATATCATTATCGAAGATATGCTGGCAAGAGTTCATTTCATCGAAATTTGTACCGGTGAAGAAACCTACATGCTCGTAAATGTTGTGGCGAAGCCACGTGTATAAGGCTGTGCGGCGTCAAATTCGAGTGGGTGAAAATATAAGAGTAAGGCCGCCTACGCTACCGAGCTGGGGAGATTATTTGATCAATCAAAGAGTTAGACCCTTCCAGGAAAGGGATGAACTCAACGACCAGTGTCAAGATGTTGGATAGTTCTGATATGACCATCACACTGCCGCGTATGTCTCAGAGCTGTACTTGAAATACTGATAGAATTCCGCACCCAAAGTATACGGAACCTGAACATGGAGATGCGTTAGAACACCGAGGAGTTGGCACAGAGGAATTCATACCATCGCGCAATAATACAGTGATGATGCCCATGCCGTCTCGATGACGGTGGAAGACTTTGTTCAAAGTGAGAAAAAATATCATGCAGTCGAAGACGGCTACTCCAGCCCACGCTGAAGCCTGGCTTATGCCCCTTGAATGGCCCAAGTTAAGCTGAGCAGTGATAAAACGACGGCTCGAGCTCACTGGGAGTGACCGACCGGGTAGTTGCACCCGATATACAGTTGCAGATTGTTGCTGGTGTCCACACCCTTTCCGGCGATGACAGCCCACTGCATGACAGACCATGTCACTCTCAATGACTCCATTTAAATTGCAACGTACCAGCCCGACAATAATTACTACGCTGGTGATAATCAGCATCACGGCCAGTAGGCGCTTGTTGTGTTCATATAGTGCGTATGTCCGCAGAATGAGCATTGCTGCATTTCGTGAGCAAGAATAGTATCAATTAAGTGAGCCAGACGTACCTGCAACCAGTATTTGTGTCACGATGACAAAGTACTGGTGATATAATTCCAAATGCAGACATCTGCAAATGAAGAACTGTTAGAACCGGGACGACTCCACGAGTGGAGTGGACCGGACATCTCCTATGATTCAGCACTCACGCAGAGCACAAGGAATTTAGCCCTCACCGCAATTTTCTCAGGCGTGCTGGGGGTGGTCCAGAAATATTGGACGACGACGGGAATATTCCCTATCAGAGTGCCGTATCGATTTGCGAAGAACAGCATATTGGCCCATGTGAATGTGAAGGCCGTCCCCCAAAATCGCGAGACTTCCCAGTCCAGAGTCAGGAAGTACTCATAAAAGAGGATCGCTAACGCAAAGATGAGCGTGTGGTAAAATCTCAAGATTTGCACTCAACCCACTGAAAGACGCCGAATTAAAGTAGTAGTTGGCATTCCTGCGGGATATAAGTGGGAATCCACCACGTTCAGGAGAGTAGCAACAATTGTGTTTGGAGCTGGACGGCGTCCATGAAGGGTGTACTGCTTGTGCCTCTAAGGCCAATCGATGGATGAGAGGTGGCGAAAGAATGCGGTTCCCGCATTAACAGAGCCTCGACTGATATCCCCCAATTCTAACTTTAATCTGGTGATCGAACTGTCATAACACAGGATCCGGTGCCGCTGTGCAACGGAAGCACTATGAAGGAAGAAAAATATAGAATGCAAGGTGCGTGGAATCTTCCCGGAGGCGGTAGCCTACCGCATCGGTACGGATGCGTTTATTACTGAAGGTGGGGACGGGGCAAGAAGGCGTAGAGTTCAAAGGCTTAAGCGCCGTCCCGCCGGCAAACCAAGTGTCAAGTGTGTCAAGTTTTGTTGGCCGCAGTGTTAGAGTGGTACACTATTAGAACGCGAGGTAGGTAGGTAGGTAGGTACGATTACACGGCACGGTCCGAATCACGAACGCCGGTTTCCAAGCGGATCAAGGATTGCGGCGTAACTGATAAACATCTACGTGCATCTCGTTCCTTGATGTGGTATGTAGTAGGGTCCCTGTATAATTACGCTGAGAAGCATTACGCCAGAAAGAAGTGGGAGGGGAAGTTCCGCGGGACTAATTAGGGGAGACGTCGGCCGCCGGTGCAGAAATTCTCGGCGGCAGAAATCTCACGCGGGGACGGCTGCTGCCCCGTCGGGTACGAATATATACCATTCTCTGAGGCGTGGATGTCCATCTGTGGATGTTAATTTCATGCCTAATCGCCGCATATTCTACTGTGATCCGCCTGGGTGCTGTCCTAATGGAGAGGTGTGCGGTGGTATACCGAGTGGATGCCCTCTGAAAGACGAGACTCCTTGTAGGTTTCTTAACTGCTGCAGTGAAGCTTCATTCTGTCTTGAATGCGGATGTTACTGACGTCTGGACTGGAAGGACCGGATGGGACTTGCAGTTTGTCATCATTCTTGTACATGCCGTTTCTTTATTCACTGACGGGTCCGGTCCATGTAGCCGCCGGCCTTGAGTGCGTGAAGGGAGGCGGAGGCGGAGGTGGGCCACCAACGACAACCAAAGAAACAACGACCACGAAGGCGACGACCGCCACACCTAAAACGACAGCTACCACGTCTTTCGGGGTCACGCTCCCATCGAACTCAGATCGGTACACCATTTCATCCTGCCCTCACCCTTCGCTGAAAAGGACACTTCTTAAGGTACTCCCGGGGGTGGGACACGAACCTCGTCAAGGTCAACTTTGTCCATTGTGGCCAGTAACGAGCCCGAGCCTTCCACGGGGGCGGCATCTACGACCACGGCTACTGGCATCATTTTCTGGTTCTTTGTAACGGTCTTCAATATCTATACTTGCCTGAAGCCCATAGCCTGGAATTTTGAGGCCGCCCGCTCGCTGTCATTGATGACGTTCAACTTCATGTCTTCATTCATTCTTTCTCCGTCGCTCGTAGTTTTAATCACGCCTTATTCTTACCAATAGGTCCTTGCCTATTGTATATTTATTTAAGCCGCAGATGTTCAATGAATCACCTAAGAGGCTCCAGAAGAGAGTTAGATGGTAATATAAATTTCTCCAGTGGTGTCCGCAGATGAGGTGAAAAGAAAACGACGTGTCGTGGACGCGTCGCGCAATAACAGCAGCACGTGAGGTGATTTGTGAATATCTTGAAACCCATTGGCTGACGATAGGACGTTAACTCCGAAAGCGACAGGTCTTGAAAGCGCTGATCATCAGCGGAACAGCGGCTTTGATAGTGCAATCAAGACTTCGGGCTGCTTTTTGGGGCGGAACGGCGACGTGTGGGCTCGATTTTAGCATTTGTATATGCTCCAGATATCTAAGTAAATCTCTCTCTCTTTTCTTCTTTGTTCCTCCTTTTTTCAACTTGAAAAAACGCGTTTTTGCCCAGAACCACAGACATAGTCCATGAGCCAAAGTTTGAAGCTATCAACGGCTTCAACACGCTGACCATCAGCCTTGCAACCAGTAAAATAACCAAATACTGGATGATACTTTGGTACAGTGTCATAATACGTTCAGTGCATATACATGTAATCGGTAATTAAAGTGCGAAAATATCAACGGCATCAATCCTCGTCCATCGCAAAAACCACTCCTTCCCATAGACTCGTAACCAGTCTGTATACAATGGCCGAAAAATGTGGCAAGCACTTCGGTGTATACAGACTGGTACAACTCGGGTCGTTGCATTGGGCTGTCCGCGGAGTTTGAAAATTTGGTGAGGGCCCTGTTCTGGGATGCAGTTTGAGTATGAGTCAATTTGGAGCACACATGAACTATTTTACTTTAAAAATGGCTCAATCTGTCTCCTCACTTATTTTTTAATCTAGCTTGGGAGAGTGGAAAGAGCCATCAGCTTTCGACCAGAATTGATGGGTCTGATGGCTCTTGTGCCGGCCGATCACGGCACCTGCTAAAATTTGAAACTCCGGGGACAGCTCAATCACTTTCAACGAGGTGTACCAGTCTGTAACCACCGAAGTGCTCGCCACATATTTTCGGTATCTGGTTACAGACTGGTGACGAGTCTATCCTTCCCAGATGTACAGTCCCTCGCTCCCAACGTCCTCGGGAGGTTCCACCAACCCTTCTTTGATGGCGTCCGCCAGTTCCATCTCGTAAGTGTTGTCCCTGACAAGACATGCCTCTGCTTCGCTCCAGCAAATGGGGAAGTAGATAAATTAAGGACTGAAAGTAGACATCGAATTACGGGAGAGGTAAGAGGGAATAACATGATGAGATAAAATAAGGTAGCACATTGAGGAGAACCCAATCAGAGGGGTGTGCTTGAAACGACATTTTCAGGTACAGGGGGGAAGCCCAGATGAAGCTCTCATATCGGGAATATGTCGGGAAAGTCAGAGACACTGAAGGGAGATGCAGGATCGGCACGGTTGTTCATAACCCAGAGAAGATACCATTAGCCACAGAGACACGTCAAGCCATGACACGCAATATTAATTAATCCCAGAATAAGTTCCCAGATATTTCTGTATTTTGAGGGACCGTCTTCGTTAAAGGAGCATCAGTTAAAGGAAAGAGCTTTGTTACAGCTGAATATTATGATGGGGGGCCCAGGCAGAACGGTATGAGGACCCGAGGCTTGCATTCAACACGAGGACTGCTAGAGAAGGCTATTGGATATCCGAGAATGATAGCATGAGACAGCAGGCAAGAACAGAGTGAATAAAGCAAGGGTGCAGAAAGCAAACCGGAATGTTGGCTTTTATCCGTTTAAAGGACGTATGTGGCCGCAGCATGACTACTACGGCCAACGTGTCATCCAAGAACTTCTTCCTGAGCTGTGCGCTCACGCGACTTGGGTCCTTGCTTCCACTGGCCCAATTCGTGCTGTTTGCACAGCTGCGGTAGTTACCGCGCATCGGCAATGGCGGGTCCAGCGGGAACAAACTGACTGCATAAGAATGATGTGCAGCCTCGAGGCATGCGACGGAAATGCTTATTGAGTTTGCGCATTGGTCATTTGACGTTGAGGAAGGAGCAGGAAGAGGGAGAAAGAGAAAAAGGGATACTCTCGATGGAGATAAAACCAAACAGATGCAAAGAATCGCCGAGCATTTGCTTAAAGAACGGTTAATAGGTGGTTCCAAACTTAAATCTAAAATAGTGGTACCGACTCAGGTACCAGGTCTCCAAACCAGAAATAAAACATGTCTATTGCATCCGTGTTACGCACTCGATCATGCCGGACCGAGGTCCGATCCAAAATTAGAAACCCTCAATTGGTCTAGTTAACGGCAATCACCGAGTGATGCGCTCGAGGAGAAGGAGGGCCAATCTTGATTTGAAATCCAGCCAGGCTCTCTCCAATAGTGTGAGGACCTAGTAGTCGAGAGCAAAAAAAGAAACAACTGATTTTTTGTTAGAATTAGGTAGGAGTCAGTGCCTGGTACGACAACCCTTGGTACAGCTCGGATCAACCAATCAACCGGGAGTTTGAATTTTAATCTAGGCTACGTTTTTTTCAACTTAAGTAAAAGTTTTGAAAACACAAAAGTTGTCCTGTGCTTTGAAAAAAAAAAACCCTCATGGAGGAACCAATGTTACCCGGAGGGCTATTGCTATCAGCAAATCCATTTTGATTTCAAAGGTTTATCATTTCTACAATTTGGCAAGTTGGAAGTTCATGATCAGAAGCCTAGGTAAGTAATAGGGAATGCCCAGAGGGCCATTTTGAAGAACGGGTGGCTGTAAATCCTTTGGAACAAATGATCAAGGTATTCGTTCAACTTGTTCATGGAGTCCGGCTACTGGGGAATGCCCGGAGGGCCATCTGACAGCAACGGCAGGTATAGTACAAATTATCCATTCTCTTAACGAAATCTCTCGAATGTCATTGTGCATGTTTGTGCAACATCCCCATTTGTATATCCCCATTCTTGTTCCTCCTCTCTGGTCCTTCATTCGCAGCCTTTTCGACTCCCACGAGCGCGCAGTATGCCAGCAGCTATCTTCCATTTACAGCCACGGAGCTCCCCTAACACACCATGGGATCGTACCGCCTGACCTTGAACTGCGGCAAAGCGCCTGCGCTTTGACATTCCGCAGACTCCTGTGAAAGTCTCATGACTTGAACACAAGATCAGCATCAACTGTGCCGCAGTTCATTAACAGCATAAACACATCTTCCGCAATGCCGCACGATACTGCTGCCACGTATTCTTGCATGGTATGCCGCAGTATAAGAGAGCTGACTTTCTGGGATCCCCGTCACCTCATTTTCTCGCTTCAGTCTCTCGCCTGAATCTCTCCTGGCACTCAAGCTGTTCCTATATTGACATGCTGCAAGCACTGAAGGCCTCAACCACCTGCTCTTCGAATGGTTACTCGACGCTACCCCACATTAAACTCACTCCTCAACTGTTCAACGCATCTTCCGCAATGCCGCAGCCAGGCAACGATGCTGCGGCCACGTATTCCGCAGTATAATACCCGCGGCAATCTTTTGCCTGAATCTCCCCTGGCACTCAAGCTGTTCCTGTATTGATATGTTGCAACCACCTGAAGGCCTCAGCCACTTGGTCTTCAAATGTACAACAAGCCCGGATGCGCATTCAAAATACTCTACGCAACCCTTCATTAAACTCACTCCAAAACCGTTCTTTCTCACCTCTCTTCGTTGTGCTCTGCCGTGTCTGCTCGTGTACTTTCTGCTGCAACGAAACAGTGTGGTTCTGAGCTTCAATCTAAACAAGGGATGTCTGTTTTCAAAGTTTATAGATGCTCATGGGATCGCAATTCCGCAAATGCAGCCTTCATGAACGGAATGCATATCTCGCAGCAACGCAGGTACATCGTCAATTTACCTCTGCATTGTTTTTTGCTCAATCTGTCATGGATTTATGATCCAGTTTGTCCTCATCCCCCTTGAAGTGGCTCTAGAGAAGGGACTCCGAGTTTTTGCCACCCCACCCAGATTTCTTGCAAAACTTGATTATCCTGGTGAGTGCACGAGGCACTGTTGAACGTTATTTGCTCATACTGGGTCTAGAGCACTCTGTTCCAAAGTTCAGTATACTTGAATGATGTTCAAACATGACGGCTTCATTTTTTTCTGTCTAACATTACAATACCTGCACGCTCTATATTACAAGTACTTAAAATCGAGATTAAATAAAGAATTGTTCCACAAATGTGCCCGAAAGACATACACTCGCCCTGGTGCCGGAGCGAAGCGCAGGCATATCTTGTTAACTGTTAAATAGTTACTGCTGGCTGGTAAGTGTGTGTCTAGGTCGTACTGGGAGGTGCCAGGGGATGCCCGGAGGGCCTTATGAATTACTACTATCAACCATCTTTTCGCACGTCGCAAGAAAAAAAGAAGCAGATGCTCTTGACAAACAGACCACCATTGATGAAATGATATACACATGACAGCTTCCTGATTAAGCCAAAAGGCCAGAGCGGCGGCTTCCCGACTGCGAAACGAGGCGAACCTCAGGTTAAGCATTGATTCTGCCACTATCAGAACACAAGTAAACCAGTTAAGCCTTCCACAGACCATTCTGAGGCAAAAAAACGGTGGTCTCTTTTTTTTTTTCCCAGCCCTACGGCTGGACCAATCGACCGGCCGGTTTGAATGCTGGGGCCCCCTTGGGCCTCGCTCTAGGCAGCTAGCCGGGGCTCGTCGAAACCAGCCGGGGCTAAAATCGCCGAAAAATGGCTTCATCTATTCGGCACCTGAATGCAGTGAGTACAAAATATGGCTGGGGCCCCGGATGTGCATCACTTATGGCGCTGGGTAAGCCGTGGCACCGTACTGACTGCTGGGGTGATTGTTAGGGAACAATGATCATCAGTGTCACCCTTAGTTGGCCACCCTAGTTAGTCGGCCACTAAGGCTATACAAGCCGGCTATAAGTTCCTACCCCCAAATCTCAGTGGAATGTTGAAGAGGATGATGAGACGTATCTGTGAACCCGAAATTTGATGCAGTTTGGTCAAGTTGTTGTGGCGCTGTCGCCACTTTTAGATCGGCTCGTCAACCGAACACGTGTTTTCCTTAATCTCCGTCAATCATTAACAGAGACAAATCACTCGTATCTCTGTCAGTTCTTTGTCGAACCACAACCCCCAGGGCGCAATCTCTTCAGAAGATGTATGGATTCTGTATGGATTCAATCCAGGGCACTATCTGGCTTCTACCCACTCCTCTTGGTCTGCTATTGAGCCGGACATTCACCCTAACCCATCAAAATCCAAGTCAAATGCTCTCAGATGGCCACCACCGTATCAAGCTAACAGGAAGCCCTGCGATTCCACAATTTGGCATGGGCCTCGAATACGGTCAATGCCTTACCCCAATGTATGCCATATGATTTTATCGATTTTATTACTGCCTCACTGTGGCCGATTACAGTAAATGGTCATTTTACGGATCTTCGACATTTGTGATTTTTATTGGGAACTGAGAGGCCTTCCTGGGGAAACCGCTGGTCCATGTGTGTTGATATGACTCCTACAAAGCTGATCCTGGCTCATTTTAGCCGCCCGCCGTCTCTCGCCATTTCACAGTGCCCAAACATTAGAGGTTATCAGACAGACCTACGTATTCTGCAGCTAGCCTCCACCATTCAATTTTATAGCTTTGCCCATTGCTGCTGGAATATTTCCTGTTCCATTAAGCGTGTCTTGCATTCCTGAGTAAATTTTTGGGTTAACAACTGTGCAGCATTGGAAGACTACTTGGCAGACCATGACATAGATGATCCCCTCTTCCTACAAAAATGCAAATACCTCAGGAACCCTAAGTTGATAGCCACAAATAAGTAGTTGCCAAGTTGCCAGAAGCCTAGAGTATCCATTGAATGCATTCATTGTAGCTGCAGTCGTTGACCAAGGCAGAGAAAGCGGATTTGGTGAGCGATGTGGAAAGTTCTCATGGATGGCCGACTAAGCCGTCTATGCCATTTTTGGACAGGCCGGCAGAAAATATTCGCTAGGCGATCAAAACGTCACACAAATTCAATTCCTGTTCACACTCTAATTTTAGGATACCAACCTACGTACCCACAGCGTAGAAGCCTTGGTGGCTAAATAAAACCCTCTGGGCAGGCAAAAAACCTCTAAAGTCGACTAACCAGTCGGCGATAGTATGGACAGTGGACAGCTGGTCTCCCTGCTGTGAGTGCTTTCAGCAGGACATAAATTATTTGTGGATTCTTACTGGACCCGGGAGACTAGTTTAGACCGCGCTAAAATAGTGTTTCCACCGACTTGGAGAAGTCGTTTTGAGCACATTAACGCCACAAGTGTTTTATTTCAATATGTTCCGGGTCGCCTATTCCAGAATCACTTGTGTGACGTGGTCAAGGTATGATCACAGATAACTCGATTCCTGTTCAGTGCACCTACCTAATCCAAAGACGTTACCGGCCATCACTGCATTCAGACCTGTCCTAACCGGCCTTACGGCGAGCTCATGCCAGCTTCGGCTAGCTGTGGCTATGTCGTAGCTAGCCTCGGCCAGTAATACACGCAGCACTGATAACCGGCTGATCGGCATCGTACGGCATTGGTTGATGGCGGACTCCTTTGACGAGCCACTGAATTCCACTGAAAATCACTGGCACACACTGATACGCGTGCCGCGGGGGCCGAGTGTAATGTATAAGATGGAAGGTGTGCTCTACTGGTGCCCTAGTGGAACACTGTCTGCAACCAGAGCGTATGAGGCGACTATGTCGGGTACGACCATCAAACCACTACCACTCCACAAAACCAACAACCAAATATAGCTAGCTCGGCTAGGAGAAGCGTCCAACGCTTGACTTCCTGGCTATCTCCCTAAAGAACAGCTTGTACACCGTAAGATCGAAAGTTCGGGGTAGGGACCAAGTATTAGGCCGCTTTTATGATAGTCCTTTCGTGAATGTATTCTCTTCTCTGCTCCAATCCTCTCTTGACTTCAGATTGTGGTACACTAGAAACACGCTAGCCTAGCTAGTCGTGCTAATAGCTCTCTGCGATGTAACCTCCTATAGAATTCCTATCTGTGAATAGATGGACCTTCACAAGGTTCTTAACCAATGTTCTCGAACGTGTGTGTATGTTTTACGGCTGTTAACCGGTGTGTTTATTGTGCTAGCCCGCACTTGTATCCTTCCAACCAAGTCCAACCTTGACTCCTTGTCCTTTTAACCACTCTGCTCTGTGTCGCGTATGCGTTCTGTGACGCTGCACGTGGACTCTCAACGAGTATGAAACCAACTCTCAACGAGTATGAATCCAAATGCTCAACGCACCCCTCAACGGGTAGAAACCGACTCTCAACGAGTATCAGCCACTCTCAACGAGTATGAAACCTTGAAACCCTCAATCCCTCAGTGCACTCTGTGCATGTTGTTGTGCAAATAAACTTCTATTGAAGGACAAATGGACGGTGGGCTAGATGCACGCCTTTAGAACGTAGGGGGTCACTATATGAATAGCTACTGCCTCCACTAACTGGGGTACGATCTGCTGCCCTCCTCCCACTTCTCCCCTTGCTTTTATACTACTAACTACATACATAATCACATGAAAGTATGGCGGCCTAGGCCTTGGGTATACATGCCAAGCAAAACAGAATATAAATAAAATGAATATAATTGGTCCAATCCACGAAACCCCAGCCCGACCCATATGGTTGCTCCATCAGCAGCCATCGAGAAATCTGTTCTTCCGCAATAAGAAAGTGCTTCCGCCATTTCCGAGACCTATATCCCTTAGCTAGCTCAAGGAGTATTCATCCCCTAGCTACAAGCTTTGAGATACAGTGCCCTAGCAATGTTGCACATCCACCAGCGTTTACTAGGTCCGATTCGTATTCCTACTGTCAAAGTCCGGATTTCACCGGTGCTAGATCTGCAGCTGCAATTGCCGATCACGGCTGCAATTGCTGAGTCATAACTCCGGCCCGTAGTACCCGACGGCCCCGCCTACTCCGGTGGGTCCTGATTCCGTCATATTGCGCTACTGAAACATCACGTGTCTCATCGCATCGCTCGGCTAGTTCATATCAACGCCTAACAAAGTCGCTAGCTTTGTACTCATTGGCTACTGCATTGGTTTCCTCCTAGATCTTGTTATGTATCATAGTGTAAAGTCACCTAGGCTAGGCTTCTCCCATAGACTTAGCTTTAACCGGTCAAAACTGAGCTAGCAACCTCATATGAAGTATCACTAGCAGAGTATCGCCTCATAGCCCTCATCTAGGCACTAACACCATCTACGCGCTCGATCCTAGTGCTAGCCGTCTAGTCATAGATGATTGTGTTAGATGTAGGATTTCGCAAAAGGCATGTTTACAGGCATGGCCTGAAATCCGGCTTATCAGTGCCATGGCCAATGCACATATTTCACCTCAATCAATTGACCGTGTCATCCGATAGAATCTGCTGGAACTCTATGGTTCTCCTCTAATAAAATTTCCACTGGTCTTCGGTGGTGGGACATTCATTTGGTTGCAATGAATCCTGACAGATTCCTTGAATATTACGTAGAGTTTTACTCCGATGCCTCAGAAATATTACTGGGACACGCTGGAATACTCTGGAAATTGAACCAAATTTTCATGATCTCCACTGCAAAATGTTTATAATGACAAATGAACACAGAAAATGAATCAAATTTAGTCTTGCATTCAAGGGAATTTATTGGATTCCACTGAAGGCCACAATCAATTCCTCCCTCAATGCCATCTTGACTTAGTCATCCATAAGTTTGTGGTGAATTTGGAACTTCCAGTTTGATCAATTCGAACCCCTAGGATAGAAAACATTTTGTTTTTAATGAAGGATTGGATCCTGGGACTATTAGTCTTGTTATTTTGTAATCATCCATCGTACTTCGGTGTGAACCTGTGTGACCACATCCACCACACTGCTCTTAAATACAATGGAAAACGGCGGCAGCCTGCTACCAGGTTTAAATTTATAATAGAGCAAAAACATCCGCCAGTCTGCCTTAAGATCCAGCAATATACAGTGGAATTCAACGGAAAGCTGCGCCGCTCCGGCGAATGCCGTCGGATCATGATGATGGTCAAAAAACAACATGAAACACTGGCTCTACACTGGCCATCAACATCTGCCAATGGCCACCGGTAATCACTGGTGGCCATCGTTGGCCACCATTGAACTTTCCAGCGGCGCGTATATTACTCGCCTCGGCTAGCCGGCACGCCAGTGTCAGCTCGCCACAGATGTTGCCAGCTCATGCCAACCGTAGCTAGCTGCCTTGGCCGACCCATGACTGGCCAACTACGCATAAGCAGGCTACCTAACTTTGCTCCTACTTGGATAATTCCAGCCTGTACATCTATCGAGTCCGAGTGCGTTGCTATGACAAGTCATTGCTTGTATTTTTATCACCGCTTACCATCCATCAGTGTATTTCTTTGCCTGGGTCATAAACTACGGTATTTGGGAGGACTCAGAGAAAAACTGGGACCACAAGGGAGGAAGCCTAGCTAGCCGCTGAGATGGGTACCTGTGGGTACCTGTGGGTGGCTGTGGCCAGCTGCGGCTAGAAGCCGCTTGTGGCGAGGTCGGCGAGCCACCGTGATGTGGTTCGGCTATGTCCGGCGAGGCGGCGCTGCGGCTATCCGGGCCATGAATGCAGTGCATGCCTTGGGCCATGCACGTTGGTCGGCGATTGGAATCCTGGGTGCCATTAAAATGTCGATGCGTAGGGTGGTCGTCTGGGCAATCTAATTCATTATAAGTAAGTGAACGAGGGCTCCCGGCACGCTCCTAAAGATTCAGGGCTGGATTTTATGGAATTTTCGAACATTGGATGTTTTGCAACTGGGACTCACCTTGAGTTGGACCCTCAGACTTTCCACCTCTCTCCACCGAAATCGATCAGAGATGTTTGTCAAATGCCTATTGACAAGGCTTCTCTTCACACATGATTAACTCTTCACCCTCGGGCAACCGGATGCAAAGGAAGGAATGTCACTGTGGAGCGGAAGATGGTGGTCGCGGGAGATGATCAGCGAGTATGGTAGATGGACATGGGCAGAAGTCCGAGATTTATATCATGCGTATTTCAAAGGTGGGAGTGCCGTCAATCTTCTGAAGAAGTTTTTGGAGTATGCACAAAATCAATCGAACGGCGATGGAGCGGGGAATCCAATTCGCTGGAAGTTCAGGATCACGAGTGGCAAGGTACTGCATTCAACTATTAGAATCAGAATTGATGACCCTTTGTAATGTTCAGGTCAATAGTACTATCCGAAATTCACGAAGCACAAACATCTGTAAGGAACCTATCACCGGCAACTTCAGCTGGCCCGCCGTCCATGCATATTTAGATTCATCACATACCCACAGATCGTCACGACCGACATAGATGGCGCCTTCAGCCATCTGGCTCAAATATGCAGGTTGAACCCTTTCCACAGGAAGCTGACGTCTATTTCTTCCCGATAAAGGGTTGAAAGCTTCCTGAGTGCTCCCAGCTTGTCAAATATCCACTGCCTGGGTTACTAGGACAGATGAATATCACTAATGAAACTATTAAAAGACGGCGGGAAACGCCAGAAACAAACATCAGCACTAATGCTAAGTATGCCGATTCTCTTATAGGAAGATATGTATGTCAAGTGTTCACCCTATGTCCCTGTATTATTCATGGATTGACAGCGTTTAAGAGATCATAATTGGTTTATAAGTGCAAGAAACATTGGTGGAATGTTCACCTGTCCTCATTGCTTTCCATTTCACTTGGCAACTTCATATCCATCCCACCCCCTACTCCTGAACATGGACACAATCCCCGATAACATCCCCGACATAAACTTTAGTTTCCCTCCGGGACTCAAGGAATCATATATTGCGTGTGTCCTCTCTGCCTGCACCGGGTCGTTTAGTCATTCACAGTGCAGGGCTTTCCTCGAGTCCATCATCTATGGTAAATTTGTCCGTTTACGACGGCGAATAGAACTCTGAAGCGATGTAATTCTCAGGTGCCTACATACCCGTATTCTTCGAGTGCATCATCGTTTTGCGAAGAAAGAAGTTGGGTAACGCAAGTCACTTATACCTGTTGGCCACGACGGTCTCAATGTTCGCCCTCGTCACCGCAGTAAGTTCTGCGTAGCAACATTGGATTTAACTAATATTCTTCTAGCGTTGCATCTACGAAGTACACGGTTGTATCACTACTTTCGGTTCAGAATTCCTCTCCTCAAATTTGACAAAATCTGCACTGAGACCGCCGATAAGACAATCTCGCCAACCTCTTTGAAAGTGTACAGTCATCTGCGTTCAAAATTGAATTGTCTTATGCGTTGCTGGTTGCAATTGCCGATGCGTTCATT
Source organism: Mycena rebaudengoi (assembly GCA_029282285.1). Taxonomy (NCBI): domain Eukaryota; kingdom Fungi; phylum Basidiomycota; class Agaricomycetes; order Agaricales; family Mycenaceae; genus Mycena; species Mycena rebaudengoi. Next base: position 427,122 of record JARJCX010000127.1, read on the forward strand.
GTGTGTCGTGCATGACTTTCTTGAACTGAGTGTTTACTCATTTTTCTCTATCTTAGGTTTTCCGAACGTTCATTGTCTGGAACCAAAACTCCGTCGTTATTGCCTTACCAGCAATTTTGTATCTCGCAGGCTGCGGTGTGCCTTGCGTACTAAAGGTTCTCTCGACCCACTAATTGTGTGGCCCTAGGAATGAGTATATATACACTCGTTGTCCTCAACAGCGTGGGTCCAGAAGGTAACGTACTTGGACAAAACGTCGTCAATCCAGGCGATATATTCGTCATCTTGACCCTCTGCACCAACATCGTTTGCACCGGTGAGTTCTTTCACAAGTCTCTTTGACCCTTGAACAAATGTCTTGTGCGAGGTCTGATCTCATTTCGAATCTTACAATCATATCGGCATGCGGCTCCAGTACTCTCGGGTTCCTCGAGGCGGTCTGAGAGCATGAGAATTGTTTCCCTGCTCATTGAATCCGGTCGGTGGTCCTTATAATCCGGGACAGTTGTGCTGACTGTATCGTTAATTAGCGGCAATCAATACCCTACTTTTGGTAGGCTTACTGGTCAGTAGTCGCCTCAATAGCACTGCCAGTTACATCCTCAACGATTGTGTAAGCTGCTCTCAGGTAATTTGCCTATCCTGGCTTAGCTCTTCTACCAGTCCTCGCCCACGATCGTATGTGCTACAGCCTGTTATCGGACCCCATTGATTGAGAACCTACTCCGAACTCCATCCAGGGTCTGGTCGTGAGTTGTTTCAACTATCTGCAGTAATTGCAACTGATGCCGGAGAAATAATCAGTTTTCACTTATTATAGTCCGAGTGGGTCGGGGCACTTCATACGGCGAGGGCACAAAGAATAAAAGCGCAGGAAGTTCCAGCACGCAGTCTCCGATTAATCCGAGTTTCGAACTCAGTTCGAGTCGAGGTATGCGATTCGCGGCCAGAAAGGAGGTTGAAATTGGACTGGACCGCGAGCTACATAGACAGCGGGATGAAGACGACGTCAACCCGGCGAAGTATGGCGAAGTTTCGGCGGCGTGATCTCGAGAGATAGTTATGTTCACGATATGAATGGGTTGTTTGTTTATCTGAACACTTCACCTTGAGCTAGCACCGAATGTAGTTGTACCAATGCTGCGTGAACTCGAACAGAGGGGCCATTATCTCGGTCTCCGCGGCAGTGCAGCTCGGCCCTCGGGTTGAATTCCTGGGTGTACTAAAGAAATTCAACTAAAGTTGAGTCCACGCTGCCCCCAAACTCGAGTTGCCCTCCGAAAAAGTTGAAATAATATGAAAAGTTGTGTCAAATACTTTTGGTACGGTATATCGCCTATACAAGAACGATCTTTATACTGTATGTGGGGACACCATCTTGAAGACGTACTTGTAAAATTCTCCGGTTGATTGTATCCTTGGGCGGGGGTGCTGGTCAATTTGACAGATGAAATCGCAGTAGAAGATCATCTTGACACCATGATCCATTTTCAACGTGGTATTTTGATTGGGAGACTGCAGTGAACAGAGAAGGCCCACACCCTCGCATGATACAACCATTTGGAGAAATCAGTGGTAGACGTGCTCGCACAGCTTCTTTGGTCAATCTGATCGCGCCACCACGGACGAAGTTCGTTTGAAGTCAGTTCTACATTCAATGATTCTCGAACCCGAGTCCCATCGGCAACTAATCGACCTTGGAACATTCTTCCAGGAGGCAAGAGCCACGACTTTTACCCGCCTAAATTTACCGCAGAAATCTAGAAATAGTGGACTCTGATATCAACATATCAGCGCACGTAATGAGGTGAGGAACGGGGTTAGAAACTTTCCCTGACGATGTAATAAAGGTGGCGTACCGAGGGCCCGAAACGAGAGTTAGACGTGTTCAAACTTTAAGGCATGAAATGCTACGCACAGCAGCGTCAGCGAAGTGAATTCATCAACACGGAATTGAAGTTTGGGGAGAGGCGGCGGCTAGATGGAGGCGCATGCGAGAAGGAGAATCGATGGAGGAGTCTGATCTGAATGGTTGAGGTGATTCAATCTTGAAATCAGAGACTAGGGTTAATCCTAGTCTGAATCTACTGTTGATCCACTCCGCACGTGAACTTTCCCACGGATCGAATCCGGAGAACACGCTCGCGATCGGTATCCGTGTCAACAGTTGTGCAAATCATTACCTGAAATGAACCATAACGTCCATTAAAGCATCTACAATTTTTTCTGGAGTGAAGCGCCCTGATCTGACCTCATTACATGCACAATTAACAGTTTGAGTCAATGGAGCATATTCTCACGAAATGTGACATAGCGGGTCAAACAGAAGTTTGGGAGCTCGCAAGCGAACTCTGGGTGCTGAAGACAGGGGAGGAGCTCCCGAACAAATTATGGCGTGCGCCGCCACCAGAAAGAAGGACGCCGGGACAAGCCGCCTGTACCGGATCCTTGTCTCGGAACCGCATCTGGTGTGGCGCCTGCGTAACGAGAGAGTGATACAACAAAAAGCCGCCGCCTCCATCTCGGAAATCCACAACAGATGGCTCCATGCGATAAATAACAGGTTATTAATTGGCTGTGCTATGACAAACAGAAGCAAGTATGGCAAGAGAGCCATAAAAACTGCAGTAGTGAAGCAAACTTGGAAAGGTGTCTTGAAAGACGAAGCTATTTTCCTTAAAGAGTGGACGCAAACGCGGGAGGTCGGGGTTTTAGTGGGTACTTATCGGTTGAACTGATGATGAAGATTGTTCCGGCGGCAACGCCGGAGTTAGCTGGATTATAGCCCCACACGACGTGTTGTTGGACACAAGTGCGACTGCGCATTTCCTCGAGAGACTGCGATTTTTTTTTTGTCCTGGCCAGGTTCCAAGTCCAAGGCCTCAAAAACAACGGGTGGAAGTGACTGATCTATGTCGGCCCGAGATTATGTGATCGGAAGTGGACACTGGACGAGCACTATCAGGAGGCAGCATTCAAATGCGTCCTTCATGCACTAATCATGCACCGCTAATTCAAACGTTTCTCAAAAAAAAAAAATCACTGTCAGCGTGTGAGAGATCAAGAGCTCGGCTGCACGGATTGACGTTTCTTCTCTTTCACACGTACCACCATGGCAGATGCAGAGGCAACATCTGGCAAGATAGTGCTCGTAATGCTTTCAACAGGGAAGCAAGGTGGAGCAGTCGTACGCGGTGTGTTCTCGTTCTCGCTTCTTTGGCGCCTAGATGAAATGCAAGCGCTTATTCGTTGTTTCATCATCCCATCCAGCTCTCGCCAAAGCAAACGAGTCCACTCCCTCCGATACTCCCCTTCCATGGCTCATCCTCGCGCAAACTCGGGACCCTAATTCTGCCAAAAGCAAAGCCCTCTCATCTCTCCCCGGCGTTCGCCTGCACAAAGGCACCCCGACCGACCCCCTGCCGCTTTTTACCACCGCGCCAGGTCCTGTCTACGCAGTCTTTTCCGTGCAGCAGAGCGTCGACAACCCGAAGGGCGTCACTGGAGAAACGGTGGAGGCCAATACGCTCGCGGACGCCGCCGCCAAGCATGACGTGAAACATTTCGTTTATGCGAGCGTGAATTTTGGGGGCGTGGAGGGGAAGAAGACTTATGTCCCGCAGTACGCATCGGTCCATTAAAACGTCTGCATGCATTGATTTTGTCTATTCCTATGCACCGTGACAGTTTTGAATCTAAGCGCTTAGCAGAAGAGCACCTTCAAGCCGAACACCCCACACTCCCAGTAACGATCCTGCGCCCGGCGACATTCATGGACCAGCTGGTCGCCGGCGACCCCGCCTCCGCCATCACCCGTGTCACGAAGATTATGTTCCTCACCCAGCTCTGGGCCACAACGCGCCTGCAGTTCATCGCGTGCAGCGACATCGGCGGCGTTGCAGCTCTTGTGCTCCAAAATCCCGAGCGCTATATTGGGAAGGGTGTGGATCTGGCAGGTGACGAGCTAAGTCCGGCGGAGCTCGAAGACGGATGGCGTGAAGTGTTTGGGGAGGAGATGCGGCCGAAAATGATGGGCGGTGGGGTCCTGGCGTGGGCAGTTAGGGCAGGCATGAGAGAGTTAAGGTTGATGTTCAAGGTGCGTTTCTGTGACTTCCTTTGTTCCTGCCTGACACGTGGACGGAATTTAGTTTTTCAACGAAATCGGCTTCAATGCCGATATACCTGCGCTGAGGGAGCAGTATCCCGAGTTGAAGGATTGGAAGACGTTTCTGAGGGGGGAGATAAAGCCGAAATCTGCCACAACATAATATCTCTCTTGGGCGATACTTGAACTTTTCTCTTACCCCAGAATTATCGCGGTCAATGAGTCAGACATTTTTGCACAGTTCAGTTGGAATAAACACAGATTTTCTTTCGCATCCATATCTACTGCCGTTGACGAGTTTCTCTTCCCCTTTCAGAGTTGAATAAGAAACCGATGAGAGGCGGCCTGCGGCCTCCATTCCGGACATGAGGGTACCCCGTTCGATCCGGATTCAATTCATTCTGTCGTCATGCGTCGTCTATTCCTTGTTTTACCCCGGCGCTGCCAAAAAGGCAAATAAAATGGCGCTGTGAGACCCGTGAAGACCTGATTGCGTTGGACGCGCCCTCAACAATTTAATTGAACGAGCCTTCCCGAAGGGTGTCCCGTTCGATCCGAGACCAGGTCTTGTGCACGGAGGCCTCTCGATTTGTTTTTCTTATTGCAACAGGAATCACTTCAAGCTGTGCGCAAGGACAAAAATGTTGTTATGCACCTTTCGATAAGATACGGTGTTCATCAAAGTTTGAACATCTATGGACAGCTCGTTCGATGCGATGTCGGGTCATCTCGCGTTTGGTTGTCTGCACCGTAGATGACTTTGATTTGCTTGTATAAAGCCGGGGAGGAAAGAAGTACCTGATGATACCGGTGCCTAGACAAGTACTTCGTTTGCCGCAGACGACGTAGATCGTTTCTTCCCCTTGAACGTTTCAAGTGGCAATTGCGACCATCTCTTTCTTACTGAGCAGATAAAAAGAGTTGAGAGTAAGACAAGGCGGTCAGGAAAGGGAATAAGACCTGATAGGGCTAGTAGGCCTGATTGTCACGGGAACGGCCGTCGTTTCAACGGGAGTCCAGTAATTTAAACTAACGGCTCCACGGGACGTGACGGATGACGGGAGCGACGGGGTCGGCTACCAGAGGGCTACGAAATGCAGGTACAAGACAAGAAACGCATGGACGCGATTTTGTATATGGACGGGGAGGACTCGGTGAAAAAGCACCGCGATGCCGAGAACACTGCTTTCTCGTCGGTCCACCACAAATCCGAGTTGTTCATACATCGAAAGCTGGTACACGTACCTGGTCCGCGTTGGAAGGATTACCAACGAAGCGCACCAGTATTCGTTGAGATATGATTATTTCGCGCCAGAGGTTTGAAAAGATGACAAAACTTCAAAGATTACCGACATTCTTGGCATGAAATTTGGCGCGATAGAAAATGGTGGGTATAGTCTGAAAGGGCTGAGTCGGGGCTACACGGTCATACGATCTTCCTCTTACATGTAAATTCTCTTGGCATCATTTCCTTCCATTTATTTCGTTCTGATTTTGTTCCACTGCGGGCTCAGGCGACGATACGATTTAATTAAAGGTGTGTGGCTCCATTACAAATGCTGGCACTTGACGTCCGAGTCACTGCAACACAGAAAGCACACCCCGACCCATTCCATTACAACAGCTTTTGTGATTGTTTAAATTATTATTGCTCAAAGGAGTCAAAGCCATCGGCCACCACATCTCTTCCAATTTCAATCAAAAACAACATTCAGAAGAAGACCTGTTAGCGCAGTCGGAAGTGTGCTCGTAGGATTTAGTAACTGTGTCACAGAATTGTATGGGCGGCCCCGGTCCGAACCCGGGACAGGTTGTTGTTGAGGGTGAACTTGTTCTTTTTTTTTGCTTCCTCCGGGTCTTTTTTTGTGTCGATTCACTTTTTTATGTTCTTCTTGTGTCGATTACTTTCTTTTCTTATTTCAATCATGATTTCGTTTTGTTCCACTGCAGGCTCAGGCGGGTACACACAATTTACGTAAAACCGGGCCCAGGATTTTGAGTCCCCAAATTGCCAGGCTAATTTTACGAATGTTTGATGTGGAACGCAAAAAGCACGCATCGCCCGACACCGACCGACCCGTTCATTCCATTCAATTACAACAAACAGTTATACATTTTTTTGATTTTTTTTTTATATTACTCCAAGTCATATCTTACATTGGAACTGAAACTAATAGAAGAAGGGGAGAGGAAGGAAGACCTGTTGGCGCAGACCGACCATGCTATCTAAAGAGTTGGATCGATTGATTTGCGGGAGGACTCTGGGACAGGAGGAGCATACTTTTTGATTTTTTGATCAGGCCCCCCACCACATCATATTCCAACCTCAAAACTAAAATGGCAGGAGAGGAAGACCTGTTGGCGCAGTTGGAAGCGCGTCCGTGTAAATGTCTGCATTCTGTTCGCAGACTTGTGCGGGAGGCCTCGGTTTGAGCCCGGGACAGGTCATAGCCTCCTCAAATGAAAGGTTTTTGTTTTCCCCTTCTTTGCGTTGTCGACCCCTTTCTTATTTCGTTCTTATTTTTGTTCCAACGCGCGCTGTGACGACACGATTTAATAGCGGACGCCATTGCATTCCAAATTTTTTTTAATAGATTTACTTAGATTGGGCTCCAAAAGTCTTCCGCGACTACTCCCAACCGAAATGATAAAAAGGGAAGACCTGTTAGCGCAGTCGGAAATGCGCCCGTGTGATATAGTATATGTCCAGCCCTGTTGTGTGGGAGCCCCCGGTTCGAATCCGGGACAGGTCATTCCCTTTGTTCTTCTTTTCTTTTCTTTTTTCTTTCCTTTTTTCGTGTCGTTTCAATTTTTCTCCTTTTCCTTTCTTATTTTTATTTTTATTTCGATTTCACTTTGCACCACGAGAGCGACTGGATTTCTAGTCGCTAAATCGCCAACGCCAGCTCTCGCCGCCAGGACAGGTACACACCCGGACGGCATTCCATTCCATTTCATTGTACAACAGTTATAATACAGTATGTACATACATACACCTCGTCCCGAGGACGCCGTCCCCGCTATTAATATTAATGAAAACCTATATTGGAGTACCCACACCCGATACCCCGAGCGAAACCGCGGTCGCAGACATACCCGTCCGTAGTCATAGTATACTCCCGCCCGTTCCCCCTACTCCCCCCAGCGTGAAAGCGTTTCGTCCCGGGCCATTCACGAGCACGTCGTGATCGACAAGGCGGCGAGTGCAATCGATAGGAAGGGCGCACGACCGATAGGAAGGGCGCATAAAAAACGAGGAGAGCGCACCCTCACTTCATCTTGAGCCCCCGTAGCCGGCTGACGACCTCGTCCATGCCCAGGCCCTGCACCGCGCCGCCCCACTCGCCGCTCCACCCCTGGCGCGACTCGCGCCGGTATGTCGTGCTCGTGCCCGGGCCCACGCCGCCGCGCCCCCCACTTCCGCCGTTATTACTCCTATGGCCGCGCGGCGCGTCGGCAAACTCGAAGGTGCGGGAGAGGAAGCGCGCGGAGCGCGTGCTGCGGGTGGTGGTGGACGGGTGCGCGGCGGCGGAGTGCGGTAATGAGGGCACGCGCACCCACTCGTCCTCGTCGTATGTGACGCGCGTGGGGGAGGGGTAGTCGTGCTGGTCGTGCGGGAACGCGGGGGACGGCGCGCGCGAGCCCAAGCGCTCGACGCTGCTGGAGAAAGCGGTGGCGTAGTAGGCGGGGGAGGGCAAGGCGGACGGAGCGGGTGACGGCGTGCGCGTGGGATAGAAGCCGGGCGAGCGCGGGCCCAGGGCGGCGAGGAGGGCGGAGACGGCGTCGGCGTCGGCGCTCGCTCGCCGCGGGCGGCGGTAGGGCGAGCGGGAGTGGGACTGCGCCTGAAAGACAAGCTCTGGGGGGACGTTCTTCCCCAGGGTGCGGGTGAGCTTGGCCATCTTGCGGCGGCGGTCGGCGGAGGGGTCGGGCGGAGGGGTGTTGGGGCCGAAGGTGGGGGAGAGGGGCGAGGGGAGGGCGCTGATGGGCCGGGAGCCGGGCGGTGAAGGGAGGCGCAGGAGGAGGAGCGGGCGTGAGGCGGGTTCGTGGGGCGTCTCGACGGCGGTGAGCGAGGAAGAGCGTGGGGGGGCAGAGGGGCCAGTGGTGGCAAATATACGGCCGGAGCGCTTAGACTCGATGCTGCTGGTGGAGGACGTGTGGGCATGGCCGCGCGGGGGTTCAACGAGACGGGGTGTTTCGCCTAGTAGTGCTTCGAGCTTGCGCGTCGAGCGCATGAGGCGGGTGCGCTGCGTCTGCCGCAGGGCGTGCGTCGTAGGGGGCATATCCATTTTAAACAAAGAAGCTCGTCAAGGGTGGTGGTGATGTACAGAAATGAAAGAAAGAGGATGGATGGATGGGGACCCCATTCGTCGAGAGTAAAAGGGAGACGGAGAACAAGGGCCTAGTCGCGGCGATCACATCGGCAATTTAATCAATCCCCATAAGGAACAACACCCGAAAGAAAAACAAGGTGATCCTTGTTTCTTATGAGGAACAAGGGCCTTGCACAATACACTCCGACAGACCACCTTTTTGGAACATCTGCCTCTCAAATGCCTCCCATCCGAATCTATTCTTTCGTGGTCCCATCTCATGACGTTACTTACAGTACCACACCACTCTTTCCTCAAAAACCCGAAAAACCACGCAAGGATCCTCCTCTTCCTCCATCTTCAAGCTCGGTGCTGTTGGGCATTCTAGAATTCCTTCTGCATCGTCCCGCCCAAGTGCTCCCTTTCTGAATTAAAATGAAACGGCGGGGAACAAAAAAAACAAGATTGTCAAGAACTATGACCCATCCCAGGGTCGAACTGGGCTCTCCCGCATATGTAATTTCTGCCGAGACATCAAAGTTGTTGTGGGTGCGCTGCCGCGTGCGCCAACAGGTCGTTCTGGTATCATATATTAAACTGCAATAATATAGCTTGGAATTTAAAAATGAAACGACCCAAAAAAAGGCACCAATCGACGAATGACGCATTCCAGAATCGAACTGGTGCCTCCCATATAATTCTTCGACCAAAGACGAAGTTTGTTGCCGAGTGCTTCCTGGTATGTGAATTGAGCTAATACGATATCTAGTGGACGAGATGAAATGATCCACTTACACTCGGGACAAAAAAACACGATATGTGATTTGAAGCATGGCCCATCCCAGAGTCGTCCCACATAACTTCACAGGGAATAACCAGTTATTGTAGCATCTGCACCAATAGGATCTTCCTGGAACGGTATGCATTTCTGGTGGTAACCCAACTGCAAAGTTCCATCGATATATGACTACACGGGTTTCCACGCCCTTTCGGATGTCCGTTGATTTGAATTTAAAAGGAACGATGATGAGATGTCCGAAAGGTTCTTTTCACCGGTTCGTAATCACACAGCTCGACGGCTGCTATGGTATGATTCTCCCATACGCCGTCCGACGACGGGGTCCGTGTTGGTGTCGGCGAACAAACCATTCGGCACGCAGAATCACCCGCGAAATAGGACACAAAATTGCCGAAGCCACCCCGTAGTCTAAGGGCGCCGCCGTGGTGCCTGCAAAGTATATTGTCAATCGTGGTTCACGGTCCAGGTGCTCAGGCTCTTGCCACGAGACACCGACACTCAAACCACCATCGAAAATGGCACGGATCTGTTGCTAATGATCGGGAGTCGATGGTGTGTGTATAGCTTTGATTCCCAACGATTCTCTGTCTTTCGACAACGGCATGCCTACCGACTCGGAAGCTGCACCCACCACTGCTAACCACCAAGACTTGAACCAATTTCTTTTAAACGGAGCTCACGTATTGTGCAGTCAGGAAGAATGGTTATGGGATGGATGGGATAACAATCGACTCATATTTTATGCGGACGGCACCGGCGAGGTGAGTGAGAAATGCTGTCTGGATACATATTAATATTCAGCAATTATCCAGATGATATCCCGTGCTGAAGCCATTGTTAAGATCGTCGCAGGAATACAGTGGAAACTACTCCCAAGTGCAGGTAGAGTGCCGATACCTGCAAGGGAAACCACTGTCATTCCCCTTGATCATATGCATTGGAGGGACGTATGGCGTCGACCGATAACTCGGAAAGAACCCACAACATTATTTGCGGGGATGGTGGAACTCACCATCACAAAACGCAGGCCGCTACTGTATGGGTCCGTGGTGCATAATCAAATCAACGAGGAGGTGCTTCTCGACGGCGCATTCGAGACCCGGCGGATCGACATCGTCATTGAGAACGGGGAGTTCGGCCTCGCTTGCCATTATGGCGCACGCGGCGGCATCGGGCCAATATATGGATTCCGCCTGACTTTCAGCACTTCACCTTATCCCCCGATTGAAATGTGGAGGCCAGAAGAGCACAACACAGCGGAGATGATGAGACATCCCCAGATGAAGCAGTTCTGTGCGCGGAAGTTGGTGGATGCGCAACAGTCGAATACATGTAGCATTATGTGAACCCTTTCCGCGTATATATGATCCTCAGAATCTTATTTATGAGTCGACTCATGCTGTGAGCTGGCCTCCCGAACACTCCTAGGATTAGAGATCCACAATATCAGGAAATTTGGAATCCCATAGTAACTTCTCATCTTCCCACACGCGCACTCGGACTGGACATCGGAACCGACTTCCGCATCCCACCTTCGCCCGGTACAAATGAATGGTACTCCCGTTCTGGACGATGTGAATCAATGTATACAACTGAATACAAGGAAATCGATGCCGCCGATGAACTCAACGGCATCCCGCGTTAGTTTCAGCGTAAAAAATTCATCGGTCCGCGATTAAATCGCGCGGTGGATTCAAATTAGGGCAAAGACAAAGTGCCGCAGCATCTGCCGCTGCGGCACTCGGCGGCAATTGTGTTGCACTGCCAAAAAAAACCCGCGTATATCGACAGCCGCGACGACGTGAGGGCTTCAATTCTTTGACCCTATTGGTCTTTCAGTCCTCCTGCATAAGCCTCGTCTGGGGGCCTTAAGAGGTGACTTGGCGGCGGCAACCTGCGGCACTCTGCGGCAATTACATGCGGCAAACCATGAATGGATGCGGCAACCTCATGCATAGCTGCGGCAGTCTAGTATTTTGCCGCGACCATTCTGCGTCAGTATGCGGCAGCCAGGCGGCGTGACATCGCGGCAGTGTGACTTGTGTGCGGCAGGCTGCGGCAATTCAGCAAGAGCAATTCAACACGCTGTGGAACTACACAGCGGCAGTTCCTGCGGACGTCGCAACATAGTATTGCTTGAACCGACAGCATCGTAGTTTCCATATTTGTACATTATTATTCATCACATCAGCTCAAGCCGGACAACCAACATCAACGGAATTCAACTTCAACCCTGCTCATCATCGTCACTTGTCTGACCTAACGATTCAGGGAATGGATCCAGCCACAGTCTTGCTATATAGCTGGTAGACACTACAGCTGATCAATCCCACTCAACACTGCAACTTATTTATATCTGGTGGGCGGAACAGTGCACAGTGTCTGGTTAAACTTGTTGCTGACACTCTGCTCAGCCTGCAGGCCACAGTTCAAAACTAAGTTCATTTACTTCGATTCATATGGGGTTCATCGTATCTAGTATGAATTTTACAAATATTCTCACCCCAAAACGAGTGCTCAACAGACTGTAAAACAGCCTGCAGGCAGTTATTGAATATTGGTTGCGGCACTAACACGGCAACCCTGCTGCCCGAATGGGCTGGATTCATTCATAAATTCCCGGATTTTGCTACACATTCAGTTAAGCAAATGTATCGGATTCTTTGAGCCCCAAACCGCAGTAAATTCGAATTATGGGACTCAATGCGGCAACTGTTCAAAAAGGTGGCTGCGGCAATAACACAGCCACCCTGCGGCAGTCTTTCTTGCTTTTGACTCAAGAATTAGTTTTTGACAATAGGCTGGATATGGGTTAATAATTGAGGTTCGCTGAATGAAAACCGTGCAGAATCATATTTTTCCCGAGTTATGTTCAATTTATATTTCAGCTGCTCCGAGAGAACTTGAACCTCAAGAATTTTTAGTGGATTCATTGTTCAGTATACACTACAGTGCTTCATGGTTTACAAAAGGTCCAAGTCGCCTCCCCGAGGTGTCAGCAAATGTATTTGTGGTATTGAAATTGCCAACATTGCCAACATCGGTGTCGAGTAGTGAATATTGTTGGTGATGTGGATTGTGATAGATCAAAGGCTTGGATGAAATCAATACAGTCGTCTGTAGTGTCTTGCGGCAGACTCCGCGAACTCTGCGGCAGTGCTGCGGCAGCGTGCGACAACATCGGCATTTTCACCGTGCCCGCAGGGGAACACTCACAATTCGGTAAAATTTTATCATATGCGCCTAGCGTGTCCGGCCGAAAGGCGAGAGCTGTAAGGCAGATGGCCCAGGCTTTTTGAACAAAAGATCGTTAAGAAAGTTGCAAAGGGCTTGGCAGTGTTTTGATGGCGCGTCAAACCGAAATTTTGGTGGATGCCAGTGACTCTTGCTCTCCACCATCACTACGCTGCATTTGCCTGGACTTTACAGTGGGCTTTATCACTTTCGACGGTACAACTGCGGTTTCGCAGCCGACCCTTCCTCATTTCCACCTCGAAACCAAACTATTGTAGAGAGCGCCTCGTCCCCACCCATCACACGGGGAATAGTGCAATTTCTGGCCACTGGAAGTTAGCTCGAGATGCCTAAGTATCCAATTAGGTATCTGTTGAGGCAAAATCAGTGCCGAAACTCGAAATATCGACGAGTGATGTCCAGTTTCACTCTGATTTCACCTTGATTTTTAGTTTCAGGTCTGATTTTGACTGATTGATTTCTAGTTTCAGCTTTCATATCACCTCAACGAATCTTTAATCAAATATTTAGGAATCTCAGGCTAACTTCTGAACGCCGGAAATCTAATTGTTTCCCGTGTGCATCCAGTGCACTCGTTTCACTCGCCTAAAGACCCGATGACAGATTTCTGACTGGCACGGACACTCACTCATTATTACGCATACATAGACTCCATATTCGTTCTTTTGGTACTTACTATAATTTATATCGCGCACTCGTCCATAGATTAATTGGTCTTAGCCTCAATGCTGATTCTGAGCTTTTCGACTGGTACGAAGTCGAATGAAGCCTGTATTTTGGATGGAGTGATTCAGACTCGGAACTATTGTCTTTTTTTATGGTGATTTTATTGCCATCAAAGCTTGCCACTCCTACTAGAGTCGACACGGTTCTGGTGCCCCGGAAGCGTGAGAAGCAATTGTTTTACAATTGCGCGTTGTATAATCATTCACAACGGGAATTTTGGAATGTCCAATTTTGAAAAGCTTCGGCCGAGCCTAAGGACACCCCCCGGAGCACGTCCGGAATATTCGGGAGATCATCTTTGATTGTCGCCCGACACCATTTGGCTTTGTTTTGGGCCCGCTACGGCCAAACCCGCCCAAAAGCCTATTAAAGCCCGGGGAGGGTCCCTTATATGGCCGAAAATCCCGGGGACACCCCGGTAGGAAAATTTGGGGGTCGGTTCGGATCAGTTTCTTCCTTTGGACTAGTGATTTGATCAAGGATCCGCGGCGCAGTGGGGCTTTCTTTTTATTCAGGATATGGTGCAGCGCCATCGTAGGTTGCCGTCGGCACCTGATATTCATGGCTGTTGAGCACAGCCCCCACAGCCACCAGTGGCTGGATCAGCCACGGAACGTGAATATCAGCAACCTACTAGGTCTCGATTCTCAGATCAGATATATAGTATTAAAAGAGGCTCAAGAATCCAGTGCTCTCCTCAACCCCACAGCGACCAGCACAGCCCACCATCACAAGTTTTGAGAGCTGATGAGTGAGCGCGAATTGATCGGGCGTTTCCAAACGGATATGTTTATAAAAAACCAGCGGGCGCCTGTTCCACCAACCTACCCATTCCCCATGCCGCGCTCAATGGCGTTCACTCCGCTCCCCGCGCGGAAGCCCCCGGCATGCGACTCCTGCAAAGCGCGGCGCGTCCTCTGCGAATCGGTGCCCAGTGGCACTTGTCCGCGTTGTTTAAAAAATAAGATCCAGTAAGGGATCTGCGTTCATTATGATCTGCGTGGATTGACTCATTCAACTTACAGATGCACCACAACTCTGTCCTGGAGTGTCGCCTGCAACGCGTTTATGAAATGCGGTCTGGCTCGTTTCCTAGTGATCAAACACCACCAAGAGCGCGAACCGATAAGTACCCTGGGCGAGGGTGCGCATTTGCTCTTACCTTTTTCATACGTCTGACCCACGCCCGGTGTAGCTCGCCGCTCCTTTACTCTTACTATACTAGCTACGGCAAAACGACATGCCCCACTAATCTGCTAAAAAGGAATCCTCCTGTTTTCCCAAACTACACAATCATTTGTATTATATAATACCGCTGTGCTCTAATCACAACTCTCGCTTTGCTCTGCTGCCCAATTTCAACTATCCTGGAGTCCGGAACCGGAAACCCATGGAGTTGTCTGCAAGCGGATAGATCCAGGCTACTCGGTTTCACGCAGGCAAATTGTCGAAAACAACATAGGGTTCAAGCTAATCATTTGGTGTTCAGTGCATATCTCCATCGCAAAGCAAGGCGAAAGATACGCAGAAGAAGACATACTTGCGCACTTTCTGTCACTTACAACATCTGCGAGTGGAAACGGCTGAATATGTGAGTCCTGGCCGATATCGGTCGGATACGGAAATATACTCTGCGGTAGAAGATGTCGAGAAAATCTGTTCTCCGTCCTCCGCGATTCGCACCGGGACCGGCGTGCAAGTCGCATCAGTCCTGGCTTGGGTCCGCCAGAGACTGGTTGGAACTGAAAACATATGCGTACGATTTTCCGCTGTCACAATGAGCGGGAGCGAGTTTTCAGCCTCGAGGAGACATCGCCAAAGAGTTCGAAGACGACGAAAGAAAGTATGCCATAAGTAACGTGTCTCTCAGTAAGTACCACCGATGAGCTCGGATCTGCTAAATGGTGCTGAGTAACCAAAAACAAGTAAAACGGATAAAAACACTCCGACGACCCATGAGCAGGCGACCGGAAAGGAACCTGGTAAGAGACAGCAGGAAACGGGATATTGACGGTCGCAGACGGGAGAAACGAAGTTTGGATGAGTCCAAATAGTTAAAAATTTACGCCGGTGTTCTCAGGGTTGACTCCCGATGAACTAAAGCAAACATATGCAGTTGAAACTAGTAACTTTGGCCTTGTGGCGGACACCGCCAAGCGAGATATCAGAGTTTCAAGCAAGTCGGGAGCAAGCCGGGAGCCAATCGGGAACAAGGTGGACACCGCTTTGGTCTTGTTAGTGGTGCCAAAGTCGTGACGTCAGTCGCGCTTTCTTCTGCCTTCCATCTTCAACGGCCATCTCCAGCAAATCTACAGTACTTCTGTCTTCCTGGAAGTTTCCATATGCGCCTCAATAACTTGCCCACAATCCACTTTGACTCCAGTTTCCTTCAAAAAACGGGGGAGTTTCGGCAAAGTTTGGAAGAAATTCAAAGAAGACTATTTCATGATCAAGCCCCAGCGACGCACCCAGGCAGCCTCTTTTCCTTTGGCCGTTCACCACCGGCATACGTACGGTAATCAACGTTTCTCAGTGAATTTTACTCCATTTGCAGCAGCCCCGTACTCGTCGGAGATTGATAGGCGCAAATTTATGGCAGAGCGCAGCTGCAGCTCCTGTATTTGACGGCCATCCGCAGGCAATCCGCAGAACCCCCACATTCTCATGGATCCCCCCAGCTCGAAATCCAGCTCGTGTTCCTTGTGTCGACGGCGAAAGACTGTACGTGCTATCATGAGCAGGCACATATCCGCTCAATTCCAAGCCGTTCTCTAGCGTTGTGATGGTCAAAGCCCCTGCGGACGGTGTAGGAGGGCCAGGAAACCTGTGACCTGTGTGTATGGCCTCACGACTTCCATCCCTCCGCTCCCGCCGCGGGCTGATTCGCTGCCCAAAGGAGGTGAGAGCAGTCAGCTGCTCGATGTCCACACGCCTAATGCCCCTTTCAACAGCCGCCTGCATACGATGTCGGTGAGTGAATAATTTAAGCGTTTCTTTCGCTCACAATGTCCCGCAGAGAACAAAAGAAGGTGCGCGGGTTTTTCCCTCGGCGTACGGCAATTGTTGATGCGAACTCTAGAGATGCAGCGGGACAATACCCTGTCGCACGTGCACCAAAGCGCGTCCTCCCAGCGAATGCAAGCACGACGAAACGACACCTGGACGAGGAATGTACCCAGAGACACCTCCCTCCCTTCAGACTGCCCCGAAGAATCCACACCTATCCCAGCACGATGCAACGGACATCCCTGATCTCTTTGCGCCTTCAGAAAGCTGTTGGCCGTCCGAAAGCACGTTTGGCGCATACGACCCATATTTAATCTCCTTGGATTGTGCTCCGTTCTATCCCCAACTTTGCTCAGATTTTCCCCCCGACTTCGTGAACGCCGCTAGACCGGATTCAACCTACTCGATGTCTGTCGCGAATGAACCTTTGGATTTGGCCGAAACTCTGGCTACCACCCCCTCAATCATGGAGCCCGCTCCTCTTATAATCCGCAACCCTGTCCTAGAGCCTCCCCCCGCTCATATAATCGAACTGTTCAACGTGTAAGCCAAATTCCTTCCTTTTCCCGATGCGTCTTTTGAAAAAAATGTCCACAGACGAACACGCTTCCTGCAGGATGGCTGGCACCACGGACTGAAAATCACGGACTCCAAGTGGAGTGCGTTCATACGCGGAGATCAGTCCTGCATCGTGGTGCGCTCCACGCTCGTGAATATGTGCCAGGTCATGGGCTGCCTCCGCACCGCTCACGTCCACCGCGGCCCATGGATCTACGAAACTGGCGAAACTCTGCCGGAGGAGGACCAGGTCGCCGTCATCCTCGGCTCCCTGAGCGCTGGACCCGATCCGTTGACGCGCCTGAAGGGGTTTCTGTGTCTCGCGACATACCACATTGAGAGAGGGGACGTCAGCGGATTCGAGGGATTTCTTGCGCAGGCGGGCAGAGTGGTTGCGGAGAACGTGGTCGCTCTGGGGCTCGATGAAGATCAGCTATTCTCGGAACATTCAGGGTCATCCGACGCAGAGGACCTTGCGCCCCACGGGCTCCTAAACGAAAGCCGAGCGGCATTGTCCCAGCTCGTATGGACCGACATCGTCAGGAGCCTGGTACTCCGCCGTCCTCTCCTCAACGGAGCGGTATTGTCGAAGTTCACGCGCATGGCGGTACGTGGATTTAGCTCCCCCGTCTACTTACCCATCTCGTCATACTATTCCTCAGCACGCGAACGGGACGTGCACGGACGTCGTCTTCATGCGCGCCAAGAGCGCTGTCTTCCTCGTGGAAAGCCAAGCGCTCGCCGCCGAGTGGAACACATCGCAATCTAGTAAGCAGGCGGCCATATTACCGGACACCGGCCGCTGAATCTGACACCACAGGCGCAGACACTTTCCCAGCGGAATGGTCCCGCAGCTACTGGGGCCTCATCGACGACATCTACGCGCACATGAAGCTCATGAATTCGTGCTGGGCCCAGGTGCAGGCGATCCCGCAGCTGCGGCTCGTCCACCCGACGCTGAAAGCCGCCATGATCGTGGCGCTCACGGCGATGGTCGAGCTCTTTGGTGTGCTCGCCCCGTCCCTCGCGGAATCGACCCGTCAGCATCGGGGGGCGATGAATACCGTCTTCAAGATCGCGAGTACATTTTCGGAGCCGGCGTATTGCAATCGGGATCCCGCGCTCGCGGTAAGTGATAGTCTGCGGCATACAATGCCCTGTGTTTTGCCTATTAACCCTGTGTCGTCCAGGTTTGTTTGGCCATTGCGCGGCGCCCCGTCGGGAAATGGGACACGGCTTCTGTGGTGAATGGTTGGGAACCTCGATAATTATAATCGCATACAAATACACTGCCGCTGAGAAAGCTGAGACGCCCGGGCTGGGAGGGACGGGGAGTCGGTGGGTGGGGAGCATAACGCTTGAGAAACCACTGCGTCTGCAATATTTAAGGCCAGCGACGAGCGGGAAATATGAACCAGGGCAACAAGTACGATGAAAAGCAAACGTCATGGAAAACAAAACAGAATACAAAGTGTATTGTACCAGAGTGTACTCGATCACTGTTCGACAACCAGCCCCATAGCAGACAGATCCAGGCGAATTGTAGCGGACTCCCGCAGTGACTGCTCCCGGCACATGCTGCGGCGCTTTCCATTTCGTCCTGCCCGGAGGACTGTGGTCATTGTGGAGTGATTGCGGGAGTAGGCAAGTGGGGAACACTGATGGCTGTCTCTGGAGTCCGGATCGGCACCCCGCTGCAGCAGAATCTCTGCCATACTAATGTCGTTGGCTTCCGCTGCAAGTGAGAGACATGTGCAAAGCTCTTGATCTGTGGCATCTAGTTTAACATCAGGATGGCCCAAGAGAATGCGAACCACGCTCATGTCACGCGACAAGCTATGCGTCAAAAGTTGCACCAATTCGCGCACACTAAACACGGCATCAGCCAGGGCAGAGTAGGACTTAAGTCCATCTCGACGGCGAGGCTTCATCACAGAAAGCATCAGAGGGGTTCTTTGGGAATTGTCTGCCTGATCGGGTTTGATGTCAGGGTGCCCAAGCAACATAGCACATAGACTCGTTACCAGTTTGTAACCAAAATCCGAAAAATTGTGGCAAGCACTTTCGGTGGTTACAGACTGCGTCACTGGGCTGTCATCGGAGTTTAAAATTTGAGTGAGGCTCGTGTTCTCCCATGACCTTTGGATTTAAATGAAGTTGAAGTACATATGAGTTATTAGCTGCTAAAAACAATGACATTGTCTCTTAGATTTTATTTCAATCTGTTTTAGCGGGGAGGAAAGAGGTATCAACTTTGGGGCATATATGATGGATATTCATGGCTCGCTTCTCGGCCGATCACGGCACCTGTTAAATTTTCAAACTCCGGGGACAGCCCAATTATCCGTTCTCTTAACGAGATGTCTCGAATCAGTTTGCATATATTTGGTCCCATCCCCTTTAGTCATATCTCCATTGTGGTTTCTCTCCAGTAGTTCTTTGTGCAACCTGATTTCAGCTCCCACCCTTTCGCAGCAATGATGCAGCCTTTCCCCATTCTTCTGTGCTCCGAGTCAGGTGGTTGATGAAGGGAAATTAAAAGACCTCATGTGCTCAACTGTGCCGCAGTCCGAAGCTGAGGTATTGACTGTGCCGACACGACGCGTACCTCGCAAGCTCCGGAGCCGTACTGTGCTGCAGGAGAAGACACTACTGCGGCCACGTATATTTGTATCGCCTCTCGTATAAAAGCCCTGCATCCCACCGATTTTTTCACCGCTCATAAATGTCACATCTTTAGTTCCCCTTAGTTCCTCTCCACTTCCTGAATATTTCCGCAAAATTTTCATAACTGCCACCCATCAAACGCAAAAAAACTGTCGCTGGCTGGCTGTATCAACTGTTTTGACTTGGGCTCCTTTCCTTCGCTCGGCTCATTGCCTCGCAATCTCTCCATCTATCTCACTTCTCTTGCTGGCAGTGTGCATTTGCTGTGCATTTCCCATTATTCTGCACTGTTCCTATGTCTTTACTCAGCTATATCCGCAGGCTCGCTAAGATTCATAGCTTCTTTCCCTGCAGTATATCCAATTTTGTTTATATTCTAGACCTGTCATTTGCCAATATTTCTGTTCGTTCATTCCGTTCGTCGGGTCTCACTCCCTACAACATCTGGCAAAGTCTCCTGTTACCGCATCTTGATAGCAATTCTCTGCAGACCAAACAACAAACCTTTCCTTTCGCAAGTTAGGTATATTTCACTTTATGAACGACTTTGAATGACTGATATGGCGTAAAAACCTTTTCATACAAGTCCTCTTCCTTCACAGATTTTATTTCAATGCTGTAATGCAGCACTAGTTTTATCCTGATGGGTGTACAACTTTAACAAACATCCTCACTGACATCCCTGTTGCCGGAGCGAAGCGCATGCATGTCTTGTCACTGTCAACGAGTAGGCTCGTCCCCATCCGGTATCTGAACAAACATATACACATTGATCGCTCGAGACCTCGCATCATCAGATACCGGCTGGGCCCCCATGGAGCCGTTTTTGGTGATGGATTTTCCCCCCGCCATTTGAAGTGTTCGACTTGGTAGAATTTCGGTAAAAGTTGAAAATTTTGGGTAAAGAGGAAACATGGACCACTTTGAATTCTCTATCGAACGAGCCCAACATGTTTTTTTGACTAAATTTTTTTATTTTTGGCCAAAAAAGTATGCTGGGCTCATTCAACGTAGAATTTAAAACTGTTGCTGTTACAACCGGGGTCTAATTTTTCAAATTTCCGTGAAGTTTCTCTAAGTCGAGCGCTTCAAATGGCGGGGGAAATTTCCTTCCGCCAAAAGCGCGACATGGGGGCCCAGTCCGCTCGCGATTGATCATTGCCATTGTTCTTGTTTTGTCTGATGTTGGCTGTGTTTGCATATCTCCCCGATTCAGCCTTAATTCCGAGTCTGTGAAATCATGAGCGTCGACTGGTTCACGAGTCTAGTCAATGAGTTGTACCAGTCTGTAACCACCGAAAGTGCTTGCCACATTAGACTCGAGCCAGTAGCGATTTTTTCCTAAGATTGATGACAGTCGATCAATCTGTGATTAAAATAGCGACTGGAATAATTTAACCGTTGCCTAGTACGGTCGGGGATTGCCGACAATAATAAAATGTCTTAGCCAAAATTTCGACGACCTCAGGACAAAGTTGTCCGTTCCACGAATTTGAACTGGCCATTCTTTAGAGCTCAAAATTCTAAGGTACGTGATGTTCTTGAATTTTCGAGGCGTGTACGGCTCATCCCGTAAAATCGACCTCTTTGCTCATTCAGGGGCCTTTCCTGTGGAGATGCCGTTCACTCCTCTCATGACTCTTGATCCTGAAGGCCTCCGCATAACCGCCCAGACCCTGTGCGACGTCTTTGGCATCCCATCCCTGCACCCACACCAAGAGGAGACGGGCCAGAACATCCTGAAAGGCATCAGCACACTTCTGGATGTCCCGACTGGCGGTGGCAAAACTTTGGCTTTCTGGTATGCGCTCTTCTACCATTGGAGCCCCGGGAACACACGCGAGGAGTGCCAGAAAATCGTTCTCGTCATCGGGCCGCTGGTTGCGCTGCTAGAATCTCAGGCAAAGACGCTGAATGGGAAGGGCATACCGGCTGTGGCGATCACCAAGACAAGTAAAAATATCACCCAAGCGTTAACGGTGTGTGGTGCCAAACGATCTCAAGCTTTTATACACGGACTGACATACCATCGCTCAGGACTTGGGCAACAACAAGTACCGCGTTGGTCTCTTGGGTCCCGAAATGGCGCTCGGCAACGAATTTCATGAATTAGTCGCAAATAATGTCCGCTTCGCCAATAATATTATCTGTCTTGTAATCGATGAGGCCCACTGCAGCTGCGAGTGGGGAACCGATGATTTTCGGCCCGATTATCGCGAAATTGTCAAGATGGTGGCCCGTGTGCCGAGCGGCCTCCCCATCCTCACTGCCACGGCTACGGCACCGCGGGATGTTATCAGCGACATCATGCATTACCTCGGCCTTCCACCCGACTGCGCTCGCGTCCAGGTCTCGAATGAGAAGCTCAATATAGCGCTCTCTGTCCGCATTCTTCAGAACGAGCCCGATTCATACGCAGATCTTCTCACACTCTTCGGCGAGGACATGCTGGATCCCAAGGACTTTCCTCAGACCCTACTATACGCGAACGAGCGCCAAGTGGTCGAGAAAATCCAAGATGTCTTGCGTCGCCTCAAGCCGGAAGGATGGGACCCCGAGATTTTCGAATTCTATCATCTCCACATCGACGAGGCAAGGAAGAAATTGCTTCAAGAGCGCATAAGCAGCGGCTTTTTTGCGAGCCGCTGCTTCTACCGATGCTCTGGGTCTGGTGAGTGATCAACACCTCGTCTCGCATACTCACTAACCATTCCTGTAGGGCATGGACTTTCCCGCCATTCTACGAGTGATATTGTACGGCAAGCCACGTACTTTCTTGTCGCTTGTCCAGAAGCTGGGACGCTGTGTTCGGGATCACAGCCTGCGCGGCGAGGGAGTACTTTGTATCACCAAGGCAATGTACACCCGTGCCTGCATTGACTCGATATTCTCAACGAGGCGGAGGCCAGTGATCAGTCCGACAACTCTGATGAGGACGACATTAACATCGACGTTGCGGAAGGGGTGCAGGCAGACCGGGATGCAGCTGTCGCAAGAGAAGACGCGTCTGATGAGGAAGAGGAGGGCTCTCCTCCCCCTAAGCGGCGCAAGTATGCGAAAAGGACGAAGAAGAAGCTGTCTCGAATGGAGGCACGAGATCGACGGTACCTTTTGGAATATATGACGACTACCAAGTGTCGCAGAATTCCCTGGAACAAGTTTTTCGGAAACAAGTATAAACGTACGTGTTCTGAAGTCTGATGTTTCGCTTATTTTCTCACATCTATTCAGGGCGATTGGACCACCCTGTCCCCGACGGCCCGTGTTGCGATAATTGTAATCCAGAACTGTTCCAGGTGGAGACCATTGTCTTGACGGGCGGACACCAGCTCAAAACCGGACGTCGCGGAAAGAGCTCCCCTGAACTCGAGACCGCCGTCCGCAGCCGTCTTAACGAGCTCCGAGACCAACTCATGGCACGCGACTATCCCAATCAGCACTTCCTCACTGGCAGCGCAATTCTTGCTGACGACGTCGTGGATGTATTGGCTCAGCGTGCGCGATCAATTACCTCCGCCGAGACGATCCTTCAACACACCCGGTGGAGATTCGCTCCGAAGTATGGTGATGCGGTGGCCGAAGCGATTCAAGACGTTCCTCTCGACTTCCCTGACCTTGCAAAAGCAGCTCGTGAAGAAGCGGCTGCGGAGCGCACTCAAAAAACACTGGACGCTGCGGAGTTGAAGGAACTACGCTCACGGCTGTTACTTGTCTTTGACGGCTGTCATGCGGCCGTAATTCAGAGTACAAGAATGTTGCCGCAGGCCCAAAGAAGAACAGACGGATCGAACGCCGGCAAGTATGCAAACCCTTCATGGCCGTTCCCCGCATCGATGTAGGATAATATTACAATCAGAGCATGTTTTCCCTCTCATGTTTATGCTTTACCAGCACTTCCCGGATTATCATGAAGTCATCCTCGAGCCAATTTCAATCAAGCAAATACACACCTTCTCGCACAGGCCAACACATTATCTGAGTATACTCGAGTATCGAGAGGCGTGGCATCTCCTCTTTGCCAATGCTCGACAGTACAACGAGCCGGGTTCCGAGATTGTTCAGGATGCTGACTGGCTGCAGAAGGTTTTTCGATGACAAGCTATATATGCTCAGCACAATATACAAGCTACTGGGATATGAGACTCTATCAGGTATTTTTCAGGCAATTTGTGCAAAGCGGCCGACTGATGTTCCTTCCCAGGAGATATACCATCTCGGGCTGCCAGCAGTGGGCCACCCTCGCCGACTCGTGACATAACCACTATTTCGCTCCTAGTAGATTAACAATATATGCGAATTTTTGCTACACTACTCAGACATTGAGTCTACAACATCCATTGCCCGAGCCAAGAGCTCCAAAGGCTCCACCATGTAGAAGAACTCCTCGTCGTCGGTCCGCAGGTCGTCCTACGGTGGGGGTGTAATCCTCCTCCTGCCCGTCTTCCTCTTCGTGCTCAGGGGCTTCAGAATCCCGCTCTGCAGGTTCAAAGCCACGCCTCTCGGCGGTACGCTTCTCCCGTGTGAAGCGCCAGAAGGCTTTGCGAGAGTTGGGGTACCGTGCGCCCTCCTTGATGAGATCGCGGTCAGGGAGTACGTGGTCGTTGGCGGGGCGGTTGGCTACAAGGACTGGATCTTCTCCTTGCAGAGACCGTTGGCCAGCTCAGTGACTTCCATAGCAACATCGGGGGTTTTGTGCTTGTCGCCGTACGCAGGGATCTCGAAGGCGGTCTGGACGGTCCTCATGGCATCCCGTAGGGTGAAGATACAGACGGTGATCATTGAGAGCCACTCCAGCTCTTGTTAGTACCCTTCGCATTGTAGATAATCTTCGCCCAGAAGTTCTGGTGCTCTTGCAGCAAATCCACGGGCTTGAAGCCGAATTCTCGTCCGGTTAGATTAACAAGCCAGTTGGCAAGGAAGAGCTCTCTGTAAATTCATTAGCACTCATATGCTTGATGCGATTCACGGCGTACCGAAGCTTTGGAGGGAACTTCTTCAGCCGCACAAGTGTCTCGAACATGGCATCAGCGTAGCGAGGCATTGTCTTGGGTGTTCTCATCATGACCATCCATATCCCGAGAACGTTCAAGACACGCCCGATGTCGCCCTTCTTGATGGCCCAGACGAATTCCAGATAAAAGAGTGCGTCGCGGTTGTAGAGGATCGCGTTCTCGAGTGTGATGTCACGCTCCGAATCGGGACACGCCCGCAACTGTCCACCGCCGCCGTGGAGAACAGATTGTCAAATACTAGCTTGGAGACCTCTATTGAACTCGTCCATGGTCGCCGTCTCTGCCCACACTGCAAGATCCTCATGGCGGCAGTGAATTCGGAATCCGTCAACAATATGCGCTGGAAGAGAGATTGTAATTAGCTCGTGAGCTGGCTCCCACGGCGTCGCCTTCTTCGCAGACCAGCCGGCTGAGAGGGGCTTGCGCTTCAGAAGCTTGTTATGCTCCCACCAGAGCCCGCCTGGCCAGAGCGAATTTGGTGTTCCCCAATGCTCGTTAACTGTGAGCCGGCCACCGGCCATTTTCCCATGGACAAGCCCCAACGCCGCACACTCGCTCGCAGTCCAGCCAACGGAGTGGTCACTGTTCCTTCTGGCAGGATTCCATCTAGGGGCCGGTTCATAAGTGAAGAGCTGGATCAGATTTTCGAGGACACTGGTACCTTTTCTTTCAGAGAATCCGTCAAGAGATCCCCGTCATCGAACATGAGGCCGTGGGCCTCCAGCTCTGCGTCTCCCATGCCCATAGTCTTCAAGATCTTATAGTAGACTGTGAACGAGCCCTCTAGAGTCGACTCCTCATCGTGCATCGCTGGCAGCGGCAGCTGTTTCCGTTTTGTGAAGCGGGATCTGGTGACTACAGGCACTCGCGGAAATCCTGCCTGAGTCGTTTCAGGCCAGCAATATGGTCCAGTGCAAGACTTTGAAAAAGCCAGTAACAGCTCGTCGAGAGCTGCTCGGCATTCTCGGGCGAAGGGAGCACATCCTCCTCGGACCAGTCGAGGACGGGGAGTGTCTGCTCACGCGGCGGCTTCATCGAAAGGGGAATAGTCCCGTGGGGCACCCTTCCTCCCGTTGTCGGATCGAAGGTGGGTATGACAGTCGCCGTTGTCCCGTTATCAAAATGATTCTTTGAGTCAAGGCGCTCGGAAGCGATGCGGAATGCAATGTTTAGGTTGTCCCACACAATCTGAACCATGCATGTCTTCACCAGCTCCCGGATGTTCGCCAATCCCTCCTTCGACAGCTTCTTGACATGGTTAGTGATGCTTCCATAGGATATCGACAATCCAGCATGCGCAAGGACCTCCATTTCTCGCTTTGACGCCCCGGAGCCTAGGAGAAATAGGCCGATGACGAGCTGGAAGTTATTGGCTTGCTGTGAGCGCAGTATGCTAATAAGGGCGCAGATCGTTGTGAAAACCTGTCGCCGGATGGTCAGACATGTCAATGTGAGTGCACGGAATGATAACGTACCAGGCAAGGGGCTGCTAAGATAAGAAATTGCCACTTATACCTGGGGGGGGGGGCTCCCTCAGAGTAAAAAAAAAAATTATATACCCTTTTACATATTTCACATTTGGTATCTCCTTGAGGCTCCCAAGTGGTATTTATCCATTTTACAGCTGTAGGATAATCTCGACAATTGATTGCGGACATTTTCGCTCTTCTTGAGGGTGTCTACCGTCACCTGAAAGTGTTTCCAAATTCCCCGGCGGTTAATGATTGGCATGTACAGCCACTCAAATCAAATCACGTGCTTGATGGCTCATCAATGTATCCAGTATATTCCTAAAAGTATCTGGTTCCTCTCTGAAATTCACAAGTACCATGCCTGCATATGTAGGATGAATACTTCAGTCACCCCGCACATGAAAAATCAAGCGCAGCGGAGAAAAAAATATTTTGGACTATCCCAATAAGGGAATTTGATGGCACGTGGAGGGGGGGGTCACCGAGCCCCTGGAAAAAAAAAACCGACCCCAGGTAGATTTTTCGCGAATTGGTGGCCCTTGGTACCAGGCCCTTGTTCCTCCGAGGCTCGCCGCTGATCTCTCGACGTGTCGACTCGTCCGGCATAGTTACCACCACTAAGGCCATCCATAGCTTTGGAGCCGCTTCTTGAATCTGCGCCGCCAGCTTGTCCATGGAGAATTGTTTCAAGAGGTCGGTCACTGTGGTCGTAGAGTTGCGTGTCAGGATATCCTGAATAGCGCGGCCTTCTTTCTGGAAAATCTCGGCCAGCTCGCCGTCGATATACTCGTCTCGCGCCGGTGCTGAACGTGCAAACATGGCTTTGGCGTGTTGCGCTCCATGGCTGTGGACATAGCGGGTCAGATTTGCTGACGCTTGGTAATCCCCGCCAGTGCGAAAAATTGCTGAAAAGAATTCATCTAGGTCCTTGAAGTTGTAGCCCCCGTCCTCGGTTGAGGCGGTAACGTCTGCGAGGACTTGCTGGGCATCGCGAGTCTTTTGTGCATGTAGGGCAACTTTTCGGCCGCCGCTTTCTCCTCTTCCTCTTTGGCAACACGCTCCGCAGCCTCAACCTCTTCTTGAGGGCTGCAGTTCTGCGCTCAGCACTCGCAGCACGTTTACGCTGCAGAGTTTCGCTTGCACGACGGAACTCCTCTTGCTGCGCCGGTGTCGACTGCCCTGACCCACGGAGATGCCGAAGTGTCGAGTGGAGTATGTGGGTCTCCGGAGAATGCTGGGGTCGACCTGGCCTTCGCTTCACGGGCTTGGGCTTCACGGGGGTCAAATTCATGACCGACATCGGGGATGAAGCTGGCGGCTCAATAGATTGCCCACGGTGAGGTGTTTGTGGGAAATTTGTCGTGCTTGCACGCAGCGGAGAACCATAGGGGTCCGGGAAAAGAGCAGGAAGAGGAGGTAGTGGTAGGAGTGGTTCCGCCTCTGGTGTCACAGGTTCGGGGCTGTCGTGAGTGTGAACTGGAGGGCCAGGGGAGCTGGGCGGCATGCTGACTGCCCTCTCAGTGATGATAGGCGGCGCCTTCTTGCGGCGTTTCGACGCAGGAGGGGCGTAGTCGACATCAGAGTCCTCGCGGGTGCGTGAAAATGGCATGGTAGGCCCAGAGGATGTGGAAATCGAAGGCCTCGTTGTGTAGCCCCTAAAAGTTAAAACCGAATTTTACGCGTTCAAATTTAATTTACTCGGAAATTCAAAACATCACGAGCCTTAGAATTTGAGGCACTACAAAACTGCCTCTTTAGATTTGTGGAACGAGGAACTTGGTCCTGGAGTCGTCGAAATTTTGGCTAAGATATTTTATTATCCTCGGCAATCTCCGACCGTACTCGGTTACGGTTAAATTGTTCCAGTCGCTACATCTTTGATCAAACGATTGTCTTGATCAATTTAAAGTAACGACTGGTTCGAGTCGATTGCCACATATTTCGGCAACTTTTGGTTACAGACTGGTTACGAGTCCACATGGCACAAACAGCTGCTCGATTCCTTCAGCCGCATATGATAGTGGTGTGTCCAATGCGGTGTCTCGAGTTTTAACGTCCACACACGACTCCGCAACAGAAGTTTGATAACATCGACGTGACCCCCTTGTGCGGCATACGACAACGGAGTGCGTCCACCTTGCGCCTTGTTCCTGAGATCATCCAGAAGAGTGTTCATGCTTGTACCTGGTTCATCCGCCAAGTCCGGGAGAATGTGCTGGAACATGAGGAGAACATTCACGACGGCAGAGTGTCCGGATTGAGCTGCATACGAAAGTGGTGTCCGACCATCTTCGCTTGAGAGTTGGAATACATCGAAACGTTTTAGCAGTGCGGCAATTTCCACCGATTGTTTTTGCAGGCCGCGTGCGAGAGCGGGTGTGCCCATCACCGTCCCGAGAGTTGATATCGACGCCCTTCTGGAGAGGATGTTCCACAACCTCGCGTCGGCCCTGTTCCGCCGCGAACGACAATGATGTACGTCCACCGTCCTAAGCCTGAGGACTTCGTTTATCCGCCAAGTCAAGCTGGGCAACTGGGCACTGTAAGAGAACCTCCACCACCACAATATGTGCGGACTGAGCTGCATACGAAAGTGGTGTCCGACCATCCTTACATTCAGTGTTGGGATTCACATCGGAGCGTCTCAGCCTGAGTATCAAGGCGACGACGTCCACCCAGCCGCATATGTGAGAGGGGTGCGTCCAACACAGTCCTTGGAATTGACATCGACACTCATCTGGAGGAGACTTTCGACAACCTCCCGTCGGCCTTGTGCTGCCGCGTACGACAACGGGGTGCGTTCACCGAACTTCGTGGCCAAATCAGGACGGGTCTTCGAGTCCTTTAGCAAAAGCACGGCCACGGCAAAACATCTGTTTTCCGCGGCGTAGGAAAGGGGAGTGCGTTCGGAATGATCGCAAGAATTGACGTCCAAACCACCCCGCTCGAGGAGAAACTCAACAATCTTAGTTCGGCCCAGTGCTGCAGCGGACGATGATGGTGTGCGGTGGGTCACATCCCGCAAGTCAGGTTTAACGCCCGGGACGTCTCAGAGAAGGCTTCTGCATCGTCCCGCCCAAGTGCTCCCTTTCTGAATTAAAATGAAACGGCGGGGAACAAAAACAGAATTATGAAGAAATATTATGATCCATCCCAGAGTCGAACTGGGGTCTCGCACATATGTAACTTCTGCCAAGACATCAAAGTTACTGTGGGTGCGCTACCGCGTGCGCCAACAGATCGTTCTGGTATCATAACTAAACTGCAATAGTATACATAGCTTTGGATTTACATGAAAATGAAATGACCCCCCCCCCCCGAAAAAAAAATTGCCCAGGCTGGAATCGAATCTGGGGTCTTCCACATATGTAATTCTTCGACCAAATATGAAGTTTGTTGCGGAGTGCGCCAACAGGTCTTCCTGGTATGTGAATTGAGCTACGATATCTAGTGGACGGTTCTGAACAAGGGACAAAAAACACGACATGTGGTTCGACCCCAGCCCGGAGTCGAACTGGGGCCTCCCACATAACCTCACTAGGAACAATCAGTTTATTGTGGGTGCGCTGCCATCTGCACCAATACGATTTTCCTGGAACCTGAATATAGGCTGGACTTTGAATTCAAACCCGGAACGAAAATGCTTCCAGACAACATATGAATGACCCATCCCAGATACATACATAATCCACGATGCGGACGAGGGAGCAGTTGGTTGAGCCTGAGTCGTTTTATTTTTAATTTCTTCGTTGCTGGCTGGCTGGCTGGCTGGTTTTTTTGCAAGGGAGAATTCACGTGTCGTGTCGTGTCTTTTATTTATTTCGCGCGTCGCGTTTATTTATTTATTTGTATGCCGAGCTTGAAGTTGTAGCGTTTACATTTCGTCATCCCTCCCCATGGCCAATATTTTGTAAGCCCTTGTCCGGTTTGTTCTTCCCCGATTTCTGATTCCCCTTCGTACGTGCTGTCTCCCACCCCTCCTCGCCCTACCTCAGACATCTCATCCCTCATTGGAGAGATTCCGAAGCCTCAGCGCGTCGAATTCACCGAAACAGATTTCTGATTTAACCTAATTGTGTTATTATGTTTGAGGCTCGCGCCGCTATCACGCGAATTTCACCTCTACAAAACACCTCAAACAGAAACTTTTGGCCCCCCAATCAGTTTCCGATTCTATATCTCGTGCCCGGCAAGATATGCCGGACAAAGGCTGACGTGTGCCGACATGGGTCAGCACGGTGCCGACAATGCTGACGTGTGCCGACCTAGGTCAGCACTGCGTGCCGATCGCATCGGCAGCGGTGCTGACCCATGTCGGCACACGTCAGCCTTTGTCCGGCATATCTTGCCGACAGAGCCTCGGAACGCAGTGAGTTATTTATTGTGGGCGCGTTGCCGAGTACGCCAACAGGTCCTTCTGTTATCTTAATTGAAATCGACTACAGGCTGGGCATTGAGGCATTTGACAAAGTGAATTTAGGCCGGAAATAAATTTTGAAAGAGAATCACCCATCCCGGAGCCAAAGCGAGTCCTCCGAGTTTGAAATATTCCGATGGTGGAACTTTATGGAACAGATCGATCAAATTGAATGAGTGAATGGCGAGGACAACAAAAATATTTATAGGATTCCGACACAGTTTCAGTTTGCAGAAATAGGTCCCCCGCGGTGCAGTGCAGATGGATGGACGAACGAATGAGAGAGAGTTGACACCTTAAAGTAAACCAAATCCGACCCTCGCGCAGAAGATTGAGGATGCGCACATACGCGTTATGTTTGCGAGTTGAAGCACCAAATAGAAGGTGTTTTTCTCATGAACGTTTATATGCACTGAGAAGAAAAGCACAAAGTAAAAAAGAAATACACGGAAAATGGATATGACCTGTCCCAGAGTTGAACTGGGGACTCCTGCCAAGACTCATTTTAGCCTGGGCATATTTCAGCGGGCACACTACCAACTGTGCCAACAGGTCGTTGTTAACAGCATGGAACCGAAGCAGCTCCCTCCAAATGATATTTATAGTTGAACTGATGTCGGCCCGAAGAAATAATGGCTGATCTAGATCAAATTTCAAAGTCCGAGACTCGTCACTCCATTTTGTCCTCTTCCCTCATCACTCGCAAGTTGGATGAACCACCAATGGTAAGCCTCGAATTTTTGCTGAGATACGGGTATCAATATGCAACAAAAAGCAATCATCTTGAGCGCGAACTCACACCTTGGCGATTTGGGCGGCTCGGAACCTACTCCGATGCCATCTCGGGCATTGACCTGTTGGTGTCGTGGTCAATTGTGGGCAGATTCGGACACTAGCACGTCTCGCAACAATCCCGTCATCATCGGCTGGCCGTTCCTGGTCATTGCGTCCGCGTTCCTAGTTACTGGCTCTGGGGCTTATAGAATGGGCATGCAGAACTCACTTCTCGCCATCCAGTGCGTATATACACGCTCTGCCTGGCCGCAAGCCACCCTCGCGACGGAGCTTGGCAAGTACCTTCTCAAGCGACGTGCTCATGAATGGTCTCTCTGTATGGGAGGATGGCGTATACTCGGTTCAAGGAAGTAATACGGTCATGGTTCGGGATATATAGCGCGGTGTGGGTACTTGTAATACGGA
Organism: Mycena rebaudengoi; assembly: GCA_029282285.1. NCBI lineage: Eukaryota > Fungi > Basidiomycota > Agaricomycetes > Agaricales > Mycenaceae > Mycena > Mycena rebaudengoi. The sequence goes on from JARJCX010000127.1 coordinate 458,649, forward strand.
TCCTGAATTAGTAATATGGCTGTACATTATTACTGTTGCTGTAATCTAATTGCAATTCATCGTTCGGTCGGTGTGTGCGCTCGCGTTGCCGTTAGCTTGGTGATTCGGCAACTCTCAAATGCAGCCAAAAGACGGGTGACCACATCAAAATGAAAGAAAATCGGACACAGAGGAAAAGCGAGCAGAAGTCGAATGGGCCGAGATGGACCAAAAAAATCGTAACGCCACGAAAAGAACAAAACGAATCAAACCCAGGAGTACCGAGGCCCGCCCCGAATTCGAACCCGGGCCTGCAGAAAGAAAGAGACGAAGTGGGCAGCATACTATAGCCTCGATAGCGGTGGGACCACGCCTGCGCAGAATATAAGTTCGCCTGTACCCACGACGACAAGCTTTCTTCTCTCGGCTGTAGGGGTGTTGGTGGTCATGAAGAGACCTAATATCGCGTGCAAGAGCTGTGCCTTGGCTGTGCCTGTCAGAGCCCTCAGTCAACAAGCGCGGAGACTGATCATTTGATATTCAAAGTCCGCACATACCGAAAAGCGGCCTCGTCTGAGCTCCGACACGAGTGACAGTCTATTTTCTGCCTTCTCTCAGTATTCAGATGTTTCAACCCACTTCGGGCATCTCGGGCCACCACTCCAAAGGAAATCCTTGATATTCAAAACTGAGTGGAGCACGAGTCAGAGTTTTGCTATGCTACGGATTTTAGCGTGTGCAACCGAATGTATATGTTTTTTTGCAAGGGGGTTTGGGGCAGCGGAAGGGGGAATCGTGAGTAAATACCTTGGTAGTGATTAAATTCGGAGCAGCGATTACTATCCTCCTTAGTTTTCCAGACCACAGAGCAATTGAATTGCAGTACAGCCGGCTATCGGAAATAAAGTAATTCTCGGAATAAACCGAACGACGAGCACTGCGGCGACGACGAAGCAGGACGAAGCAAGCCAGGGGAGATTTTGCGATGTTGACACAGACCTGAGACCGCTGTCTAACGATCAACCTTAGTGGAAGGACGAACTTGCTAACGACGGTGGGCAGGAAGCAAGAAGAAAAACTCACTTTCATTATTATTTCTGATGCCCCCGGGAGCGAAAACCCATCCGAACAGGGATGCGTGAATTTTCATGCGGGCATTTCAGAACGACGTTGGGAGGGCCCACAGTAATGTAGCCAACGCTGAGGGTGGGATGTTGAAAGAGAGCACAGTGATGGGGATCGAATTGTGCCACGTATCAATAATTCGCTCATAGCCTCGGGGGTGAGGCTCTCTGTAGTCGCATCGAAGAACTTGAAGCGATCCAACGTGAGAGAAGATTCGACGCTTTTCAAAGTCCTTCGCGTCAACACCCACGTTGACGAGAAGAAATCCGAGGTGCGAAATCAGCTAACATTGACTCTCCAAGAGATGTCTCCGGCGCAGTTACTCAAAGTGTGCCGAACGCGATTGGTGCCAATCCCATATTACACCCACTGGCGCGGTTGGATTGTTAGAAACTTTCTCGATTCGCCTTATGCTGAGCGAACATTCGGGAAGAGATCTTGCTGGAATTGATTCGGCCAGGAGAAATGCCTGTTTATAAAGATGGTCACCCGAATAGGCAAAAGCTCGTGCGACTTGATATCGTTCATAGGCAACCAGGAATGTTGGCGGCTGGGAACCGGCAGCAAAATATCGCGAGCGATTTCACTGTGAAGAGACTGCTCGGGGAATTAAGGAGCATATGGGCTAGAAAGAGCTCATCGACTTCGTCAAAGACATGAACTGAACCGAGATTACCGGCCCTTTTCTTGTCTTGTGATAACAAGAGCGGAAAATATGGAGTAGCCCGAATTCGACGAGAGGAAATATATGTGTGTCAGTAGAACATATTAATATGAGGCTTTCAAGAATACGAACTGAGTACTAGTCTGATTTGAGCAGCGTAGCGTGAAGCTGGAAGGGGGGCGAAATTTTTGGAACGTCGGTGGCTGATGTGGTGATATGGTGCTCCAGAAAGCACAAACAACAGCTATGATAGTCGCCAGAAATAGTCGACATAATTCAGAGATAGTAAAAGAGAGGAACCTGGAGGAGCGCGATTCACAAGCTACGACGGGGGCTGCCACGGATTCCGGGCTACACTATAGCAGATAATTACGTGAACTCGACGAGGGGCTCCGGAGTGACACTGTATGCAGCCCCGGGTGTGGAATTTGGGAAGCTCAGTAGCAATTTCCATGCCACGAGCCCTCCCATCATCGCGCGGCAAACAAGACCACCGGTACTAGGTCGTAATGAACACGGGTAACTCAAAACACGTCATCCAGAGGGCAACCCCGCCATTCCAAGGGTGAGGGCAAATCGGTCGGGAGACCGATTAAAACTCGATTAAGACTGAACGGGCCGAGCAGTAAAATCCTCGGCAATCTGAGGGCATTTCCGGCGAAATTAAGCCCTTTGAATGACCGCTTTTTCCTCTGAGGGGCGCAGTTGTTTCAGAGACGGGAATGTAAAGTAACCGGGGAGCTAGAGCAAAAGAGATCAGAGAGCTACTTAGATGTGGGCAGTGCTGCTTCATCATCGTGAACCAGTCTCCCATTGCTGCTGAGGGAACTGGCCGCCGGAGTGAAGCTCCGGCATGTCTTGTATATAATATTTGGACTCTCAGGTCAAGCTTGGAGCCAATTATGCTCACGAATTCGGATTCCTTGAATTTACAAGAGGGCAACTGGTCTCTTGTGCGCCGGGGCTGCGGTCCCCCACCTACGAATTCAAACGTCCATCTGCATAGCCTTTCAACACAACCCAAGCGCTGACCTAAACCCATTGACATAGTGCGCGGTTCCTTCGGTCTTTGCGGACACCGGTGGACAAGGAGTCCAGATTGTCGGACATGCGAGTGCGATCGGGGGCCGACTTGCTCCAGCCGGAAAGGTTGCTTCCTATTGTGTCGTTTTTTGCGGACACCGGTGGACAAGGAGTCCAGGTCGTCGGACATGCGAGTGCGATCGGGGCCGACTTGCTCCAGACGGAAAGGTTGTTTCCTATGGCGTCGTTTCTGGGAGATTCATGCTCAGAATTGTCTTATTCATGCTTCCACTCTTCACATTGCTTTCACGTTAACACCTTGCCGTCCACAGAGCTATAAAGACGATGGCAACTGCATGACTCATCACAAAACAAATACCGTCTACAGCTACAATGGAAGCTACTCCAAGCTTCACCACTGTCCTCGCCCTCTCTGTCAGCATTGTCGTTCTGCTCTATTTGGAATTTAAACGCTCATCTGTATGCCGGCCTTTCTGTGTTCTCGGTTTTCAACCCATTCATTTTATTTCAGGTGCAGTTGCACACTATCCCAGCCATGGGCCCTTCTGGCCCACTCTCCTCTTACCGTGGGGCCCTCAATTATCTTTCCAACGCGCCAAAAATTATTCAAGCCGGATATTACAAGGTACTTATACTCCTCCGCCTTCATCTCGTATTTTTTGTCATATGCTAAGACGAGGGACAGCACAAATCCATCTTCCGTGTCCCCTACCTTGATAAATGGGTCGTCGTTCTCAGTTCACCCGAATTGATTAACGATCTCCGCAAGGCGCGCGACGATGACCTCTCCGCCGCGCATGGGTTCGGTGCCGTGCGTATAAACCTACCCCAAAACGTCGATCCAAAATTAAAATTTTGATATTTACTGTTTCAGACCCTCGCGGTGAACTACACCCTCGGCGCCGGCTTCGTCACGAACCCGTACCATGTCCGCGTCATCCAGTCGTCCCTCACGCGGAGCATCGGTGCGCGGTTCGCAGATATACACGACGAGATCGTCACTGCGTTCCAGGACGAGATTCGGAAGCTTCTGAATCCGCACTCCGACTTCGATACGAGCAGTAAATCCTCCACCTACATCCATCCTACCAATTTAGCTGACTGATGCGCGCATCGATAGACTGGGTTGCCGTCCCGGCGCTCAAAACTGTCCTCCGCATCGTCTCCTGCACGAGCAACAGATTGTTTTGTCGGAGTCGAACTCTGTCAGTGCACCTTCCCCTTCAACCTCTGAAATACATGCGGCTAACGTCCGCTGCAGGCCGTAAATACCGACTACAGGGACCTCAACATCGAGTTTGCCGAAGACGTGATGAAGCGCGCAAGGGTCATCAACCTCTTCCCCAACGTGCTCAAGCCGTGAGTCGCGCTCCGTAATACGTACCCAGCCCGTGCTTTAATATGAATATTAATTCATATCAATTGAATTCAGACTCGTGGGTCCCATGATCTCGCCCTTACCCCGCGGCATGGCGCGCGCAAAGAAGCATCTTGTACCCATGCTTGAGGAGCGGCTGAGAGTCGAGGAGGAGTACGGAAAGGATTGGGAAGGACGACCGGTGTGTGGTTCTTACCTTGAGCAATTTCTGCGCCGGTTCCATGGCTGACTGATTGGTTTATTCTCTAGAACGACTTGATTTCGTGGCTCCTGGAACACGCCACAGGGGAAGAACGCACCGTGAGCAGCCTCATCCAGCGTATCCTTATGATCAACTTCGTGGCGATCCACACGACGGCCAATGTACGTCTTCCAGAGTTTTTGGCTTTGCAGCAGATAGGAAAATAATGATGTGTTCACACAGAGCTTCACCCAGGCGCTCTACCACCTCGCAGCTGCTCCGGAATATGTTGCAACCCTGCGTGAGGAGCTCGAGGCCGCCCTCCTCGATGACGGGTGGAGCAAGGCCGCGATGAGCAAATGTGTCAAGCTCGACAGCTTCCTCCGCGAGTCGCAGCGCTTCAACGGTGTCAGCGCCAGTCAGTCTTTCCCTATCCTTAGGCCGTCAATTCATCTCTTTATCATCGTATTTATACAGTCAACATGAACCGCATGGTCGCGAACCCCGCGGGCTTCACCTTCTCGGATGGCACGCACCTGCCGCGCGGGACCTTCATCGCAGCCGCAACGTACGCGACGCACCACGACGACGCACACTATGCGAATGCAGACGTGTTTGATGGGTTCCGTTTCGTCCCCATAGGCGTCGGTGCCGGCGGAGAAGGAGGGACAGAAAGCGCGAAGTTCGGGATGGTCACGCCAGATGCGGCGTTCCTCTCGTTCGGGCTGGGGAAGCACGCGTGCCCTGGGGTGCGTTTTTCTTCCTCCATTTTTGCTTCCGGGCTGCTGCAATTACTCACTTGACGAATTAAATAGCGGTTCTTCGCGGTCACCGAACTCAAAGTGATGCTCGCGCATATCCTCCAGAATTATGATGTCAAACTGGAACGGGAGGGGGTGTTCCCGCCCAGCGAATGGTTCGGGACGACGTGCGGGGCAAACCGGTCGGCGAAGGTGCTTTTCAAGAAGAGGACCTAAGACTCGGAGGTTTTTTGTTGGACGTTGAACATTCACGTGATCAAATTGAATATCTACAGTTTAACCAATGTTCTGTGTTCTGTCCTCGTATTTTTTTTTTTCCCACAGTTGCATGTTGAACCACTTCGAGCCTGCCACCCGCATAGATATATGAAAAATCTCTGGGAACACTTCAAAAGCAGAGTCCCTTCCTAGCTTTAGTTCGCATGGAAAGCGTTACATGTACACAAGCTGGATCACGGTAGCATGGGTGGACGGTTCGACCCATCAATGACAGTGTTGAGGCCTACAAATTTTCCTTCATCAACATGGTTGTGAGATCACTTCCAGAGGTACGTACGAAGTGGATGAGACAATATGATACGAACTACGCGTCCCGGAAGGCTTCTCTTGAGAATGCCTCTCATCGGAGTCAGATGTACCATCCACCGTGGCAGTTCCTGGATCTCCTTGTTGACTGCCGCCTGGGTGGGCGAGCCAACATAGGCTCGGAGCGCTGTCGCGAAGGCATTGGGGACTTCTTCTCGAGTTTTTATGGAGGCTTCGCTGAATGTTTGCTCCGCGCAGATGCACAAGGCTTCGCACGTGAGTCCAATGAGGGACATCTGAAGAGTGACTGACGCACCCGAAATTAACTTCAAGCGACCTCGCACCGTGTATATTCTCCATTTCTGGATAGTAATGATAACGAGTTTTCAGCCATGAATCAGTGGTTAAGGTTTGCTTACAAGATCCGGGTAGAACTCGGCAACAACGGCATTTAAGGCGTCCTTAGTTTCACTCTATGGTCATGAGTAAGTTTTATTCCTCTGAGCGTCGCAGGTTGGACACAGTGGCAGCTGAATTTGAAATGAGAATACCCCGGCGTCGAATGATTTCGCCGACTTACCGAGTGCGATGGGCTGACGATAGGTTGGGATGTAGGCGAATACGAGACTCACGGGCTTGACCGTAACGCACACTCGGGTCAGATGGGGAAGTAATAAACAAAAAACCGGAAAACTCACGATCTGGTAACACAACAGCGTCAGATCTCAGTCGAGTACAGCAACGCGAATCTCACAAGCTGGTAGCGTGAAGTGACGATTCCAGGAGTCAGTCAGGTTTTTGTACGTGATTAGGAAGGGTGCAGCACTCACCGCCTGAGACGGTGGGCAGCGAGCGCATTGGAGTGAGGACGTGGACGCGAGAGAAGCAAGCTGTAACCCACGTTCTGCACAGGGGAACATGCCGAGGTCAATTTCGCTCTTACGGACACAGCGGCAGAGTAGGCGGACTCACGAGCTGCGATGAAAGTCCACAGGTGTTATGCTGGCGTCAGCGGCTGAAAGCGACTGCGGATGGAGAAGTTGTAACGCACGCCCTGCCAGGATAGTAACGCGTAAGTCAGTCGGCGGCCGCAATCAGTACTCACAAACTGAGCATCGCGTGAGTCGTAATGTCAGACTTGTGGGAGCCGCCGCAAGCGGCGGTGTACGTACCGACTGCGCGGCAGCATCAGACTACGTGGCAAAAAGCACGGCACGGACTCACAGCCTACGTGAAGAGACATTCGGATTGGGTCCATTGGAAGTAAGCATGACAGTGGAAACGGAGACTCGCCTTCTGTGAATCGCCCGGATTGTTTAGACTCATGGAACTCATTAAGCAATGGACCTATTACTCACATTCTGGTTTTGACGGTTAATCACGGACGGGGGAATATGTATGGAACGACTCACATACTGCCCGAACCACTGCTTTCAACCTTACTCCGCTGTGGGGACTTCTTCGAGGCGTACCTGGTGAGACTACTCATCGTTGGACCGCGATGTATGAGACAGTGGTCGTCTCTTACCTGAAAGAAGTGCAATGTGTCAGAAGTTAAGATGAGTGCTCTTGGACGGAGAAGTGCTAACCCGCTGGAAAGCGTTCAGCTAGATCCCAAAGACAAATCAACTTCGATTATGTACCCAAAGATGGCTGTAACATCCTAATGTCCAGCTCACGATTCCTGAAGCAGGTGATCGATTCGCTGGCTAGCCGGAAGGAAGCCGTGCATCGTACCGACCGTGGTTTTTTGCACCAGCCCACTATCCTCACGTGAATCCTAGGACGAAAGACACAAGAAATAGTCCACTGACAATCCAATGGCAAACATAGTGCAATACATGATATTGCTTCGGCTGAGCCGACTCGAAACAACGAGCGGAGTGTGGTGTCAGTGAGGGTGCTTGCGGTCCTTTCTCGATTAGCTCGTTGCAGTTGGAACCAGTCTCCCCGCATGTCTGAGGCGTATTCAATTAACGGAGTCGAGTTCAAACGTTGAACACAAAACCTCACCGTCCAGTTCCACGTACGCAGACGGCGGAAAAACTTGTTTGCTCGAGCGGTTTGTCTGAAATTGGTGGTCAGCAATTGTTGGGGTCCTCTGCGAGAGCAATTTCTCTGAATCATTGTTGCTGTATCCTTCGTTCCGGAGTTGGGTGAAGGCCTCGTTTTCGAGCCCATCCAGCTTGGTGAAGATCGCAATGAGCGGTTACTGAAGCAGGAGGCTGCGCGTGAGCCATCTGAGCTGAATCAACGATACCAGTTCGCACCTCGGCCACGCATGTCCGTGTTAAAGAAGTCATCGTCCGCTTTGGTGAGTGAGCGCGTTGTGTCCGCCGGGAGACAATACCTTCGACACAACCATGAATGTTCAGCCAAACATCTTTTGAGCGACCCACCAGATTGCGTGTATCTGCTTCGGTAAGTCCCCCGTCCAGGACCGGTCTGAAATGAATGCCTTGACCCGTTCCACCTCGGACGCTGAACCGCTTTCGAATCCACGCGAATCATGGAATATGTACCCGGGGTTGCTCTTGAACATAAGCTCATTCTCGATGTCGTGCTCCCCGCGCTGGAATAGAATTAAAATATGGACGGAACGAGACATTCAACGCCGACAAGATGCGTTCCCTCCACGGTTTCGCGGTTAATCTGGTAGCAATGAGCTGGGTCCCAAGAACAGGTTTGTCAACGCACCAGTTCTCCCGACGGGTTGAAGATCTCGGGATCCTCGATTGAGTTGCAGACTTTCTTCAGCAGCGTCGTTTTTTCCAGCGTTCGCCTTCCCAATGACCAGGACGCGGAAATGCCCGCACTCCGAACGGATGTTAACAGAATGAGCCTAGATGAATTGTGAGTCAGATATCTGTATCTGAGATGCGGGGCAGCGAATGAGGACTGAGGATTGGTTGCCAGACTCGCTATCGGAGGAACTGGTCCCAGACTGGACGAAGTATAGTGTAAGAAAAGGGAGGGGAAAATGAGGAGGGGCGCGACTCACCGTATCAGAATCTGACTCAGAAAGTGTCCGAATCGGTGTCTGAATCGCGTTTCTTGCGAGAGAGGGTTTTGGCCCATGTCAACTATTCGCGTCCTGGTCGTGTAGTACGAGCGAGCGGGAGGGCGAATTGGGGGGCGAGGAAATAAATATGAACCTCGCATTCGGCACGAGGCAACGACCCTACGCTTGCTTGGGTGCGAGTGCGGCCAAAACCATCGGTGTGTTTCTCTGTCCGAGTGCCAGCACATTAAAGGGCCACAACGCGTCCCGCGTGGTCAGGGCTGAGGGATCTAGGACAAATAGGAAAAAATGAGGGAAGCGCCAGGAGGCGCCACTCGCGCGAAGCCACGGCCAAAAAAATTTTGCACAAGAAAACTAGCAGCGAAGGAGCTCCCCAGCCATCGGGATGGAGACGAAGTGGGCGGAAGCAAGTGCCTCACGGTCGGCAGTGTCGGATCAGGGACAGCACGTGCATGGCACGCGTGTGCAGTGACATCGAGATTCGACACGCGGAGGACGCGCGTCATCGAAACAGGCTGTTTGCTTGACGCTCACCCTCCGCTTTGTTGCTTGTTCATTTCCTGCCCATGGAGCATGGTCTAACGGCTCGTTGTCGGTTCCTCGCTTCAGATAACGACATCTGACGACTCTGTCGTACCGCAGTGGGCGACACTACGCCGTATCTTCAAGCCTCACCGATCCGCAATCAACTATCCATCTGCGTCTTTAGGGCCCCTCGCGAGCCATCTACGCCCCAGCTGCTGGCAGCCGAACAAGCGGGTGCGGGGAATGCGATGCCGCCGTCCGAACAAGATTCTTTAGATACGAATACGGTTTCGTTTGATAATCTTGGCATCAGTTTCTTGAGGAAGTTTTATACTGCCCTCTCATAGACAACAGAAACCCTACCACTCGCAACGGAAGAAATTTTGGCGGCATGCCCGCGGTATCGTCCCAATGTCTCATTTGACCCCTGAGCTGATTCTTCGTAGGCTCCGAGTTCTGGTTGTTGGAAAGGTATGGAAACCCCAGAGCACCACGCTTTTTAAGCGATGCCCGGCAGTTGGTGCCGACCCGATGGCATCTAGTGATGCTCTCCATAAGGCAATTGGACCCCGAATAACCATAGGTCCTGATCGTCTCTTAGCCTACTAGTATAGGCGCTTTGGAGCTGATGAATAATTTGCTGGCATACTGCAAGATCATCTTCTCAAGCAACAAACTGCAATGCATTCCACGGTATCGATTATTTAGAATCTCCGCACCTAACCTAGTAGACGAGGGTGATACGATCACGTGATGAGCGTCCCGGTGATGTCCGTGCCAAAACAACTCCAAGCGCGTCGGAAGAATTTGGGCGTTCTGTCCCCTTATTGCTCTGGAATATTTATTTGCAGACGCAAACACAGGGCAAACAATGTGCGCTTGCTTGCGCCAACCTGCCAGGGGGCACAGCGTCCACTGGAGTCCGGTGGGAACTCGTTTATTGGTCGACTCCGGATCCCACGAAATTATTTTCCCAATCGGTAGCAAGATGGCTCCACAAATACATAGTGTATATATTTACGAGGCAGTCTCGTTGTTTGTACATGCCTTCATGAGAGGAAGTGCCATGGGACGTGATGCCTACCCAGTTCGAAGAAATTCTTGCACCGTTTGCCCAGTTGCGCGATTGCCCACACACCACCCAGGAGCACTGGGGATTTAAATAGAACTCCACTTACAAGCAAACGATTGATTGAATGAATCAAAATCATCTATTCTGCAACACCGACTCAAATGATTGCACATTGCATATTTGAAAAGCCATTTTATGTCAAAAGCGCGAAATAAATAAATAAAGTTGAATAAGTGGGAAAAACACAAGAGAACCGAGTTTAGAGTAAGCTAATAGTCCTGCTGCTATATCTCCTCAGACCAGGTCAATGCGACTGTCAGCTACCACTCGTCTGGCCCATCAGTTCCTTCAGCATCCTCTTCATCGGAGGTGAAAGGTGCAATAATCTCGTCGAATTCGTCATCGTCTCCTATAATAGGTTCGTCCTCGTTCAGCATTTCCTGCAATTTTCTAGAGTGTCTGTCATCTGTAAGTTGCGATCAGTCGCAAACATAATGGGAACATTAATCATAGTACCCAAGCCGGCCCCGTTGTTCACACCACCCATGTAGTAGTAGCCTGTATCACTAATAACACTGTCTCCGTTGAGGAGCGGCTTCAGATTGGGGAG